>OU383776.1:72812833-73162495 GCA_910950805.1 Acrocephalus scirpaceus scirpaceus
AGTAATAAAAAAAATGCACTGTAAAGGTTTATGCAGCTCTGGGCAGTGTAGAGATTGAAATGTTAGTACAGTTTTTTCAAACAATGGTTGGCTGGAAGGGTTCTGGCACCATGTTATTCACTGTACATCAAAATTAACACATTACAAGCAGTGGTTATTTTCAATTATGTAAAAGCAGACGAGTCTTTGGAGAGATTAAAATGGGATTTGTAATGGCTTTGGAGAATTTTTAAAATTGACAATTTGACACAGCATGATTTCAGATTATGTAAAATCTGGCATGAGGATATTTATATTTCTGTTTGCAAAGATTCTGTTCAAAGTCATCATGATGGAAATATTTACAATGAAGACATAATAATGTCTTTAATATGTAAATCATTCTAATTGCGTTTCTTACACTGTCAACCTCCCAGTGAAATATCATTTATTTCACAAGTGACACATGAAAAAATATGATTGCATTTGTGATAGTCTTATTTTTAACAGAAATATGACAGACAGCCTTTATCTTTGAAAAAGTCCTCTTTATCAGCAGTTCCCTTAACACAGTTTGCATGACGCCTGCATCTCTATTTCTGATTCATATGACTGCTCCTAACAGAGCCTCTCTCTGTTTTATTCCTCTTCCCCTCTCACAAAGAGGGTTTGCTGTAGGGACGTGCTCCCTGGAGTGTCATCCTCCAGCACTGCAGGATGCAGAGGTTGTGTGGGGTGCACTGATCTCCGTGGGAGCTGGATGCCATCCACACCTCTGAGGCTGGACTCTGTATCTTGTGAAAACAAGAATGATTTGTTGTCATTAAATTCTGCTTTAACCTTGTTAAGGGCAGATTCAAACTGCTTGCCTCTTTTTTTTTTTTTTTTTTTTTTTGGTGCCCCAGTAACACGTGTTAGTCTGTCAGACACCTCTCACTTCACTTCCCTGTCTGTACCCAAAATCCCTACCCTGAGGTCACATGCCTCCTGTGTGCCTTTTCCTCTCCAGTTGGGAACAGTCATTTTCCTCTTCTTTCAGATGTAGAGCTGGACAGATGACAGTTCTGTCATCTCAACTGAAAAATCTGTCATTGTGAGCTGAAAAACATAATACAGTCAAAACAATAATAAAATTGGGTTGAATTAAATAGAGCATTTTTAATTGGGACTGCATCCACTCACAACACTGTGTGTCATAATTAGTCCTCCTTCCCATCTCCAGCTTCCCTACTGGGAAACTTCCCCACTGTTTGCTGAATTCTGCTTGCGTTTAGCAGGGGCAGTGAGGGAAGGATCAGGGACAGAAGACAGGAGAGCCCCAGCCCTGACGCCGCGAGAGGCAGGGAGCCCTCTGAGAGTAGCAGGGACAGCCTACCTGCCCTGAGCAGGGATGGGAGTCCCCCAGGCACTTGCAGCCTCAAACTTACTGAGGCAGCTTCAGCCAGGCTTGGAAATTAGCCCCCTCTCTATGAAGAAGATGGAGGGAAAAAGAAGGGATCCAGCTTTGCATTTCTGTCCTGTCTGCCCTAATTGCTGTGAGCTTTTTTCTGTTTAAGAATTGAAGGACTTATTTCCATGTTTCAAAGCAGGGTTTCTTAAGTAGAAAACATAGTGGTTTTCTGTGGGGTGATCTTTACAGTGGCCAATCCAGGTGTAGTCACCTCTGTGCTTTTCCGTATTAATAATTTTAAAATATTAATAAAACAGTTGTCTTCAAGCTGTCATGGCAGTCAATGCCCAATGCTGGGACAGGAAATGATGGTATGTGGGTTAGGATTAGAAACTGGGAGTGAGTGAGCAAATGAGCAGTTTCCACACTGCTTACTGAGTATTGGGTTACCAGTGGAGAGACATTAATTAAACATGTTGCTCCAGTTATGCAATTTTTCTGGTTTATCAGTAGCTCAGGTGGAAGTTTTTACGACAAGTTTCAGAGGTGCCTTTTACTGTTGCTGTGATGATTTAATAATGATGTGCTGATGGATTAGGGGGCTGCAGGGCAGTGTCCCACCTGGAGGACGTGTTGACATCCAAAAAAGGCCTGAGGTGCCAAGAGCTCTCCAGCTCCCTCCCTGTATTCCCAACTTCCACCTTTGCTCAGCCTCAGCCCTGGAGCTCAAACATCTCCATCTTCCCATCCCTTTTCGGTGGAAAGGCAGCAGCTGAATGTTTTGCAGCCAGCCAGGGCTATTGAGGTTGACAGGAGGCCCATGAATAAAACACAGACTTGTTTGTTTTGTGCTGTTTTGAACAAATGATGTATTAGTAATGAAGTATTTGCAGTTTGTTACTTTTGCTTGCTAATAAATGAAATCTTCCTATTCCAGTTTTGTTCCTGGCTCGTGAAGTTACAGGGAAGTGTGAGGAGAAGGTTCTAAACTGGGCTGGTTTGGGGTCTATCTGCTTTATGGTGGTTCTCATTTAAAGATAGTCACTGCTTTCTGTCAGCTTGAAGCAGGGCCAGTTTTTGTGGGATTTCAGTCAGTGTTGCCTCTGCTCTGAATCTCCTGAGTAAAGACGTTGGTAAATGATTTGAAATAGGATGAAGTCCTTAGGAATGGGACAATATGGGGAGCTGCAGTCCCGATGATGACAAAATGGCCCCTCTACCCCAATAAGGAATGATCACTGGGGTCGGGCAAGGGAAGAATGAGGTCTCAGGAATGGGAGCTTGGGAGGGGACTGAGAGGAGTCATGGTGACCCATCCTGCTCAGAGTCACTGCTCACAACTTATCTGGAAGTGGGTGGGGATTTAGGGACCTGGCAGACCATGGCAGGGCTGTGATGGCTGTCCCCACCAGGGCCTTTTTTTCAGAAAAGAGGGTGGATGTGGTCCCATCAACGTGACCCTTGCTTGTTCTAATTGAAGGTCAGGGGCTGCCAGTGGATGCAGTGCTACAGGATGTTGCAATTGGTAGCTTTTACAAAATGGATATGTAAATGTAATGGTGTTCCTAAGCAAATGTGCAGTGCTGTTTTCCACAGCAAAGCATTGCATTGCCACATTACCTAGAGAGACACGTCTGTAGCACAGGTAGCTCTTGTAATGGCTCCTTTTTCAATCATCTTTCATTTTTGTTTCTTACATGTTAATATAATGACTTGCAATTAGAATAACCCTGTTTGTTTATTTGAAATAGAAACAAGTCCTAAGAACAATGTTTACTGTTTAAAAATATCTCATTTAGGAAGCATTTCATAATTCATCACTTACAGAAATTTTAATCAAATAACCCACTAATACTTCTATTCATGACTATCCTATAAAAGCAAATACTCTTGATTTGTGAATGTTCATTTTACTGAAATGGAATCTAGTGTGTTATGCAGTCAGGAGAGTTTCCTATTTAAATTCGCTGCATATGTGCAGATGATAAATTAAAATGAGAAGGAATTCCAACCTAGGTTAGAGTGTGGGTCACAACCTTTTCAAACAGAGGTCCTCCTGTCATGCAGGTGGAAATGGTAATTGGCTCACTGCAGCTGAAATTATCTGTGCTAGATAACAGGAAGAATGGCACAGCAATTCTAAAATGGCAAGTGTGTCTAGATATCCAAAGGTAAATGTGTAGAGTCAAAGCAAAGCAAATGACCAAAGCTAGTTATTTGTTGTAAGTAAATTAGATGAAATTGACTTGTTCCCTTCTATTCATGTGCATGTCCTGATTGAAAATTGGGCATTCTCCCTTTTTTAAAAAAAAAATTATGTATTTATTTATTTTAACATTGCTATGTGTTCATCCAGTACTTTACAGATATCCAAGCCCCAAAACATTCATTCTACACAGCATGTTTATGATGGGGAACCAGTTTTGTAAAACACTTGGTAATCTTCTGATGGATTGATTGCATCTTTGTAAGCCAGAAAATAAATGATTAATGAGTAGGGTAGTGCAGGTGTGCATCCACATCTGGATATTTGTGAGAAAGGCTCCCTTTATGTGTCTGTAGATTGTTAAAGGTTGTGTTGGTGGTAGGACAAACCATAGGGTTGGGTGGGTTGGGAGAGACCCCTGGAGGTCTGGAATCTGGCTCTGCCCCAAGGTCCGGGATGATGGCAGAGTTGGTTGAGGAGCATCGGTCAGGCACCAGTTGCCCACAGTAAATGAGAAATTTGGGTTACCAGAAATGTCCCTGCTGAGGTGTCCCTGTGAATGATTGCTTAAACCTTGCACAAACACCGTGGAGATCATCCCCAGGAATAACTCAGTCCTGCTTTCCTCTGGTTGTGGGCTCTTTTGATAGTCTCCTTGCTCTCTTTTCCTGTTAAGCACTCTGCCACAGGTGAGGTGTGCTAGGAGCTCTTACAGCAGATCTGTGTCTCTCAAGGTTTGACAGTGGAAGAAGCTGATTTAGCCCTGTGTATTCAACAGGGAGCCCATCTTCCTAACCTAATCCAAACTCAAGAGGACTGTGCCCTCAGAGCAGATAACCCAATTCAAACTGTCCACATGCTTGAAAAACAGATGCCAGATAAAATAATCTTGTGTATGTACACCAGTTATTCTACCCCACAGGGGCTACCAAATTAATAGAGGTTCATCCTCTTTAATTTTAAATTCTTATTATTCACAATTCTTTCCTATTGCTCCCTTCTGGGAATAACAAGCAGTGGATATAGAGCTTTCTAATTGTGTGATTACTTGAGACTGCAACTACCTGATCTGGGAGCTAGTTTTCATTTACTTTACCTTAAGTAACTTTATTCAAAGAAACTAATGAAAAGAGACTCATCAATTATTGATATGAATCCAGCTTTGTTCCCAAAGTTTGCATGGTACTAAAGACATGAAAACAGAACTGTGTGAAATTTTATGTGGTTAATGTAGTTGTCTGGAGAATATTGAAACTGTCTTGGAGAGTGTCTTGAAAGAGCTCATGTGTAGTCAACAGCACTTAAAATATTAAATGCACATACCTTCAGGTATAAAGTGTGTTTTCAGTGTGTTGCTCTTTACCTGAAATTGTGTTAGGATAAAACTTTTATTTGTAAGTGCAAAGAATAATTTTCCGTCTGTTTTACTTGTTATTGGTATCAGTTACTGTTCTCCCTCAGATTCTGATTCTTCTTACTTTCTTTCTATCTCTTTTGTCTGTATATAGTTCTGTGCACCAAAGAAGTGTCAGAGATGCTGGGAAATCTCTCTTTGAGCTTTTCCATCATTCATTAATTCCCTCAGGAATCCAAAGAGCTAACAAAAATGGCAACATCCCCCGTGCAACATGCTAGGAAAAAAGATCTTTTCCCCCATTTTGAAGCTTGGAAAAGGGAAGTAGTTTTGTTTACTGGGTTTTGTTGACAAGAAAAGAAAATCCCATCTTCTGATGGGCTTCAGATCTGGATGAACACTAATTTAAAGCCTCTGAGTTCATATCAGTGTTTGCTGGTATGGTTTACTGACTTTTTGGTTGTCTGAGTTGTTAATTTATGGAATTAAAATTATAAGATTTAAACAGGAAATTTTTGTTACATGTTCAGTCCAAGAAGCACAAGTAATATCCTGTAATATCTGATTGCCACTTCAATCTAGAGCAACATACTTTCCTTGCTTAAGATCATGTTCCCAGACTAGTTTGTGCTAATTTAATAATGTTATTTCATGGCTGACTTTGAAGAAATAGGTATTAATTTATAGATCCTCATAGAAGAAAAGAAGTTTAGTGGTTTGGATACCTTGTTGGCTACAGATCACTTGCTTGACTTTACTGCCTTGGAACAAAGAGGAGGGCTGGGCAGAGGCAGGAGATGCCCCATGGCAGGAGGGGAACTGGAGTGGGAAGGGCAATGGGCCAGGCAGTGCTGGGGGTGCTGAGAATGCAGGACAGGCTGGGGCAGATGCCATGGCTGAGACTTCACAAAATACATGAAAGCATGAAGTATGATTTCTTCATTATACAAGTTCTGGCTCTACTGCTGTTGATTTTCAAGGTGCCTTTTACATTGTTGTCTAACATGGTGACAGCTGCAGAGAATCAAGGCATTACACTGAATATTTTAAGCCAAACCACTTTTATAAGTTCCAATTTCCGTACTGTTTACTTCAACACAGGCTCTTTAAAAACCTGCCAGATATTGAAGTGATTAGGAGATCAAGGTCACCAAATACTCATTTTTAGGGTGAATATGCTGCATTTTAAAGAGTTGCTTTAGTGCCCTCCCCCTCTCTTTCTCTGTGCTCAGCAGAGCGATCAGCTGAACGCAAAGAGCACAGCTTTGGAAGGGCACTTCAGGTTCCATCTGTCTCCGGGAACATCTGACTTGGAAGAGGTAGCAGAGAATATGATGAGAGCAGAGATTTCCTTTCCATCACAGAATGTGTCTCAGACCTCCCTGTCTCCAGCAAAATCTTAACCTGCCAGCTGTGATTTGCTCTTCTCTCCATCAGCAAGTGTTCCAGAAAACCCCCGTGATAAGGTGCCACCTGAAAAGCTGGCTCTGACAAGTGCTACAGGATGAAATGCCCCTGTCCAGTCACTTCTACTGACACTGCTGCAGCATTTTCATTCTTCAAGTATAATTTCTAAGCCTTGACCTCATTAATATGCCGTCGCTCCTGGAAGCTGAGACTTTGTTCAGGGTTTTTGGTCTCCCTAGAGAATTTTGGTGATCTACCAGTATGTTCTTTTTTTGCATTTTCAATACAAGGCTAAAATGCTCCTGGCTCCATATGCATATGTAATTCAGGGCAGAGCAATCTGTGGTTGTTTGAACCTCTGGCAGTATATATTTACAGTGAGTTTGACCTCAAAGGAAATGATGAGTGTTCGGCTGGAATATTTGACATTTGAGTTGAGTTGTTTAGCTGTGGATCATAAGAAAAGCTGGTCAAAAAAAATGAAGCATACACAAGTCTTTAAAACCTTTTAGTCCATCCTACAGAAATCTGAAGCTTTGACCAAAATTAGTAAAAAAAGTTAGGTAGTGTATAAGGATGTTTAAATGCATTTTTCCTTATTTTTGGCCCATATTTGGAGAAACATTTGTACATTGCTAAATTTAACAAAGATTTTTTGCACTCATCATTACTTCACTTAGGAATTTTGGAATATTTGCACTTTAATTTGCCTTGAAAGACTCAAAAATTTTCACCAGTAAGTTTGAATAGTCTAATTCATGCTGGAAAAATATTCAGAAAATGAGATCAGAGTAGAGAAACTACAAAGTGTGTGAGTCATCCTATTCTTAGATGTTTGTTTCTACAGCAAAAAAATTCCTGGTTTGTTGCTGAAACAAGGTGTTAGCATCATAGAAAAGAATTAGTAAGAGTTGTTGGCAGGGTTGTAGGAGAAGTATGGCCAAATTCACCTATCTTGAACCACAATAAACTTGGTTTTGCTCAAGATTTGTTATTTTCTAAGTGACCTTATCTCCAACATATTTTTTGATATATCTCCAGATATATTTTTTGATTTTGTGTCTCTCAGGGGAAAATTATTTGAATTTTTTCCAAAATGTACTTTAAAATATGAACACAGAGTTAAACCCTAGAGTCTACTTGATTCAAAGAAGGGCAAATCTCACAGAAATGAGACGTGACAGACACTTTACCTGAACTTCCACCTCCTTGCATTCCTGCCTGCTCTTGGAAATGCTCCTCTGCTGCTGGACAAGGCCACTCTCCCTCCTGGGGTATTGCCAGCATGGGCTTCTCCTTCTCCCCTGTAAAGCCAGGTAACTTGCTCCTTGCTCTTCATGTCAGAGATACCAGCTCAGATGTCTCCCAGTAGAGTGAATTTTTATTAACAGTTATGAGAGTGTTCTTTCATGTTATGGATTAACAATATTTAAATTTTTTGTTAAAGAAGAATATAGAATACTGCCCTGTCAGGACCTTGGAATTGCTTTAGAAGGGGGCAGATACCTATCAGAGACCAGTTCTCAGCTATTGGCATGTAATCTGGCCACTGAGAAAACTGATACGACTTTTTGGAAACACCCATAAAAAAGCTGAGATTTGGTGTGGACTGTTCTCTTTGCTCCTAGGCTCAGGAGAGGTAAGAGACCTGTCCTGGCTCCCTCCTGGTGGGGAAGGGGCTGGGACGCCCTGGGCTGCCAGGCTGAGCCCAGCCGGGTCTCCGGGAGCTGCCACCACGGGTGGTGCCTGGCTGGCTGAGCTCCTTTCTTCCCCCAGCTGCTGGCAAAGGAGAAGCTACAGCTGTTAGCATCCAGCCAACCCTGGGGCCTGCCCATGCTGCTGCCAGGCTGAGGGAGATGTCCCTGGGCACTCCCGCCCCTCTAGAAGCAGCACTAAGCCGAGGCTGGGCTGTGCCTACACCTTTGAGACCGAGGGGTGGAGGGGGAAGAAGGACCAGCTGTGCAGGAGATCTTTGCTGCCGTTTCTGAACCTTTTCTTTCACCGCGTGGCTCTGAGATTTTTGCAGCGCCTGCTGGGCAGAGACCATGAGATTTTCTGCAAGCCCGGCGAGAATGTTAACTCTTTTCTGACACAGATTGAGACTTTTTAAAACTCTAACCCTCTTCAGAGAGAGAGAAAAGGCTGAATTAAAGATATGTAAAGGGACAATATGAAGATATCAAAGTCAGTAAAAGAAGAGTGACTTCTCAGGCGGGACAGATGACAAGTTGCCTTGGTGTTAGGCTTAAAAAATGTCCTATGAGTTGTGGTAACAGACTGTATTGTGACTTACTAGAAATTTCTTTTAAATCGTAGACAATATAATTGGGGAGATGCTTTGTAGATTTTGAGCAAAGGTACTTTTGTGATTTACTGAGTGAATGTTGAATTAGAAACTGTAGCGTGATCTTATAAGATGTTTGAACAGAGAGAGATAAGAAGAAGCCCTTTGTGTCCGTGAAGAATTGAGAAGATATCTCTGCTCCTTAAGATGAGAAAATCCTTTGCTTGTGGAAATGTGCATTTTTAAACAGGGAAACCCCAGTGTGAATCTACAGCCCAAAATGTCATGGGAAGGCTATGTGATTTGGGAGGACTACAAATTGCAGAAGTTTTTGAGGGGGCTGCTTTTTTGTAGGAGCTAGAAGCCACAAAAGAGACTGCTTCTTTTGTAGAAGTTACCTAACATATCAGGAGATACATTTCTCTCTCTCAAAGACTGAATGAAAGACTATTTTATCAGTAGTACTGACCTGAAGCTCTGAGTTTTGTCTCTTTATGTTGCATGTGGGAAAGTCAATTGGGCGTGGGGGGGTGGGGGGGGTGGGGAAGGGAGTGTTTTAAAAGTTTCATTTTGATTCTCATTTTTCCTTTTCCTTTTGTGTGTTAATAAATCTGTCTGGTTTTATCATTAAGTTAAGCCTGTTTTGCCTTCTGCTCTCATAATCATATTTCACAGAAGAAAGATATTTAGACCACTACACTAAATTTAGCAAACAAAATTCAGCAAACGACGTGAAACCACTACATAAATCGGTGTTTCCGCCCAGTTGTTGAATTCTAACCAATTACATTTCATCATCCAGTTTGGTTGGTCAGCTAAGATGAGGGAGCTCCACACACACAGAAATCTCACCATGCTTTGGGGGTAACATCCTTGATTTCGAGCAGTGCACTAAGTGGTCAAGAGAGTGTTATTTGCAATGTGTTCTCTGATCAGCAAACGTGTTTCTGAGCTCTGGAGTATTTAAAGAATACTCAGAAGGGTGTGGTGGTTGCTGGCAGTTTTTAGGCAGCTCAGGTCCCCAACAGCTTATGGTGTGAGGAGCTGGGAAGGGCTCAGGGAGGAGACAGGGGACACACACTGGGCTCTGCTGATGTTCAGGCCTCACATGGCAGTGCCAGGCTGTGATGAGAAGCTGGCAGAGGTCTGCTGCTATTGCACAGTGCAGCCAAAAATCCAGAGATGTAAAACGAATTAGATATGGCGCGGCTGATCCAACACCCTGACCCTTGAGACAATCATGTCCAGCCAAAGCTGCTAGAGGCTTTACCAGGTATGCTCAAACGCAGGGCGTGTTCCCTTTTCTCCAGAATCAAGATCTAAAAATACCAAAAAAAATGCCAAAAATTCATAGGCTGTAACTGATTTCTCCCCTTTAAGGCTCTAAAGAATTTGCATCTCTCTTTGGACATCCTTAATGGAGTGCATCTATCATTGCTACATGTCTGCAAACCCTGAGCATGATGGATATCAGTTCCTGGACTCTGCTGTTCTACAGCTAATGTATGCATAAAAATATAACTCTTGTATTAGAGGAATGGTGGGTTTATTTCTGACTATGTACCTACAGTCACAAGCATTGCCTGCTTTGCAGAGCAATAAATTTAATACGTTAGCTAGTCTATTATTTTTTTAATGATTTATTTGTGGATGATTTCAATTTAAAATGAGATTTTCAGGTAACAAGGTAGGCAAACATGTTTAACAATGCTATGATATAAATTGCTGTAGGTGACAGATCCCTATAAAAATTATAACAGGCAGATGCGCAATGCAAAAAATTATTCATGTGACAGCAATCAGAAAGACAAATTACTTAGAGACGATGTACATGCTCCTCTATAATTGCTTATAAATTATTATGGTTCATGTTAAAATGCATCTCGACTCCCTAGACAAGTAGATTTATTTAAAGTAAGAGTAATGGGAAATTGCCAGGAAATGTTGAGGAAGAAGATGCAGTACATGCTTTGGGTGATTGCTAACATAAAAGTACAGTAACTTATTGTCAGCCAACTCAATCTATATTTTCCTTAATAGTTTTGTAGTCTTCATTTTCAGTTCACTCTCTGCTCAGGTTGCAGTAGCCAGGGTAGGTAACAGGGATGGGCCCCTTTGGGCTGCACTGTGGTTCACTGCTGCTGTGTTTCCCAGCTCAAGGGGGACATGATGGGACACTGCTCTGCACCCAGGCAGGAGAGAGCACTCCTAAGCACTTTCATGTTCTATGCAATAGGGTTGAATTTAGTCAGCTGGGATAGAAGTTATGCTAAGGGAATGGAGAAAATTGATGGATAGGTGGGCAAACCACTTCTCCTTAGGAACCACTTCTCCTGGGATAAAAATGGAACAGTGTTTTCCACATTCTCTTAGTGTTCCAAATGAGGAAAAAAAAAAAAAGTCTCTTGGAAATGTGTAAAGTGCATCTGCAATAGACAGGATTTAATTTGAATGAGCTTTCAGTCAGGCACTTACCAGGTGATAATAGGGTAGCAGAAAAATTGTGTATATACATTTATTATATAAAAGCCTCTCTAATGCTATTATTTTTCTTACCAACCTGATTATATTACATATGGAGAGCCAGCCCAACAAAAATGACAGCAAACTTTGTTCTGGATAATGGAGTGCTGAACTCCACCTAAGCAGCTCCAGTCATTTGTAATGACAGCTTGGAGAATACTCCAAACGAATCTAACAATGCTCACGCTCCAGTGACTGACAGCACAGCAAGAGGAAAAATTCCAGTTTCCATGTGAGTGCAGGGAGCCTGACCTAGATTTTAGCCTCTACAGCTTCAGAAGAGGAAACATTCTTACCTGTGTATTTAACAAGAAAAAAAGAGCAAGGGGAAAAAAATTGTCTCCTGTTTGATCAGTCTTTCTTCAATAATTAAGATTTAGTCAAGGTGCTCTTTGAGACTTCTCCCCTCTGCAGATGTCATCAACACTAATGACTGGTTGCTCTGTTCCCTGAGTGCTCTTCTCTCTGTAATTACCCCCTCCTGGCCTGCTGCAGAGAGAGCTGTCACAGGGGAGCAGCTGGGGCAGACAGGGCCATGGACAGCAGCCTGCCTGCTCCTTCCCCCTCCACCCCACTCCTTGGGTTAGCCTCCTTTGGGCTGCTCAAATTGTTTCGTTCAGGTACTGTTAATAGGGAAAAAAGTCTCTAGTGTAAATTTCCCTTTCTTCCATGGGATGCAGGTGCTATGGTGGGCTCAGGTCACTGTATCCAGGGCCTCCACTGGAGCGCTGGCAATGGCCAACAGAGCACTGGCCCCACCACTGTGCCCCACCTCTGGGGGCAGTTGGAGGGGGTTTTTAGCCACTCTAGTGACCTGGTTGTAAATTATCCTTCAAATGCCTTTCATCTATTCCACTGTGCTTCCTATGCTTCAACAGTTCAAATTCTGAAATTGGAATAATAGAGAAGTGCACATGAGAAGGGAAAAGAAATTTTCAATTGAAAATGGAGGATGAGACATATTGAATGACACTGAGGATTGTTTAGTGTTCATTTGAGCTGTGCTTTGACAAGTTGTTTGGTGTGGATATGGAAGAAATTTCATTGGATGCAGGGTATTTTGAGCTTCCAAATTTGGATTTCCATATTGGGTCAGTTCCTAAATACATAACTCCTACTAATTGTGACTCTGCTCTGTGAAATAAATGAAAACCTGGCACTGCCGTTCTTGATCCACAGACTTTTCATGTGTGTCTCATTGTCAGTTATTCTTTGGTGTGGTTTAACTTTGTTGAACTAGCACAAGTTTGAAAGCATTAGATGATGTGACAGGATTCGATTGACACAAGAGTGACAGAATTAAT
Organism: Acrocephalus scirpaceus scirpaceus; assembly: GCA_910950805.1. NCBI lineage: Eukaryota > Metazoa > Chordata > Aves > Passeriformes > Sylviidae > Acrocephalus > Acrocephalus scirpaceus. The sequence goes on from OU383776.1 coordinate 72,825,281, forward strand.
TAGACTGGCTGAATTAGCTTGAATCTCTTGTATCCATTTCATTTACTTAGACTTCTGTGACTTGGCTAAATCATGGGAGAGAGGGTACCTTTGAGAATACCTATATGTCCTGGAGAACAAGGGTTAAGCCACGTGCAGAGCTCAGCATTGCCTTGCACATCCCTTGCTGAGAGAAGGCAGCTGTGAGCTCTACACTGTTCTTTATTTGTAAATCACACCAGCCTAAAGAGCAGGACTTAAAAAAAAGCAGAGCTCTTCTGAGGAAGCTCTGTGTGGAGTACAATGATACATGCTCAGTGTAAAAGTCCTTTCACCTATATAAAATAATTCATGGTGTCAGAACCAGGCATTTAATGCAAAAATGGATTGGATGGGGTTGTAGAACTGGGATAACCAAGTTCCTTCTCCAGCTCTGCTGCAGGTTTCCCATGTCTGTGCAGCAGCAACACAGAGAGAGGTCAATGTGATGTTTCTTGGGGTCCTGGCAAGGGCATGTTCAAGTCACAATATGGAGCTAAAACTGGAGGAGATGCACTAAGAACAAATGCATCAGTGCAGGATTTTCAAATAATGATTATCCAAACTATTGTGTGTGGCACTAAGTGTTAGAAGAATGACACAGAAGAAACAGTGAGGAAAAGGAACATCAGAAGATTGCTGCTGGGCTTTCAGTTGATGTCATTAACAGCAGCTGTTAAAAGCAATGAATTTTAATTTAAATTAGGATGTTGTCAGCAAAATGAGAATGAAAATCAAAATTGAAGTTAACTGGGACAGTGTGTACATAAGTCCAGGTGAAGGGTTTGGTTTGGGGGCTTTCTTGGTGAAGAAAGAAGTCAACTGGCACAAACAGCTGCTGCTTTTGCACCTGCCTGTGGGGTGGGGGCAGGAACAGAAAACACCCTGGAGGTAAAGGTGTTCCATGATCTCCCTTCACTTGTCAAAACTGTCATGAGTAATATTTTGAGTAATGTTTTGAGTAATGGGCTTCCCTTCCCTGCTGAGCTTACGTTATTTTTTTTCACACGTTTCTTTTGCAGCAAGATGTTACATTGAAGTTTATGTGTCAGAAAACTATTGAAGTGGTCAGTGTCAACAAGTTAAACATGCGGCTCACGTGATCACAGTACACTTAAAGCTGATTTACTGCAATGGCAAAATTAAAACCTTCCATTTGTCATGGTTACTTTTGAATGATTAAAAAGGGAAACCTGAAAACTTGGTAGACATAATTAAAAGGTAAAAGTCACTAAAAGTAGGATCAGATATGATCCTACATTCTGTACATTACATGTACAGAAATTTTTGCTTGCTACCTTTGTTTAGGAAGTAAATTAAAAAATCACTTGATGACAGAATGCACTTGACAATGTGTATGAAATAAAATGTGTATGAGGATATCCAACACTTATATCTGAGAACTGATCAATATTGTAAATGCAAAACAGGCAACTTGGAAGTTACCTGGTTGAATCTGAGGTGCTGCATTAAGGGTAAAGATGTTCCATTTACTTGTAGCTTAATATGATCAATAAATCCTAAAACCTACATATTTAATGAAGTCTATTAATGTTAGGTATTGTGTTTGCCTTTGATGACCTGCCCTTGAAATGTTTATCTTTGGTTTTATTATTGGCTAATTTTTCAAGCTTATAGCTTTTCCAGCAATGAAAAAGATTGAATTAAAAGGACTCTGATATGTGATATGTTGATTTGTGTGCGTGTGCTAGAACTGTATTGTAACTAAGATAATAGCAAGGGGAGAAAAAATTGTAGGGAGAAGTGATCTTTTATTAAACTGTCTGATGTATGTTAATTTTAGAGTGCACTATCAAGAAAACTGTTTCAAAAGTTTCTGCTGAACAGAACAGCAAAAGAGGTCCTTTCTTATTTGTACAGCTCCTGTATTAAGTTTGATTGCATAGGAAGCATGTTGTAATTGTATCCTGTTGTATATAATACAGACCTTTACAGTCCGAGTAGAGGCTGTAGGGGAAAAAAACAACTATGTGGAACTGCCTTGAAAAGAAAATTCTAAATGTCACATCTGTTATTTGGGGATTTTTTTGCACAACATAACTAACGAGGTGGATGGAAAAGTTTTAAGGGGTAAGATTGGCATCAGATGCCAATGTACATTTTCCTTCAAAAAGGAATTGGAGAATTCAAAACTGGCTTACGGAGGCAAGTAGTTAAAGTGCAAAGCATTTGGTTTAATTAATAAAAAATTAGTGTTTTGGGGATGAAAGTAATGATATTCTAAAGAAGTGAATTCAGCAAGCTCAGTGTGCTCTATTTATTGCTTGCACATTCACAGTTACATGTAATTAAAAAAGGTGTATGAAACCCCTTAGTTGCCAATAACTGCTTTATGTCTTTCATATTACCTTAATTCTGCACATGCCAAAGCCATTTCTTTTAATGTACTGTATTGCATTTCCCAAGCTGCCTTTCACTATATTGAAAAATGTGTCTGTGTCTAATATTTCTTTATTGTTGTTTTGCTTTCAGTTGATGGTTGCATTGACTGGTCAGTGGATCTCAAGACGTACATGGCTTTGGCAGGTGAACCAGTCCGAGTGAAATGTGCCCTTTTCTACAGCTATATCAGAACTAATTATAGCATGGCCCAAAGCACAGGTCTTAGGCTTATGTGGTACAAAAACAAAGGAGATTTAGAAGAACCCATTATATTTTCCGAAGTTAGGATGAGCAAGGATGAAGATTCCATATGGTTTCACTCGGTTGAGCTGCAAGACAGTGGTTTCTACACGTGTGTTCTAAGGTGAGTATTGTGTTAAAGTCTAAATAAGAATGTGGGGATTATTGGTTAATAATGTATGGAGTATTAGATATTGGTTAAAAAAATTCATTTTAGCTGTTAGAATTTAGATATTCATCCAGTTACTACATATTAATTTTTTTATTCTCATAATTATATGTGTCACATAAAGCTTTGTCTCAAAATTAGTTTCCCTACTAATTATAGTTACCTCATCCAATAGTTATAATTAGTGTACTTTCACTTAATTACTTCTTTTTTTAAGTACAACATTTGCAAATTCTTAATTTGCTGTAAACCTCCAGAAGCTGATACTTCTTAAAATCATGAAACATTTTGTTGAAGTACTGTTCTGTTTCAAATCCTCTGAGTTACTAGAGGATTACAACTTGAATTATTCTGATGGGATCAGACCATGGGGAGTTACAGTTGTCTGGTTTTGAAGAAATGTTTATTTTAATATACAATTATGATTTACCATTCATTTAAGCAGACCTTGTTTGGTAAGGCACCAAAATGCATTTCTCAGAAGTATCTTGGAACTGTTGGATAAGCCTTAAATTAAACATGTGCTCGAGCTCGTGATTTCCATCATGTAGATGTTGATGTCATCTCTATGCCTAAAATGAGATGATAAAAAAGAGGACTTTTAAAGAATGAATGAATAAATGTTCCTTAAAATGATCTTTTTTGAATTAAAGGGAATTTACAGATACTTTGTATGAGTTAGCTTTGAACTATTCAGATAATAAGTTTGCTTTATCCTTGTCTGCTGTTCCATACTGAAATTAGACCCATTTCATGAATTAAATAACAAGTGTTGCAGCAAATAACAGCACTGTTCAGAACACAGAATTTGCTCTCTGTCCATCTCTGCTGACTTTTGCTGTCTCAGCTGCCTCAGACCATTTTGATCCTGAGGAGTGCTACTGAAATCAAAGATTGTGCCCTGGATTGTGGTGGTTTGTATTGGGCACCAAGGTCCAGTTTAAATATTGGATATATCTGCCAAAGTCAGCAGTTGAATTGTGTTGCAGCCTTTGGAGTTATTCTTTTATCAGCTCTTGTGTCAGAGGTTGGGTGTGATGTGAAGTCCCTGATTTCAAAATGTTACGAGAAGATGGTGATTTATATGTTTCAAGGGAACTGTGTTTTTTTCATAAGAAGTCATTGTTGTGATAATCAACTTACTAGTTTAATACTCTGAAACATTTTAATGCAAATCCTTTGTGAAAAATAAAGAATTGTTCTTGGATCAAATTCTGGGACATACTTTTTTCTGGGAAATTTCAAAACTCTGCTCATTTACATGACAAAGTAGTTTTGGTAACAAATGGGCAAGTTCTTGAATAATTCATGGCTTCTTCTCATTTTCAGCTAAAAACTATATGACATGCTTATTGGAAGGCATTACACAGCAACTTGTCAGTTATGGATTTTCCTTGCTTTGACTGGAACTTTCTTATATAATTACAGATACTTTTGCCTTTCTCAGATTTATGTCAGAGTGCAGAATAATATGTGTAGTGGTTACAGATAAAAGACTATATCACTTTCTTTAATGAATTAAGTTTTTCTTCCAAAAACATGATAATGTATCCGTGCTGTTATTGTTTATGAAACCATAGGAGGCTTTAAAAGTGGAGGATGTAGCAATAGTAATTGATTTTAATTTCATTAAAATTGAGCTAGATGTAATGTTCTGAAATGTGATCACACTTCTGTGGGAGACTATCCACACCATTAACTGTGTAATTTCAGCTTTATTAATCCATTTTTTGAGGGCGATAGGCAGATGTTTGCGTTTTAGTCATTCACCAGGATCACCTGGTTATGAGAATTAAGAAGTCAAAAATGAGTGCAGTAATTTTAGAATACGATTTTATTTTCTAGAAGCATTAACAATCTCTGTTACAAATGCCATCTTTTGTAGACTGAATTAACAGAGACTGGTTGATGGAACTTGATGCAGTGGAAATGGAGAGGTGACTGTCTCCATCAGTGTGCAACACTGGGTTTAGGGTTGCATGCATAGCCGAGTCTTTTGGTTTGGTAGCTGAAAGAAAAAAAATGGGAGGAAAATGCTTTTGATTCAAGATAAATTTAAAACTTTTTCTCAACAAAGAATTTTTCGTTCAGGTTCTTTAAGAGAAAATCAGAAGCAATTCAATTCTAAGTTGATGCCTTTCTAGTCTCTCGCAAGGGATGTATGAAGCTCTGGTACATCTCCCTGTGCTGTCCAAAGCATGAAATCCCACATTTGCATGTCCCAGTGGCCAATTCCACCACTTCAAGTCTCTTGCCTTGGAACTGTTCTGTTCCTTGTGCTTGTCTTTGCAAAAAGGTGCAAGGGGATGAGATGCTTAGATGTAGTGCTAAGGCCAAGTGGGATGAATGGTCCAGGTCCCACAAGTTCATGGATTGAAAGGAGGGACACAGTCTTGATGTGGGAAGGCAATAATGAGAGCTTTGTTAATTTACTCTGACCCAGTTTGTTACTTTTTTCCCAGTCAACACTAGATGACAGGTAAGAAAACTGTGTGGGGAAAATGTCAACTGTACTTTACATTGAATTTCTTATTTGTTGAAATGTTTCTTCTTGATTCTTAAAAAAAAAAAAAAAGAGCAAACCTGTTTTTCAGGAAGCTGCATTTTTTAGTTTCTTACTTGTAGGATCAAGGCATGACTATCAGTGAAGCAATGTGAAGGAGTTTTTCAGAAGCTGCTTAAAAAGGGTGGGTATGAGCGGGTGAAGGATAGGCTGCTATGACAGTGATTTGAAGATGGGTAAAAATTTAATGTGTCAGTGGATTCTTTCTTATGCAGAAATGACAGAATTGTCATTTCAATAATCATAGTATCTGTTTTGTAAAAGAACCTGTAATACTGCATAAAATCAAGGAGGATTAGATCAGCCCTTATAAATGAGGATGATTTTCCATACTGAAGAGACATGATATCATAAGTTAAATGTTGCCTTTCCTTTATTAACCAATTAAACATTATTCCACAGACAGTTGTGGGGGTGTGTATATAAAAGGAGGAACTTACCATTACATTAAAACCTACTCCTCCCTTCTCACAATACATTTTGGCATTGAGCTCACACTCAGATGCAAAATTGAAGTGTGATCTTTTTCTCCATTGTTAAACATATGAAAAGGTCCCGATACTGCAAGGACTTTTATAAGAGTGCAAAGTTGACCTGTGTTAGTTAAGCCATGTTAATTCCATGGATTTTCTTTGTTCTTGGATGTCTTTTCTGTGTCAAATCAGGGATACTGCTGCTACATCCAAAAGGCATCCTAAGTAATGGATAGCTGTGCATGTCATTGCAGTTCCCAGGTAAACGCTGCGACATTTGTATTATGACTTTACTGCCCAGTGTGGAAATGCTATATTCTGGAGGTCTCCTTCCAGTACATACCCTGGATATGCCAATAATCTTCCAGCACCCCGCAATGGTACTTTCAGCCAATAAAACTGTTGGCATTTCTGTTATGGAGGTTCGATGTCCTGGGATTTTCACATCAGCACTCTGGATTGCAGCTTCTTCACTGAAGAATTCAGAGATGAGTTTCCAAATGATGAAACATCAAAATCAAACATGGAAATTACACTCCACCTAAATGCATAGGGTGGCCCTAAAGTTCTGAGTATGTAGGACAGTCTTTTGCCAGATCATGATCTGCTTTTGCTCTCTGAACAAATATATCTGGTTTTCTGTGTTAAAAGCCTGTTTTTTAAAGACAGAACAAGAACTGGGCCAACTTAGATCATCTTCACATGGTGAAAGAAAAGATGAGCTGGGGAAGAAACCTCTGCAAAATTTAGTCCAAATTTGCTCTCTTCCATGAGCAATTTAGGGACTGCTCATGGAAACCTTCTTCTAACTAGGCTTAGCTCCAAAACAAACTATAGTCAGGATTTAAAGAATAAAACCAGTAAGAGTAAAAACCTAAGTACATATTTGCTGTTAATTAACTGTTGGTGAAATAAAATAGCTTGATTCCCATAACGTTATTCAGGAGGGTAGAAAATCTGGGCCTCAAGAGGGCGCAGGGAAGCAGGAGGTGAAAGTTTGTGGTCACCAAACTGGCTAATGAACCTAAGCCTTAATTTTTGTACAGAGTGCAGAATAACAAGAGACTGAGGGCTTTGAATGCCTATGGGGGAATAAGCTTGCAGATCTCTAATACTAGCATTTGATGCCAGAGAACTGCTGAGAAATCAAGTTAGGAAATCTGTGTATCCTTTTTCCCTTGCTGTATCCCTGTGCGCACAGCTCTTAATGGAGAGCAGCATTGCTATGGACATGCACAGAGGAATCAAGCCTTCACTGAGCCAGTGGTGAACTATTGAGATGCCACTTTCTGAGCAGTAATAAAATAGAGTCATAGTCGTTTTTAAGCCTTCTGGCTTCTGAATGTCTGTGGAGCGCATGACCAGCAAATCAAAATCAGATTTAGACAGCCTGGAGGGGCTGGCAGTAAAATCTGCAGCACAACCTGTGTGCTCCCACTTCAAGAGGATGTTAGGCAGGGATTAGGGGCTTGTTGCAAGTGCCTACCTAAACTGGAGCATTGCACCCATTAGCCCAGGAAAAGCTGCACCCCTTCTCTTAGTGCTGAAAGTCTGCCTTCTGAGCAGCATGAAAAAAGAGGTGTATTCAGATCCAAACAGAAGTGTTGGACCAAGTCATAAGGTGAACCTATGTGGGGGTAAGGTCACTTTCTCTGCAGCCATCTCTTGTGGTTCTCAGAATATGTGTTTTAAGGCAGTTCTTCATTTTGTTAATGGCAATACAGAATGTTTCAGGTGCTGTGGCTTTGCTCAGCATTCAACTGCTCATGACAAAGGTGATTTTGTATCTCAAACCCTGTTGGATGCAGTGTTGTAATTCCAGTTTAGCCATAGAGTCTTGTCTTCCATATCTGTTACTGGCAAGTGCTTTATTCCCTCGTAGACTTACCCTGGAAAGATCTAAAGATGATACTTTCTTGTGGGCAAGTGTCTTTAATTATTGGATATCCAAGAGGAGCACATCTAAGTAGCTGATGGATTACATATTGCATAATTACCTCTCAGCCTTGCACACTGGTATATGATAAGCTTTTCTGTACAGTCCCAGGCATGTCTGTAGAAGCAGCAATGCCTCACATTTGGAGCAAATGGATTCAGCATGGAACAGGCTTTCCAGGCTCTGTATGATACTAACATTAAACGCCAGACATTAAAAGTGGGTGACATTTCCCACAATAAAATTGACTGATTCTGTATAAACAAAATCCCTGTGAGATATAGCATTCAATGCTTGAATTCAGTGCTACAGCAGATACATTATAAAGTCAGTATGATTCATGATAAAATAAAATTTTTTGAGGTTTTATCACTGAGATATAATGTTTTGGCATTATCAAAATGCAGGGGAAAGTGGAATCAGAATGCTTCTACGTTTGTATCTAAAATTGTGTAGAAACTGATGGCACTCCTGCAAATCATTTTGATGACATTGTCTTTATTGAGAGAAATCCATTCTATCTATTCTTTGCCGAAAAACAAAGATTTGTTTCTCTTCCCTGGTGATATGTATATTTCTGCTCACTCACCCTCCTCCTCTAAAGCTTTAAAAGAGAAATTATTCATCCTCTGTCGCTCTGAAAAACAATGTTTACTGTTGATGAGAAGCTGCAAGAACAGTCAGGGCTTCAAGCAGAAATATCCATGTTGCTTTGTGGTTGGAGGGCATCCAATGGCTTCCCTGTTGCAGTGGCATGGACAAGAATGAGACTATTGTGTATCCTTCGGTTTTCCCTAATTGTGAAGTCCCAGATTTAGATACTTTTAAAACGACTGCGCTTACTTGGTAGCCTCTACAGGTTGTCATAACAAAGCTCCCTGTGCTGCAGTGCCTCAGTAATGTTTCAGCTCACTGTCACTGCTTGCTCCTGAAGTGCCTTCCCTGGTGGGCTTCAAACCTTGCCTAGAGCAGAGAAAGGAAGCAGAGTGCAGGGATTGCTTCCTCATGCAGTCAGACTTTGCCTGCAGGAGACCTGCTGCTGAGATGTTTCAGCCCTCCCCAGCCATCTCCTCTCCAACATGTCAGGGAGTTTTCATTTCCCCTCTGTTGTCCAAATAACAGTGACAGTGTGCTCACCCAGGTATCAATCCTGTTGGAATCCCCATGAAGCCAGCTGTAACTACAACACGTCTGTAGAAAATGTTGTCTGTGTCCTGTGAGTGGGCAGACAAATGGAAGGTTTCCTAAGGAAATCCATCATGCCCATAGTACAAGATGACGGAACCGTAGGGAGTTAAACTGATATTTGGTAAGTGATACTGGAGGAAAATTTCTTCTTTTCTGGGCACCACTTTAATGGAAGGCACAGCCAGGAGGACTCAGCTGCAGGACTCAAACAGTTCACATTGCAAGGACATTTATTTCATGATTCTTTCATTCCTTGTATACCCTGTGAGACAATAACTGATCCACTGGTTTTCCTGCTCAATTGCCCATGTACAAACAGAGCAGGACCTGCCTTTCAACGTTGCATCTGCAAAATTGGACTTACTTGCAGAATGAAGGATGTGCTCCACAGGTTTTATTCCCCCAGGCAATAAAATCATTGAGGTTTAGCAATGCAGACAAGTCTGATGGGTGTCTTGAATGCAACTTTCGTTTTGTGTGCTAGGTGTCTAATAAAAGAAAAGCATAGAGGAATAGATACGCTAATCCACACACTGTGTGTTATAAAGGAGAAGAAATAAAGAAGAAATAAAGGAGAATGCATTAGTCCTCTCAGAAGCAGGGTATCACAATTGCAAAAGTATTAGAAGGGGATTTCTTAATACTGTCCTGGGAGCAGTTGTTCCTGTGCCTCAGATTAATGTAGTTTGTAATGGGACTTTTCAGTAAGACAATGTGATTTAACATTAATATCCAAGTTCTAATAGAAAAGTATTAGGAAATAAATGAAAAGGGTTTAGTCATTTGCAGCAGCAAACTTTAAAGCAACTTGCTGCCTTGTAATTCTTAAGGACAAGGAAGGAATTTTCCCTCAGAACAAATGCAGCCCATTACAGGGTTTCTTTTGATGGAACAGGGTGTCTGAAGCTGACAGAGACCACATAGTTCATGAACTTAGGTGGGATATACTGCAGTAATTTGGTGTTCTTTTGGCTTCTGCATTTCGTCTGTGTTCTGTATTGTATTTTCATATATTCAATTCTAACATTTAATGACTAACATTAGTGAAAAGTTTAAAAAACCCCCCAAACCCAAGGAACAGTGTTGGCCTGTGTGAATCAACTTAATTCTTGGGAGATTTTCTTTTTGTGTAGAGAAGACTTTGTGTAAAAAAGACAACTGTCCCTGGTGGAATGACTGACTGGTGATTTGCTTTTCAGTTGCATCTGTCACAAAGCAGAGGTCATCAGGACCAATGCGTGTGTGTGTAAAGGCAACCAGAAAAGAAATAGCTCCTCCTGACTCTGACAATGTACGAATCAGCTGGCTGTCACTCATTCTTCTTCTTTCTGAAGACACACTTAAGAAACATAGTACCAGAGAATTACCCATGAATTTTCAAATCATAGCCACAAATTTTCAAATCATGGCCTTGCTGTTACTGGCTGTATTGCTGACTGTAGTAGGCACACCATGACATTTTTATGTCAAATTTCCCTCTTAAGATGATGTCCAAATTAAATTTAAACTTGGAACTAAGCTTTGCTGAGAGAGACCCAACTGTGAGATGGTCTACCCAACTGCCATATCCAAACACATTTTCGTCTTCATCCCAGGATCAAGAAGTACAAAAATTCTCTAAAGATGGCTAAACTCATAGTGAGGAGTACAGGTCTAGGAGTACAGGTCTTGCTTTTAAGTGCCTCTGGTGAGAACTAGATTGTTGACAGGTGACTTGAGGAGACATTCCTGGGTATCTATTTTTCAAGCTGTCATTTATGTGAGCCTTTTAAAATTACCTTTCAGTGACTTTGCTTAGAAGTTTTTTTCTTTTAAATAGAGAGGGTATAGCCTTTCTTCACTGTAAAACATGGCCCTCTGGGACATCTAGTATGTTTTAGTCAAGGTCAAATTGTCTTGTTTCTAGTGAGTCTTATGTAGAGATTGGATCTCAGGAGAAAAGAAGTGCATAAAGAATATAAATTCTTGGTGAGTGGAGGTTAGTTCCACACAGATACTTTTTCTGCTTGAAGGGAATGGGGCCTTGAATGGTACTTCTGTCCTGATTCACCACCTCTTCCTCTGTTGGAGGAAGTAGAGATAGTATAAGAGCACTGGATTTGTAACATTGTGCTGGTTTAGCACTTAATTTCTGAGATCATTTCTGTGGTGCTGTTTTCTTTTACTAGGTGGATCTTGAAAACATGTCAGATGCTAAAGGAATGGTAACATAGAATTAGGATTTCTCCTTTTCAGGCATAAGAGTTGGTGTTAGAATAACAGTTGTAACAGCAACAGGAAAGCAAAATAAAGGACAGGAGTGCTTGGAGCACTACTAAGTCTAGGTACCACACACAAGCCACAGAATCACTGCACCTCTTGGCCTTTGGTTCAGGGAGCAACGACACCACTGTCAGTCTGTTCCTCTTTGGGTGTTGCTCTCTCACTTGATAAATTTATAAGAATTAAAAATCAAAAAAATTCAAGGGTCTGTGATTTGTAACTTCTGGCTGTCACTTTCACCATGGGTGGGAAATTGATCTTTTTCAGGCAATGACCCCAAATATGTAGGAGTGAGTGAGAGTCACTGAAAAATAAGTAAACACTTGAGTGAAATCTTGGAAGAATAAGTAATAATCTGTTTGGATTTAAGATGTTACACTTGTGTGATCTGAAAAAAGCCAGTGATGATAAACAACTCATTTTTCTTTAAGCACATCATCAAACCATGACTTTGGTAACCATTGTCTGAACTGTAAAATTTTGACAGGAGTAAATTGATTAAACTCTCATGAAGTGAGAGGAAAACAATAAAATGTCTAAATCAAATCAAAGTCTAGGAGCTGATGAAACAGCACATTATAGAGCAGCCAATAGTGGATGTGGTTGTGCATTAATGTTTCAGATGGACAAAGATGGTTGGTGGTGTAGTTACTGCTTGTTGGAGGTTAGGATTTTTCTCTTTTATTCCTTCTTTCTTTGAGGGAATTTTGTGTTCCCATTTGTTCCCTAAGAGATGATAACAACCGGTACTTAAGAGACAAAACAAGTGGCCAAAATGGGGAGAAGGGTGTTTCTGGTTTCTCTCTTACCTGGGGATTTTTCTCTTTGGAAGGGCAGATACCAAGAGATTTTGGCTGGGGGGTGAGGTGGTGGCCTTGGCTCCTCTTGCTCTCTCTCAGATCAGAGGGGAACGGGTCAAGTTGCTGCTACCGCAGGCAGAATTCTCTGCCACCGTGGAGCCCAGCCCTGCGCTGCTTCTCCTGCTGCGGGTGAGCCTTTGCTCGTAAAGAGCAGCCACTGAACTGGGACCTTATAAACACCCTACCTCACTGGAAAGGACCCTCACCATCAACTTGGGTGTCCCAGGGAAAACCCACGACCCTGAGTCCCTTCTCTCTTTGAGGGAGCCTGTAGTGGTGCGTGAGCTGTGCTCACAAGTTTTGGGTTTATATAATTAATGTTATTTATGTTGGGAAAATGGTCTATTCCAAACCCCCCTATTTATCCATGTTTGTCCCTTCCCCCGGAGCCTGCCAGTCATCCAGGAAAAGCCTCTCCCCCTTCTGGAAATCTCGGGGAGACTTGGCTTCTGATTGGAACAGGTTCTGGAAATCCCCTTACCCCCCCCCCTTTTCCAGGGATTGGCCCTTTGTGTGTCAATCTACCCCCCAACTCTTCCCTTTGTATCCCCCTATTGGTAGAAAGTTTTTGTACACGCCCCTTGGTACCTGTCCTCTTAAGCGGGGGTCAGGGCGGGGCCTCTCGCTCTCTCGCTCACCATCCATGAGGTGAGGACAGGTAATAAACATCTCCTGTTATACCTCAGAAGAGAGCCTTCCTTTTCCTCCATCGCCATAGCTGCTAATTTACATCTAGCGCTTGCCAGCCAAAAAGCCCACCGAGTGGGTTTCTGCAGATCTGTCCAGTGGGCCCTACCGATAACTGAGCACGCTTCTAGCCAGGGGCCGGGCAAGGCAAGGGATCACTGATCAGTGATCCACGGAGGGCAAAAACGCCACAGGAGCCTCTCCCGGCGGTGTTTTGGAGCTGGGCTGCCGCTGCTCAGCCCCATCATTCCGTTCCTCTGCTGCTGCTCCGGGTGTTTCACTACAGTGTAACCCCGCACGCCCTGCCTGCTGGGACACCCCGTGGCTCCTGCTACAGCTGTGGAGTTTCTGCGGTGTTTCCGTCTCTGCTGTCCCAGCTCCACTCCGAGGTTCCTGCTGCAGCCCATTTCCCCACCCAGAGGGGCGCTGACAGCGGCTGTCCCTGGGGATTTGCAAAGGAAGCCAAAGTTTTCTCTCTCTCCCGCCGGCCCGCCCGCCATTACCGCCTGAGGGAGACGCGGCCGGGCCGGCGCCACAGCGCCCCCTGCAGGCGCGGGGGAACCACGGCAGGGCCGTGCGGGGCCGGGAGCCAGCAGCGCCCCTGCCGGCTGTGCCCGGAGCTGCAGCGCAGGGGAAGGTGCCGCAGCCCAGAGAGGCTGTCCCTGCCTTTGTGCTCTGCTCCTGGGCGCTGCCCTGCTGCTCTTTGTTCGCCTTCTTCTACATATACGTACTATCTCATAGCTTTGCCTGAAAGCCCCTTAATTTCAAAGTTAAAATAATTTGGAGGGAAGTGGGTCATATTTTTTATTCCAAGGGAGGTTCCTGCCTTCCTTGGCAGACACCTGTCCTTCAAACCAAGACATTACTGTTGTTGCTCTAACTCAGAATGAGCAAAGATGAATGTACAGGTTGATCTATCCAGTCCTGCAGTTAGTGAGCCAATAAAAATGCCATTAAAACAGCCAGAGTGTTCAGAGACATGGAGAGAGATCTAAGCCTGAGGTGTGCTGTTCCCTGAGCACTGCTTTGATAAATACACTTCCCAGCTTTTAGATCTACTCCTGAAGTCTTAGAATGTAATAAAAAACCCAGTAGAATGAAAAATGAATCTGTAAGGGGAAAAAATCTAGTGTGAATCATCTTGTGTAAATATGCAATTCAAAATTAGGTGGGGTTTTTCAGTCTAGGAGATATTCAACCACATTTCTGCCTCCTTCCTCTTTATAAGAAAATGAATAAATGGGGGTGGCTGGAGAAGATTCTGAGCATATTAGAGACAAAAGTTTTCTACTTGACTCTTTTAACAAACCACCCTCACTTAGCAGAAACACAAATGCAAAAGAAAGATTTTTTCCCAAGGTTGTGAATGTTTACTTTAATTTGAATGCAGCCTTAGGGCTCATTAGTTGTCTTAAATCCAAAACAAGATGAAAAATAATTTAGGGACTGGCACTCCAATTTCAAATGTCCTTATCTATTTCTTTATATCCTCCCTTTTTCCCTTTTGTCCTAGCTTCGAAGTCAAGCCAAACACAGTTTTACTTGCTTTTGTTTTGAGACCTGTTAAAATCCCTTGGTTCTCCCTCTGCTTTTCCATTGGGTTTGAAGCTGGCTTCAGTTTGTGGTCCAGAGCCATCTCCAGGTGGCCTGGGGATTACAGATGCCTTGCCACCAGAACAAAGGAAACTGCTTTGTGAACTCTGGCAAAGCTAATTCCTTCTTCCTATTTCCAGTCGAGAGAGTAGGCCCAGTGTGTAACTATTCCCCTGAAGTAGAGAATTACAGATCTTAGTTTCAGTGTGAAAATATAAGACAATTTTTCTTCTTTGCACTGTGGAGTGGTTCTTTCTTTTCCTCCCTCTTCCTGTTCCCCATATGACCACTACTACTTCTTATAGAATTAGAACCTACTAGAAATCAACTCCTGTGGAAAATGGATGGTTTGGAAATGTTTCAGAAAAGACAAATTATCAAAAGGCCCAGTTCCAGACCCACAGGTTTATTTCCTTTGCATGTGTGTGGAAAATGTTGCCTGACAGGTTCATGTGGGTTCCAACTTTCCCTGCTTAGATACAGCTCTTACCTGGCCTCACAATACTAAGATCACCACTGGAAGCCCTCTAGCATCTTCCACATCACCTGGAAGCTGCTTGCTTTTCGTTCCTTTTGGCCACTGCTTCTGACAGCAAAGCTCAGGTTACCAGTAACTTTGCTGTTGTTATCTGTTCTTCTTCTATCTGGCTTTCCTCATTAAAAATGGCCATATAACCTTTCCTGCCAGCCAGAGACTGCTGGGAGCACTGACCTCCCCCACCAAGCTCCATGACCATGTACTGAAAACAAAAGTGGATCCTCCTTTTAATAATTCATAGGCCATCTGTTTAGCTTCTGAAAGAAGAAAAGCAAAAACGTGGGGTTTGTGCTAGTTTATCTACATACCTCTAACAAAAAAAAAAAAAAAAAAAAAAAGGAAAAAGAGCCTTACCATAAACAACTAAAATTCAGCTCATGAAGGAGAGCACTTGTGGACACAGGGGTCCTGAATACAATTGGGAAGAAAGAGCTGGAAGCCTTCCCGACACAGCAGCTCTATGGACTTCCTGAGAGGACTCTTTAAGTGAGCTCCCATCAGTGCCCTGTGTGGCCAGGACTACCCTGTTCCTGTCTGTTTGCCAGGTGCTGAAAACAAAGTTGTACCAATCCTCTTTGTGATCCCCCTCCTGAGTTCTCCCTCAAGCTGTCAACTTTATAGAGTCCCTTTATGCTTCCAGAACCCAGCAGGCAGGGAAGACACCAAGAAAAATAATCAGCACAGATGCATCAGCTGCTCAGAGAACTGAGAGATGAAATCTAATGCCTCAGCCTTGGGGAACAGCTTGCCCAGCACAGGGAGGAATGGCTCATGACTTCAGCAGACTTCAGCCCTCAGACTTCTTCAAAACTGAGAAAATGGCAAGGCTGATAGTTTTTATAAACAACTAATTCCTTTTGCATGTGACTTGAGATATCACTGTTTCCCAGAGCTGACTAGTCACTGACATTCCTGCAGAAATTGCCCTTTTCTGGATTACCAGCAGTAACAGTAATGTGAGTGGCTGGTGAAGAAGCATCCATGGAGGCTTTCAAGTCTATTGCTTTTGGCTTAGTGAGGGCTTTCTTCATCACGAGCCTGAATAGATTTATTGTCTTGGTCGTGGAGTGTGAACAAAAGTGATAGTACTCACCAGGCACTTAGTTTCCTCAATTCTACTCAATTCTAATTGTAACTAATGAAAAGCATGCTGCATTTTAGGTTGTGCTTCCAGGAAGCATTTTAAATAGAAGTAGCCTCCAGCACTGTTCAAAATGCAATCTAAATAATGCAAGATTGTTAGGAGAAAATACAGCACTATTAAATAACACCAAGTAATGGACAACTATTCAAAGACATTATTTTTTATTAGCCTGGATCTTTATTACTGAGTGCATGTGACCTTACTTGCACCCAGTAATACTTATAGTCATTCAGGAAAGCTAAATAATCATTACTGATTAATTACTATTGATTATACTGAGTGGTTGTCTTGGGTTGGGTAGCAAAGAGATTTGTATTCTATTTTCATCTGTTGTAAAAGCAGATATTTCTTTATCTCTTGTAACTCCAGGGGGGAGGGTGGCGGATGCCTTCTGATAATGGGCCAGCTGTTAAAATCAGGTGTGGCAGTGTTTCTTATCTCTTTCACCACCCCTCCGTCTTTCAGGGAGGTATCTTCTGCTAATGGGCCATTAAGGCTCACCAATGACATGACACATTACATCATCCCATTGTGATGCTCCACACAGTGTGGGGGGAGCCAACCATTCCTACCTGGATAAAAACTGGGACTCAGGAACAGCAGACATCTGTTTTTTTCCACCAGAGGAAGACCAGACCCATCTCACTGCCACTGGACTTTCCCTACTCCATTATCTGTACCCCACAAAACCTCATCTAAGATTTATTTGGACTGCTTCGAACACCCTTACCAATAGGATATCAGGTTGTGTCCCTGACAGGATTTTTTCCAGGACTTCTGTTTTGCTTGCTTGCATGTCTTTGTACTACTGCATTTGTATTTTGTTTTGTTGTTGTTGTTGTTTTTATTCCTATTAAATAACTGTTACTCATATTCCCATATCTTTGACTGAAAGCCCCTAATTGCAAAATTATAATAAGTAGGAGGCGAGGGGGGTGACATTCTCCATTCCAAGGGAAGCTCTAGCTCTCCCTGGCAGACAACTGTCTTTCAAAACCAAGACAGTGGTTGTAGCCATATTTTGTGGATTTTCATTGCTTTAAAAACTCTGAAATATGTTCTGTTTTCTTCCTACAAGAAAGAAAACGCGAATTTCAAAAGCTAATTTAGGAGAAAGTTGACTTATTTTCCTTAGATTATATAAGCCCACCCCAAATGATGGATTGTTTTCAGTCCGGAGAAATTTTATTTCAGGTACAACAATATGTTTTGTGCAGTTTGCAAGAATGAGATTTTATTATAGACTCTCAACTGAAACACATCATGTCAGTGTGCAAAGTGAGCCTTTTCACTCAGAGGTGAGGGAATGGACAAAATATCCACCGATTCTTACACAGATGTACAGGTGGCATTTTGAGGAGAAGTGAGTAGGAAGGACGAAGTCTGCGGTTTTGCTGAATGCATAACACTAATGATGCTGAAAATGGGAAGTTTCTGAAGATTGCTTCCTGATTTGCCTTGCAAATGACTCTGTCTGCCAATATCTGCTCATGCCACACCTTTGACAAGAACCCATTTGCAGTGTTTTGACAGAACTTGTTTAGCATGAATCTTTGAGCTCTGGGGAAGTGTCCCTGTAGACCTTTCTATTTTCTTCACAACTACAGGCTCACTTGACAGAAGGAAATCTGAGAGAAGATTTGTCATGGAGCATGTTGGACTTTTTTTAAATAAAAAACACTGTCCTGGGTCTAGTTGATGGGAGCGAGCATCCAGCATTTTAGTGTCAGGGTGTGACTGATGGATCACATTCTGGGTGCACAGGGCACCCTCTGGTCTTAGCTAAACCAGTTTGGGCAGAGATGTAATAGAGGAGGCAGTGGCAAAGCTAGATACCTCCCACAAGAGCTCTCCACAGCTCCCTTCAATGGAGTAACCACCCAGCATGACAGGCTTGCTCCTGGCTTTCTTGGCAGTGGCACAATCAATTAAAATGACAGAATGATCCACAATGGGAGGAAGAGCTCTGTTATATTGTGGCTTTTTCTCCGTGGCACAGGGTGAGGGGCCAAGCTGGCAGCCTGGGCTGCAGCTGCTGTGCCCAGAGTGCCAGTGCCCCAGAGTACATCAGGGTATGTGTCTGATAGTCCTGTTAAAGCTGCAAGGCTGAAGGAATTTAATCCTGTTTTCATGATCATGGGGAGTGGGAACAGAGCTGGTTGTGTTTATTCTGCCCTAATATTAAAAATAGCTCTCAGGATTCTTGAGAATTCAAAGAACCTTGAGCATTCAAAGAACCTTGGGGTTCTTTTGTACCCCGGGCCCCAGCAGTCACTGTACTGCGGCCAGAAGGGGGATCGTGGAGACCTGATTTTTGTGACAGTAATTGCAGCCATGCACAGTCCATGCTGGAGCAGGGGAGCACATGAGGAGAAAGAGGTGGTGGGGAGATGTTAAGGACAGACCACAATCACCCAATCCCACCCCTGCACCGCTTGGGAAGGGAGAGGTAGAGGAGGAAAAAGAGGATGCGAGTGGAATGTGTTTTAGCTTTTTTATCTTTCTCACCATCAAACAGATTATAATTTGCAATTAATTAAAATATCTATTTTCCAAGTGAAGTCTGCTTTGCCTGTAACAGTAATGAGTGGTCTCCTTGTCTTTTTCTTGACTCATAACTTTTTTGTTTTATTTTCTCCTCCCCATCCTGTTGTGGGGAGTGAAGGGTACAGCTGATGGGAAGCTGGCAGTTGGTCCAGTATCATGGACAGGGATTCCTTCTCTGGGAGAAATCCTTCCTGTGTGATGTGCTTTAACATCCAGCACATAACCCTTCTTCTCAAATGTATAGCACTGCACACTGGAGTGAAATCTCCTGAAGGTGGGAGAGAACAAGGGTGAGGATAAGTGTGAGGGGGATACAGAGGAAATGAGAGAGTGTATCCTGACCAACATTTGAGGTGCCGGTAGGTTCGTGTGTTCGTAGACTTGCAAACTCGAAAGCTGTGCTGAGTTGGATCACTTGTCAACTCTATTTCTTCAAGGTTCTTCATAGTCTTCACAGTCAGTCAGAAATGAGCCTTTATGTTTCCTAGTAATTCCTCTGTGCTGGAAATGCACAGCATGGCTGTCAGTATTTGGCTGTGTCACTCAAGTGTTTGTGAGAATGGGAGCTTAACAAAGAAACTTACTGTTGTCGAAACATGGTGAAAAGCAGACAGGATAAATGAAACCATCTTTCTGTCCCTGCAGAAACTCAACATATTGCATGAAGGTGTCCATGTCCTTGACGGTAGCTGAGAATGAATCCGGGCTTTGCTACAACAGCAAGATCAGATATCTGGAAAAATCAGAAGTCACTAAGAGAAAGACAATCTCCTGTCCTGATATTGAGGATTACAAAACAGCCAGTCAAGAGCCAGATGTGGTGTGGTACAAGGTAATTATTGCTGTTTTATTGCTGTTGTGCTGAAACTGCTCAAAACTTTCACAGTTTTCAGTGAGACTTAGAGCTGACTTTCTCTGAGGCACCAGTGGTTTGTGACTGGTCTGGAGAGTGTTCTCCCTGTATGACAGTTTTGCAGGTAAAACTACCCAGCATAGTCATTGTCCAACAGAAATCAGTATCAACAAGGATGTTCTGTGACAGAGCTCACAGCACGTCTCTGTCAGCAGTACTATATTCCCAAACCACAGTGCTTCTGTACCAGTTTGTGCCTAGGTGTGGTGCTTCCCTGCATGATGCTGGAGTAGAAACAAAGGGAGGCACCTGCAACGGAGCCAAAGGCATATCAGCACCGCCAACTTCAGTTGTGCTGCCCAATTAATTTTTATGGAGTCCAAAGGGTAATTTCCCCAAGACTTGTAAATTTTTACTAAAGTCTCCTGGAGTCTGCACAGAGGTCTTCTGAGGTTCATTGAGTAACTGTTGTGAAGTCAGTTAATTTTAAGTGAAGTCAGTTAAATACTTTTATTACTTTCCAGGTAAGTCACCTGCCTGCACCTTCTCCAAGGCCTGTCAAATATCATACACCACTTTCATCAGCAGATATATTGATGATGTGTTTCTGTAACTCCTGAAGAAAGCAGGTGAATGAGTAAAACATAGGTTGGCTGTCAAACATCAGGTAATGAGACCACAGCAAGGTCTGGCAAATTTTGTCTATTGTCTGGACCTGGGTCAAAGTCTGATATTTGAAAGGCCCTCAGGTATTAGTTGAGGGCTAAGACCCTCAACAATGATGCAAGAAACAGTAGAATAAAGAGCTGAGAGTCAGAAGGAACCAGAAACAGTTGGGCAAGAGGAACCGTTCAGTAGGATCTGTGGAAAACAGAGTTTGGATTGAAGGAGTTTAGGATAAGCTTGGTTCAGGTAATACATACAGAAACATACAAACTAGTTAAAATCTAAATTTGCAGTGCTTGATTTGCCAACTGTAATAACATTCTTTAAAAACAATTATTTTGTATGAAGTAAGTAATATGGGCAGACTAGTAGATTTTTCTCCTTAGCAGGTTGCAGCTGAAAAGAGCAATTTAAGAAATTGTCATTTGTTTCTTTTACAGAAATGTCACATATCTTATAGTAACAAAATGTGTGCCATAACCCACTGTTGGTGTGAATAAAGTTTTTCTTTCAGCAGTTAAAGCTCTCTCTCTCAGCATATGGGTTGATATCTTCAGTGCTGTTCATATGTCAAATATATGATTTAGTTAATCATAGAATATCCTGTATTGGAAGGGGCTTACAGGGATCATTGATCCCAAATCCTGGCTGTGCACGTGAAGTCTGAAATCTCAGAGCAAAGAGGATACTGAAGAGAAGCTGCTTCTTGCCCTCTCTACCTTGGTATTACTGAACACCAGATCACTGAAGATCTCAATTTTTTTGCAAAAGCACACTGAAAAATAGTCTGGCAGAAATGATCTTCAGCTGTCATGGAGCAGAATTGAGTGTAAAAAAGGTGCATATGCAGTCTCACACCAGCATCATTTTGACCAAGACAGGGAGTGAAAGGGAGTGTTCCACAATCCCACCTGTGTTGTCTGGGTGTCACACACAGGTTGTGTGGCACCAGGCTGGACTGTGACAGCTGACTGACAAATCATCACTGAGATGAAGCTGAACAGAATTGATGTCATTGGATGATAACAGTGAAGCAATCAAAGTTGACAGTCTTTAGTCTGGCTCGGTAGTGAAAAGAGACATGAGCGAGACAACCTACTACATACACCTTCTTATCTATAATTAACAATAACAAGTTATCAGTTTGGCTCTTAGAGAAACATCTTTGTTACCTCGGCCTGAGTCAGGAAGCTCAGCAGTGTGCAATTGCAATATTAATGTTGCACAGGTGTGTACGTAAGGTTATCCCTTGAAACTCATTCCTGAACAGAGTTTTGGTTATTCTAGAGACTATTATGTTACTGTTAATAAAAATCTGCATATTCAAAAGTGTAATTGCAGAAGTCCAATTTCTAGAAAAGATATAATTATATGGATTTCAAAATAATTTGGTGAATACTGGGGTAACCCCTGCAAATTGCAGCCTGGGACTTAAGAGCTTGCTATGGGAGGCATGTGAGTAACAAAAAGCAGGTCTCTTCTCCTGGAGAATAGTGTAAAGTGTTATCCTGCCTTAGAACTGGCCCTCACTTTCCAAAGAAGGCATCCTTTTCTGATCATAGCACACTGGATCCTCAAGTTTTTCTCCCCTTCCTTGGGTTTTAAGCTTGATGTGTACATAAAGCCACCTTCTTGAGTAAATCTGCTCCAGAGGACTGGTGGGAGCCAGGGGGAGAGGGAGGGGTGTATTCTTTTCCATTATGCTGGAATGTTTAGAGATTTTCACCCAGGCAGGGAACATTAGTTGTTTAAAATAGAACATAGTAGATAGATAAATAAATATGAGGAAGTCCTTGAGATTTCCTTCTTTTTCCCTTCTGCTGAAAAGGGAAATCCTTGTGCTCATGAGAACATGCCAGTTCAGTGGTAGTCAGGGAGTTTGGACTTGTGACCTGTGAAATACCATCCAACAGGACCGTGATGATGCCAGCCAACTGTGTGCAGAACCTGCTCTGCTTTCTGAAAGGCTTCTCTGTGTTGAGGGATTAATGATTCTGAGCTAGTAATTGCATCAATTTACTGGGAGTTAACTGTAATTTAAACATGCCTGAATAGAATTCCATATGCCCACCCAGTACGTAATACAACCTTTGCTGTGAGGATTTGTTTTAACAGTGGTATGAACTTCACTTCTGGCTAGAATTACACTGCATTAAATATTTATTTTTAAAGATTTTCCCCAATTAATGCCATTGATGTATGCTCAGCTCTGTTATGCCTCTTAGAACTGTTTTGACAAGATGTATGGGATTTTTTTTTTTGAAGTAAATGTGTGTGTCAAGGCATGATTGAATGAATGGGATTTAAGAGTAAGAGCAGTTTCATGAAAAATAGCTGGCAGAGGGAAAAGGTATATTACATCTTGAGTGTGGAGTCTTAATCCATTTCCATCATGTCTTTTCTACTTCTGGGTTGAAAGGAGGGCTAAAAGAACAATCAAAGTGTCAGGTGAAGGACAGGTAGTTGTTATCTACTCAGAAAAATAGACTTTTGAGGTACTGCCACTTAGAGTTCAAGGAAGAGAAAAAGAAGCATAATGGTGCATACCTTAATTACTGGGGAAAAAACCCCAAAACATTTTAGATGTCTAAGGAAAGTAAACGGTCTAGAAAGAGAAACTTGCAGATTCTTTTAGCATAGGTGAACATATTGCAGAAGCAGAAAAGAGCAATTGGTTAAAGCCTTTGGAGAGAACATAGAGCACCTTCCAGTACCTGAAGGAGGCTTAGGAGATGACTGGAGAGGGAGATTTCACAAGGGCATGAAGTGAAAGGATGGGAGGGGATGGCCTTGGACTGAAGGAGGGTTAAGATTAGATATTAATTTTTTTTTTATATATATATATTTTTTTTTTTTTTTTTTTTTTTTTTTTTTTTTTTTTTTTTTTTTGTGAGAGTGGTGAGGCACTGGCACAGGTTGTTCAGAGAAGTTGTGGACTCCCCATCTCTGGAAGGGTTCAACACCAAGTTGGATGGGGCTTGGAGCAACCTGATTTACTGGAAGGTGTCCCTGCCCATGCAGGGGAGTTGGAATGACATGATCTGTAAAGTCTCTTCCAACCAAAACTCTTCTGTGATTCCACAAAATGAGTCATAAAATTGAGCACTTACCCTTTTAGGAAAATTAGCAGACCTCCAACAGTAAAGCCTACATTATTCTCACAATATAAAAACTAGTAAGAATTATGTTTCTCAATCATTTTCCAGCTTCTCCCTTTTTTGCTTTTAGTTTTGTGTGTTAAATATATAAACAAGCATTTTCAACATACTTTTTTAAAGCCTGCATATTAAACAGAATAAAAAATAATTAGCTGAAATTTGAGAAAGAAAGGCTTAAAAATAATCTTTAATAGGAAGTGTTTCAAGAAGATGTAAAAAGAAGTAATTAGGAAATTAGTGGTACAATTCCACCAGAACAATTCCTCTGTGTAAAACCACAATAGCACAAACAGTGGTTTTGCTAAATCATTAATCTTTGTAGTAGTAAAGGTGTTATCCTTCTTATTGCAAACTTGTATATAAAAATACAAAGCATATAAAAATGTATCTTCCATCTCTTTGTTCTCATACTTTTAAAAATAAAGTAGAGGATATAAAACTGGTAACGAGTGATAGGTTATTTCAGTGCTGCACTAAAGGGTGCATATCTGAAATATGCTTACTTTGTGTGTTCTGGGAATTGTATTCCTTCTAAATTAGGATTGAATAGGACTGAATTGTATTCTTTGCCTAGTGTTCAGATTTAACCTACACTCTGAGGAGGTGGCTGATGTACCTTTCAATAGAACTAAAATATCCAGCTCAAATAGAAAAGGATTTAATGCATTTCCTGGCCATTTGTGTCCTGAGTGAGTCTCAGCACAGTAGATGGGGTCTGGATCCTCGTCATTCTCTATCACCAGTGCTAACTAAAATTTACTTGCAAGACGAGATGATGCTTCCCTTACAGCTGTACTTTGGAAACAGAGAGATGTGCCGATCGCTGTGACCTGCAGTAGTGCTGCTCAGCTTCCTAATCTGAAATCCGATCATATTGTAACTATATTTGACCTCCCAGGGACAGGGAGATTTCTTCAGTGCTCCCTTTTCAAGTGCAGGGCCAGAAACTCTCACTCCTGTCTTTTTATTTTTTCTATTCTTGTCCTTTAATTTGGAATCTGGATTCAGAATGCGTATGGAGTACATGAAAAATTTATGTTTGTGTCATGCTGATCTCTTACTGTGGTACAATATATTTGCATGTTGACGTATTTTCTTGTTTGGTTGTTTTCTTAAGAGAAAGCTTTGTTCTATTTTGTTTTCTGTGTTTCTGACACTGCTGTTGCAGATGAGCAGAAAATGGGGCATAGGTGTGGGCATGTCACCAGTTTCTGAAGTTGCTGAGCCTGATGTAACTGATGTGAGACTGCAGCTTATTGTGAGTCTGAGAGCTTATTCCAAGCTGCCACCTTGAGAGAGGGAGTAGAGGGGCATTGAAGATACTCAGGCCCTGTGTTGCTTTGTGTTTCCTGAGTACAGGTTTAGCCAGAGCCTCTGGAACTGCTGGGACTACTCACTGCTTTAGAGAACTCAAAAAGTATGATTTTGTTGCAGGCAGAACAGGCTTGATGTTAAAGGTATTTAGAAACAATAAATCTTAAGGTGCCATTTGCAAGAGACAATGATTAGATTTGGCCCATGCTTTTTGTTCAGAGCATTCCAAGAACGATTCAATCATGAGTGCTGTTCATGTGGGAGGTGGCTGATCTGCCTGCAAGCTAGGAGGGGGAGAGCTGCTTCTTGGACTGTATTGCTCCCTATCCAGAAGGACTCAAATGCTGTTCAAGTAGGATTGCAATTTGTAGCAATGAACCTAAAGCTGCCAAACAACAGCTAAGGACCCTGTGGGGGAAGCCTGTGAGAGTTGCAGGCTATCAGTACCATGTCCTGCATCAGAGTATGGGGGTGATGTTGCAAGGTACCTGGTGATGGGAAAAGGCTCATCAGGTGTTGGAGAAGCCAGTGATGAGAAATAAAGCTGTTAGGAAACCCAGCTTCTGAATTCTTTCAAAAAACTGCTGTTCTTCCTGTTTTCTTCTATTGGTAAATGGTTCTGGTTTGGGACTATGTTTAAAATTTGCCTTCAGGCTAGCTCTTAACAGATGTTGCCCTTACTCCCTTCAAATACAGACGTATTTTAATGGTCCATCCTAAAGGAGAGGTCTTGGCAGTTGTTATGAAGAAAAAGAAGATACTTAACCATTGCTTCAGGGCACCATATATTAAACACAGCCCATGTGATAAAGCAGGAATAACTGAACCTTAAAAACAATTCAGTCTTCAAATTAATTCCGGTTTCAGATTTCTCTGTTTTCTGAAATTCTATTTGAATTTTAATTGCAAAATAGATCTAGGTGGTTGTTTCCTTGTGTATAATATTGACAGTTTGATCAGGCAGCATATCTTATGTTGTACAAGACAGGTAATTTTGGCACTTGATTTTTTTCTGCAGGAATGTGAGCCAAAAATGTGGAGAAGTGTTGTAATTCAGAAGGGAAATACTCTCTTAATTCAAGAGGTCCAGGAAGAAGATGGAGGAAATTATACCTGTGAACTGAAATTTGAAGGCAAGCTTATACGAAGGACAGTTGAATTGAAGGTTACTGGTAAGAATCTTTTTTCTATGCCAATAGGAAAAATACAAAGTTTTGAAATAATAAGAAAAATTGGTATTCACATATCGGTGAAATCTGTTGGTGAATCTATTTGGTAGAAGTAAGTCCAAAGCAAATCCCAGTAGCTGAGCAGTCCCAGACTCAGGGAAATTTCTATCAAGATCTTCTAAAATTCTACAGAAGAGTATTTCTAGCTTCTGCTCTGTACAAAACCTGGAAATGCTCCCTATTTTTAAGCTTTCATTTAATTTCTGATGATCAGCTTTTCTAGTCTAGGGATTGCTTTAGTGAAGAGTATGGCACAACCTATTCCAAGAATGAAGTTAGCAGTATTGGACTGTCAAAGCAAAGTAACTTGCTTGTCAGGAGGTCATACGCTCTATGGTTCTGACTCCATGTAGTATTTACATGAAAATACAACAGTATTTTCTGTCTATTTTTGCCAGGTGCCAGAAATGAACAGCTAAATAAAGTATTGTCTACTGATATATTCCTGCTCCCTTTTCATCCCGCTGTACAGTATGACATCTATAATTATTATTTTACTGTCTGTGGAACTTTGCAAGTACCTGGAAACAGCTGAGGTTTCCTTCAGCCTTTCACACAAAACCATACAAACGAATGGTCAGGCATTTTCCCCACGTACTGATTAAAATGAGGCCCTACTCAAAGCAGTGACTGGTAGAATTCCCCTTTCTTATATCAAGCTGAATTGTTCCATATGAAGTTTCTTTTTTCTTGAAAAAAAGGTCTTCCCTTTATTTTGAGCGGAATCTTTTTTTTATTATTCTTATCATTATTCCTCATTTTCAGTGAGTTATTTTCCCTGTGTGCCCTATGTCATGTGACCCTTTATTGCCCATTTTTGACCATGGACAGAACTCTAAATTATTGATTTGACCTACGTGACCCTAGACCTGAGATATGAATGAAGATATAATTAATGAAGATATAATACCAGCTTTGTGGATAGTCACTACCCTAAGAGGCATGCTGGTCTTCAACCAAAATGTGAACTAAATTTGACAAAAGGAAAATGAGAAGCATTTAACTCAATTCCTCACAATGGATATTCAATGCTCTCCCTCTCATCATGACCTTGCTAGAAGTCATGTGTTCTCTTTACTATTTAAACACTATGGTGTATTTATACTTCACAATTTAAGGAATTAGTCCCAAACTAAATATAGTATTTATTACGGTTATTTCTCTTATTAAAAAGTTTATTATCCAAATTATTTAAAATGTAAGTATGAAATATGTAACTGTTCTCCTTTTTGCAAAATGCTTGAGAAGCAGAAGATTTTTCCCCTTTTAATTTGGTGTGAATTCATGTTGCATTAAATTTTGTTTAATTTATAAAAGCACATATGTTTGTAAAAACCTTTTTCAGATGGGAATGTTTGGGAGAAATATCTGATGTTATGTGTTTGCTGGTTGAATCTCTCTCGATATCTGAAAGAGGCTAGTTAAGGTTATGTGAATGAAAACCTAAAAATGTGGTTAAGAACTACAAATATAATAGAATCATGTAAGCATATTATCTCACAGCTTGGTTGAGCAAGTTTGTTTTTCCTGTTTTTGTTTCAGTTTGTGAATTTACATGTGTGTAGGTTTGTTTGGGAGACACCAAAGAAAACTTGTATAACAAACAGCAAAGGATTGCTTGTGTTGTGTGGCTGTCCAAGCCAGGCAGGGGGGTCCTGAGTTCAGATCACAACTGGGAGAAGGTAGATGACATCCTCAGGGACTTGGTTGAATAAATGTTGTGGTCCTTCACAGACTCATCCCAGTATGTCCAGGCCTTTCTTGTAATGGAATTTGTGTTGCACTGTACCCCATTTTTCATCTGTCTGAAAATGAGTTCTCATCAAAATATTGTACCAGGAGAAGCTAGAGGGGGAACCAGAGCTCTAACTTCTGAACCTGCTGGTCTTTAAAATCACTGTTAGCAAATACTGCTGATGGCTGGGGTAGAATTGTCTCTGCTAGCCTGCAACACAGATTTGGGGAGAAGGATCTTGCCTGCTGCTTTCTTCTGAAGGAGCTTTGTAGTGCTGTTTCTATTACTGGTACTTATTACCATGCCTGAATTGGCATTTATTGGCAAGTGTCTGAGTTCCTCTAAGATAAAGATTTTGAACAGAAAGGCTCTGTTGGGCACTGCTAGCAGCCATGGTAACCTGAAATTGTTATTGAAGAGTTACTCTGAAAGTGAAATGGGTAACTCCATGTCTCCCTTGAGCAAGGAGAGATGCACTGCCATGGAGAGAGAGGAAGCTGGCTTACATTCCCTTTAGTCTTTCAGGTGTTTGCTAAAGTACAGACTACACAGTACTGGTGTACAAAGTACACCAGTTAGATGGATGAAGTTATTTATCTCCTGACTGTAAGACAAAGATCTTTTGTTCTTTGAAGTCACATCAAATATGGTACATGAGGTTTTTAGTCCTTTGTGAAAATTCTGGTAGTTATGTAAGTAGCAATATGAAATATTTGCTATTCATAGCTAAATGCAGAACGGGCATCTAAAGTGAAACTTGAGATCAGAATAAATGCAGTGCTGTCATAACAGAAGTTACATCAAAAGCTCTAGGAAAATTTCAAGATGCAGGAGCCAGACGCACCATTTTAACTTGCTATTGGTAAAACTAATCAGAATAGTTAATGAGATCCCAGACAAATGCAGCAGTTTTGCTGAAGATGTGAGCCCATAAGCCAGCCTGATCAAAGTTAACAGCAGACAAGAGAGCAGTTGTGGGCCGAGTGAAGGGTGACTGCCTGTTTGGTATTTATATCAGTGTTGCCTGAGGATTTATTTCAAGTAGAAGCTTTCAGCTGGGGACACAACCCTGCTTTTATTATTTCGTTATCCAGCAAAGTCCAGTGATGTCATTAGAGCTATTAGAAGGTGTTGCCTTAACTTCCTGTGCCAAAGTGTCAGTGCAGTTGTCTTAGTGGCTGTGCCTGTGGCAGGGAGCTGCAAGGACAGTGTGTACTTTCCTTGGATCCTGTCTTGCCTTCTGGCCTTTGCAGACCCAAATGGAAGATCTCAGTGGGCCAGTTAGAGGTAGGAGGGCAGTTCCTCCTCCCTTTCTTCTGTAACTAAGTCATGACATGAGCAACTATGAGATAATTTGTAAGAAAGAAATCTTTTTTTGTAAGAAAGGAGTCATAGATGGAAACGGAAAGCTGTCAGTGTGTGATGCCTGGCCAGGAGAAGACAGACAGAGGGGCCTGAGTGGTATTGGCAGGTGAGCAGAGCAGAAAGCAAACAAGTCAGATGGCATTTGCAGGAAGGGGCAGCTGGACATAGGGCTGGCAGTGTCATCATCTGGCTGCGGTGGGTAATGAACAGCTGAGTGTGATTCAGTTGATAAAAGGCTTCAGAGGCTGTAGCTCTTCAGGGTTGTAAGGGAAAGGCTTGCAGCCTAGAATATATTTGAAAAATATTTTGACATGAAGTATTTTTAGGGACAAAATCCTGAGCTACAATACAGCACTAATGAGCAGTGCCTAAATCTTGGTGTTTGGGTGCATTTAACAATAATAGATTGTCAACAAACTAGCTTTTCATCACTAGTTCTTCATGGGTTTGTTATATTATGCAGACAGATGTGAAACAAGTCTTGTCAGCCTTTTTGCTGAAGAAACATGACAGCAGTGTTATGTCTTCGCAAGTAACACATAACCCCCGTGTCTATTTAAAAAAATATATATTGATACCATTTCACTTTGCTTCTTGGTAGCTTTGGTGTGACGAACAAGAGAGATTAGAAATTGTGATCTAGGGTTCTAAAGCGTAAAAATGTACCAGAAACTCGGTTTTTAATTAGATAATAAATTAGAGTGCACCTATTTAGAAAAAAACTGAATGCACTAATATAAAGTTACAGATAATCTACGTTATTAGAATTTATTAAAATTACAGTTATTCAGGAATATCAGCAATCAAAAGCATGTTAATGCATATTGTAAATGCCAATGTTTATTGAAGAACAATTGTACTATTCAGATTAAAAGAAAAACCCCCAAACCTAGGAAGCAATGTTGGTTTTGAAAGGCAGTTTATGCATCTTCTTGTTTTTCCCCAGCTCTGCCAACAAGTTTACTCTGTCTTGATGCACAGCAATGTTTCAATAACTTTGAGGGTAAAAAGGTGCCATTCTGAAAAACACCTGCTGTGTTTATCTGCTCCTTCAGCACTCTTTTTGCTTTGGAACACTGGTCTATAAGGACACAGGCCAAGAAGAAGATGCAAAGAGACATATCTTTGCATCTGGAGGTTTGGGAAAGGGTGATGCATCTGAGAAGGGAGCAAGACCTTCTATCACAGTGTGGCCCAGGTGCCCCTGGCAGATGAAGCTGTTTTGCAGGGATGTGTTTCTTCAGGGACAGCTGTGCTAGTGGGAGAGGTTGCCTTGTTCTTTCTGCTGCCTGTGGAAAGAGGTAATTTGTGAGCTTCTACTGGTGAATTATTTTCCAGTATGACAGCAGAAGGTGGCCATCTGACCAACTGCATAAACTGCTGGTGATGGATTGGAGTGACATGCAGGAATTACTGGACCACTCTGTCCAGGAACTCTGTCCTCCAAGTTTCCTTCATCCTCTACTCTGGCATATTTTTCACAGGCTGCTAAAATGCCTGGCTGTTCCTAAAAGTCATTTATGCAGCAATATCTGTTTTGACCATCGTAAATGACAAATTATTCCACATGGCTACTTGAGTTGAATGTTTCTGCCCGAATTCACTCTTTGATCATAGTTTTTCAATTAAATTCTTTCAAGTCTTATTACATCTCTCACTTTTCAAATTACACCTGCTGCTGTTGCTGGATTTTGGTTTTGGGCTTGGGACCCCATTATTAGCAAAAGTAGTTGATGGTGATTTGCTATTGTTAAACCAAGGGGGTGAATTGGATTTGGAAGTGCAAACAATTAGTTGGAATTTTCATCAGTTCTAGTCCTGTACAGAAAGAAGCTACCACAAAAGAAGTAAGGGTATGAGCTAAAAGTATGTCCACCATTTGGTAATGGTTGTTTCTCTGCTTATTTTTAATCCTTTGTGAACTGGATATGCTACTTTACATTATTAGAAGTTGAGGCTAGTGACATTGGCAGCATTTAGTGTGTGCTGATCAGAGTCAAATTTATACCTGCAGTAATTCGTAAGTGCACTCCAGGCCCTATCAGTTTATGGTGGATAAGGTATTGTCACCAAAGTCATACAAAAGATGTGTTGACTGACAACATTTTTGGCTGCTGACAGTTGCCAGAACAACCACACAGCAAAAAGTGTTAAGACAAATTAAAAGCTTATTTAAACTGAGCTGAAACGTGGAAGTCCTTCCAAGTCCTTTGAAATTGAGACTATTATAAGGGATTTATTTTTATGGTGTCAAATATAAGAGTTGGTGTTTGCTTAAAAATCTGAAAACATGTAATTGTGATTCCCTCCCAATGGCATCATTTTTTGGCATAAAGTTTAGTAATCTGCAATGAGTTTATGAAATGGTTCATTGTTGCTTAAGTAGTTACTTATCCAAAAATCCAGTTTAGGTTTGAAAGGTCACTGAGCTCTGAAAATGATTTGTAGATGTAATTAAAAGCAGGCCTAGTGTAAGGCTCAGGTTACAAAAGCAGGTGGCTGAGGAGCAGAAGCTGAACTGAACATCCCCAGCAGTTTTGTGCAGTGGCAGGTCCTGTGCTCGGGACATGCCCGAGTTCTGGAGTGCAGGGGTTCCTCAGTTAGCTGTGAAGGAGCTTTTCCAGATGAGCCAGTTAATTTGTTTGCATGGCTTTTGGTACCTCAGCTACCTCTGGCATCTCTGCCTGGCATTGCACCCTGCAGAGAAGGCAGAGCTTCCGGATCCTGATGGAGGGCATGCTCCCACTCTCCCATTGTTGCTTTATTTTCTGAGCTCCAGAGCCTTTCTTTGGAGATGGGATGAAATAGCTATTTTTAGCACCATTTAATCATCAAATAAGGCAGTAACATCAATTGGAGCCCTGTGTGAAAATAACATTAATTTCCATTTATCTAATTTTAACGTCAAAGGTCGTATTGCAACACTTTGTATTTCTGATTTTGTTATGTCAAATTACTTCTTTGTTGTAAGCCAATATATTTTATTTTGACTTGTGGCTGTACTATTTTAAATAACACATATAGCTACTAATGTATATTACTGAAATTTTTCAGCATTTCTGAAATTGTTTTGAATGTTTCTGTTAATTTTATTTTCAATTGATGTTTTGCAGGAAATTTGTTGTGAGATACCAAAATTTTCCCCAAATGCAAGCTCTGGTTCCTGTCAGCACTCAATATCTCACCTAATCCCTGGGATCTGGGAGTTGCTTGAAGTGTAGTGGTGTTTATTGTTGATTTTGGCCAGCAGCTCTGATGAGAGCTGTTAGCTCCCCTCTCCCTTATTTGTTTGTGTTTTCAAGCATGGGTCAGAGAGTCTGTTGTCTCAAATAAAGCAGAAAACATTTCAAGGAAAGCCTAAAGCAGCCTGTGAATTTTCCTGATGAAGCAGCCTGAAAAGCACTCCAAGGTAAAACATGGTGACGTGCGGGTGGTGGTAGCTGCTCTGGCCCTCAGGGTTTGCTCCTCCTCACTTCCTTGCATGGCCAGTGCTGGTGGCCATGGGTAGTGTTTGCTGTTCTTGGAGCTGTCTCCCTTTTCCTGGAAGCAGATGCCCCCTCTTGAGAGCTGTGTTTGTTTAGCTCAACATCTCCAAAAGAAAAATTTCCCCTGTTTAGTGCTCACCAGAATTCTAAAGTGATATTGAAGTTGTCAGCAGCTGTAGGATCCAGGGACATGTTTTTTATTCTTTCCCTTCTCTCCTGGCTTGGCAGCTTTAGCCTTTCTTTGCCTGCTGTAACCAATGTTCAGCTTACTCCCAGTGCTTGGCAGTCTGCTCCACTTCGGACATGGCCCGGGATGCCTGTCCCCTGTTGTATCCCATGCAAGTTGTTCCAACCAGAGCTCCCTTTTGGCAGGAAATGTGCTATTTCCAGCCAAAGGCCCAACTCCTGCTCCCTGTAGCTTCTTGGGGAGCTGCTGGAGTACAGTCAGGGAACACTAGAATATTGCCACTTCCTACTTTAGCACTCATTTTTGTTCTTAACAAGTGATTTTATCCGTAAGTTGGAACTCCCTCCCATACTTTATAATACAGACAGCAAATCCCTGTGCAGAAAGCTCCTGGAGCAAGGGGGTGATGGATGTTTGCACCCTGTTTCCTTGGCTGATATGAGGTTGTATCTCACACCTTGGCCTGGGAGAATGCAGGGAAAAGGGGCTCACACTGTGGCTCTCCTGGCACCTGCCTGTGTGCTGTGGTGGCTTTAGGTATCTAAAATAGTTCACAAAGAAAGATACAATGATTAACCAACCAGGGCTGCTGAGCTCAAAATAAAGTGTGCATTTTCAGATTTTCCTCAAATGTAATGTAAGCATTGAGGGGGGATAAAAAACTGGTAAGATTTTCAGTTTCCTTTTTAGTTCTTAGTACATTCCATTAACTAATGGACTGCATTTTTAGTGGTAGATACAGAAGGGCCTTTCCTGCTGGAAAACACCCTTTAACATCTTTTTCATAACAGAACTTTTACCAGTATTTGAGTCCAAAAGAGAATAAATGAAAAGAATCTGGAGAAACCAATTGTTCTTGGGAAGGTATTTACATAACAAAAACAAGGAGAAAAGCAGCTTGCTTGTGGTTGCAGTTCTAACAACTGTGGAAATCAGATAATTGTTAATTTGGAAATGA
Organism: Acrocephalus scirpaceus scirpaceus; assembly: GCA_910950805.1. Taxonomy (NCBI): domain Eukaryota; kingdom Metazoa; phylum Chordata; class Aves; order Passeriformes; family Sylviidae; genus Acrocephalus; species Acrocephalus scirpaceus. Next base: position 72,858,852 of record OU383776.1, read on the forward strand.
AACCTTAAAGTGAAAAAGTTAAATCTGCAGAAGTTCATTACTTCTGGGAGAGATACTGCCAATTGTTTGGGAACAGAAAATCCTTCCTGCTCACTTATAATATTGACATGTTAAAATATATAACATGTACATCATATCTCAAGTGACATTTACTTGCTCATATAAATTACACATTTCCATAGCAAGACTTCATCTCTTCTCCTTCTTTGCAATATCTTGACTCAGTCAGGTAATCACTTTTTTATTAAATGCAAGGGACAGCAAAAAGCCTGCCCAAATTAAGATTTTTACTGAGAGTCCCAAGCTTTAAAAGATCTGTGGTAGGAAATACTGCTCTTAGCATTTCCTCTGCTGCACTTTCTTATAAACGATGCATTGCATCTTCTAGTATTTTTATTTTCTAAAGGAAACCTTCCTTTCTGTGGGAGAAAGCAAGGCAGAAATGGGTTAAGTGCTGACAAATACAGTACTTAAAGACCAGGAAATGAATTTCACAGCTGGGTTCTCAAACCATTGCCAAAATAACTATCTATTTAAAGCTACATATAGGAAGTGCCAACAATTAGAGTTTTCTTTCAATATATTTTATGTGGTTTAAATTAATTTTTACCAAGGTCTTTGTTTTGTAAATATTAGCTTTCTCTAATACAGTAAAGTATTTATCTTAAAACTTTAATTTCAATTCTGATTTGTTACATCTGGCATGCTCTTAACTCCCTTAGACAGCTAAGCATGTTTCTGTGGTCAAAGCAAACTTTATTGCCACTGATTTCTGTAGTGACTTTAGTTTTTCTATCTACCTCAGGCAAAGCCCAGTATGATCCAGCAAGAGAAATGTGTCCATTTGCTTTTGACCCCATTTGGGAAATGGAGCAATTTCTCTGCCTTTTTCAGAGTATTTCTTGTTCAACCATGCAAAAACCCCATTATAAATCTGCAGCAAGCTTCTGTGTCTGCAAGAGTCAACCAGAAAATTCAGTCCAGAACATGGTATCAGTACAATGAGAGTGCCCATTCACTTGGAAGAAGTGCCAGTCCTGTTCTGTCTTTTAATGTCTCTTTTTCACCTGACACCCTGAAAGGTCCTGATAAATTGGACCAACTCTTCTGGTTTCAAGAGCACCTCAGTAGAGTCTGTGAGGTGAGGATCTCGGCAGTGTCTGGGGGATGCATGTACCCATTTGTGGTTGCTGTGCAAATTGTGTCACTGTTGAAGTGACAACAAATATATATCCACAAGGATAAAGACTCCTTTGTTTGCAGTCCCTCAAGTGATCCAGATTGATGACTTTTCTATTCAGCAGAGTGACCTTTTAATACAGGGTTCATGAAGAATGAGTTTGGAAGATAAACATTAGGTATTACCTCCATATCTCCTGGAGAAACTGCAAGTTCTAAGGGCAGTGAGAAATGTAGCAATGTGCTGCAGTCTATGAATTATATATAGTGTCAGTACTCTTGGCACTTTACTTACAGCTCCACAGCCTGCCTTCCTGGCTCATGAACATGCAAAGTAATTAGAATGGCAAATAGCATTAGTTTTTATTGACCTATGTTGCCCCCTAGTTCTCTGTCATGTTCTTGAACATCATGGCTTTTCCCTTCCTCCTTAAATCACCAGTTTGCAGTTTGTAGCATTGATTATTTGGTATTGTCTAATTTATTGATGTGGACAGCCAAGGCTTCCACACATGTTATGGGGTTGCTCATTTCTCCAATGATCTGTCTTTGTGCACAGCAACTGTAGCTCGCTGAATCACTGACTATATACTGTAAATGTCAGATATGAGCTCCCACTTTAAAAACTGCTATTCCTTCTGGGAGCTGCTCAGCCACGTTCTCTAAGTGTATTGTGCTTTCAGTAGTGGAGGTGACTTAGTATAAATGATAGGATTGTGGGGGTTTTGCCCGCAGCAGTGAGGTAAAGCATACACACACACTGAAAGAAACTTATATGTTTTCATTTTCTGTGTTAGAGGAGGCTTCCTTCATCATGAAAGTGTAGGCTGGATGCTCTTTCTTCTTTATTAATAATAGATAGGCAGATAGATGCTCAGACACAAAATAACACTGCCCCTAAAACCATTTTGCTAATGGTAAAATAGATACACTTGAGTGAGCAGATTGCCTTGTCCACTGAAAATGCAGCTTTCCCGGTCAGAAAAACTGCAAATCTTGCCTAATGTTTTGTCTCATAAGAAAAACCTGAGAACAGAAAGCAATGACTATCTTGTTCCTTTGAAATGACTGGAGGAATTTTAATAGGTGAATAGCTCTGCTTTAACTTGAGCTGGAGATCAGGATTATATTTTCACAGCACGATGTTGACGCCTTTCAAAACTGGTTTGTGCTGCCTGGCACTTGTAGCTGTGTATGTGAGATGAAAAGTTCTGCTGTGGAAGGAATAGTGCTCACTACTGAATTGTCAGCATTATTTCTTGCTGCAGTGATGTGATCCTCAAAGGTGCCTTATTCAAGTGCCTGTTTGGCCTGACCCTGTTTAGCTTATGAGATCTGACAGTAGTGGTATTGCTTCAGGCTCTGATGTTGCTCTTATGAAGTTCACCAGAAGACTGGAGCTAATAACTTACTGATGTTTGCTCTGTGCCTTGCAATTTTTAAGTTGAAAGGACATACAAAAATATGCTGTGTGTGTTGAGTACCTTGTTTGTCTTTGATATCATGGAGCAGCATGGAAAATATGTTCTTAATTTTCAGCAGCATCAACCAAGCTATTTTTTGTCTTTGATAGCATTGGTTGACCTTTTGTAAGCAAGAGAAAAGTAAGCATTCAACTGAATTTGTATTTAGGTGTTTATTACTCCAGTCCATTTCAAAGGCCTAGGTAGCTACTGTGTTACATTAAACTTACCTGTACTGACTTATTTACTGTGTGTGTTGAGTGGTTTTTGCAATGCAAGCATGTTTCAGTAAATAAAATCAATTTGCAGCCAATGGGAATGCAACAGTAAGTGATTTAACTTTTCATCTTTTTCTTTGGCTTAAAATGAAAAGCTCTCCAAGGTATTTTTTATGACAAGCCCTCTGGGCTGAGGTACTCTGAGAAAGTGCAGGAAATATAAAGTGCAGAATTGCAAACCAAAATGATTTAACATTAAAATTAATAAACAATATAGTCATAAATTTCTAAGGCAGCTTTGAGTTCTTATCCTCTGTTTTTTTTCTGGTATAGCCCAGCAGTGAACCTAAAGGCCTGTTTCTCCTCAGAAAGGGCAGCGCGGTCTGTGCGGTCTCTGATTTTATTTTATCTTGGCTGGTGCTGGTTGTCCTGTGTGGGTACCTGTCTGCCAGGAATTGGTCTGAGATAATTTCATCGTCAATTGAGATGATAAAAGGGCTTTGGTTATATTGAAGGAGGCTAGATCCAAGCACCAGATGGCTTTTCATCTTTGTACAGTGCATATCACATTAGCAATCCAGTCGCAGAGAGTCGAGCCACCCATCCTGGGCCAGGAGTGGTTATAGTTTCTGGCAGGGAAGGAACCAATTTGCCATAAGCTGTGTGTGCCCTTATAGCTTCTCTGCAATACACTACCATGCTGCCTTTTCTTCCTTAATGCGAGATGAGATGCACCTGGAACAAGACCCTGCCAGGGCTATGACAGCTCTATAACCTCTAAGTGGCCGTAGCAACTGTGTTTAAGCAGATTTTTTAAGGAGAGTGTTATCTAAATATTGGTACATGTGACTGTGCAGTAAAGAAATCTGATTTAGAGGTGCCATTTGTGCTTCTCTTAGGATATGCACATGTTGCAGAAATACAGGCAACTTAATTTGTGAATGAAATAAGAGGGGTGTGCAGTGGGTCCTTCAGCATGGTGTGGATGCCAGTGTGAGAGAGACAGACCTCAGAAACATGGTGAGAAGGATTAGATGGGGAGAGAGGAAGACCTTTGTTACTTGGTTTTCTGATATGAATGTGTGTTCAAAGCTGGTGAAAAACCTAACCAAAGTATCAGGCTGATGAAGAAACGTGACTTTTCAGAAAAAAACGTGTTTTGTCAGAGAGGAATGTTAGCATTTGCCCCCTTAAGAAATTCTTTTTTCCCTTCATAGTAAGAATTCCATTCTGGGAAAAACTGCAGCTTTTCTGTTTTGTTCTCCAGAGGGAGAGAATTCACTGCTTTTCTAGCTAAAAGACTTTTTCTATCACTTGACAAAGAAGCTGCCCTAAAGCTTTGGGCAGTGCAGCACTCAGAGGAAATACTGTGATCACAGACTGCTGCTGGGAAGAGAGAATGATGAAGAGGTCAGTCTGGAAATGTGGAGTCCTCAGGGGTTAGAATTGTGGTTCCTACACCTCCTAGTAGTGGCAAAGCCTGTTAAATTCTCACCTTTAACAGGTTTCATACATCTCACACAAAGAAATGTTTCATTGTTTACTCATATACTGAAGTTAATTCACTTGGGACTGTTTGTCTTAGACAAACTTATCCATGAGAAATTTCTCTTCCATGTTAGTGGCTTCCTATACAGGACTGTTCAAGTTCCTGTAGATCATGGCCACATGACTGAAGCAGTATACTAAAGCATGGAAACACTTCCAACAATTCCCTCAAGGAAAGTTGTCAATGCCTTCATTCCAGAAAAGCAGAATCATGGAAACTGAGCACAGCTATAATGTACATGTTGAATCATTCTATTTGTGGGGGGAAATGCCTCTTTTTTGGGTTTATTTTTAAGGTCTGCTTTTTCTCCAACTTCCAAAAATGAATAATTCTATTCCCCACTATATACTGTTCTGGCATTGCAATGGGAATTGTGAATTTCATAAGCAGATACTGAGGTTTATTTCAGCTGGAGCTCATGATGTGGGGGAGAGGTTAATGGGACACATCATACTCTGAAGATAAGGAGTGTGAATTATATATATTAGTTTAATGTAGAAGATATGGACTGGAAAGAAAGTTGGTTCCGTTCCATTAAGTTGTGGGAGGGTCAGAGAAACAGCTTTGAGCACCTCCAAAGTCTCTGGCTATCAGCCACCAGATCTATATTCCCTGTCAACCCAGACCTCATTTTAATATTTAAAATGGTACTTGCTTTCTTTTTCTAGCCCTCAAAAGGCCTTTAATTCTTTCCCCCGTTCTGTCAGTGCTCAAGCTGCTACAGCTGTTGCTGTCACATTTAATAAGGACTTTGCAGAGTTTAAATATTGTGTTGTTGCACCAGCTTTTCTTTGGTGTGAGAGAAGAGCTTTGTTAAGTTTGAGTGTTCCTCACTGACACAGCTGCTGACATGGGGTGTCAGCTGAAGGTGACAGGAACTTGTCACTTACCTTGGTACTCATGTGAAGCCCCCTGTGGTGCCTGACATGACAATGCAGCCATGGATGAAGATGCTGCAGACAAACCCCATCCAGTGTGGAGCCCTCGTTGATTTTTCCCAGGACTGTGGTATTTGAAAATGTATGTCTTTCAAACAAGAACATAAAAATGACCATGCTGCAGTTCCTAACCTATAGTTGCACCATTACACTGACTTCGTGGTTGCATATTTCTCATTTGAATATCACCTGTGGTCCTCTTTATGCAGTAAACAGGTAACTTTCCCTTGCTCAGTTGTAGAAGAGGTGGGAAACAAGTCAGCAATGTGGACAGGAGCTTGACATTTTAAAATGTCAGAAGGAGGAGGAAGTGAGACTAAAACTTGATGTCCTTATGTCTACAGTAACTTAGTTGCTTATTGAAATATTCTTCTCCCCAGCCTTGAGCTCTGTATGTGTCAATCCAGCTGAATATAATTGGGGCTGTTTATTGTGACAGTCAAAATTCAAGAAAAAGTTGGAAAAAAACCACTCAGGTTCCAGTCTGCAGTGTCTGCTATATTCCCTCCTGTATACATTATATCTCTCCCTATTCTCCTTCTCCCCAAATCCTTCATCTCTCTGCGCAATTAGGCTAGATATTTACATTCATTCTCAATGTTAAACTGCATTTAAAAAGTCCATTTCCTTCCTGAAGCTATTAATCTTCTCTCTGGACCTTTGATGATGTCCACTTCCTTTGATTCCTACTCATTCTCATGTTTTCAGTATGACAGAGAGGGATTTTATTCCCCCCCCCCCAACACTACAAAATGACCAACCTCTTTTGTTAGGATTTCTTTTGAAGTATCCAGGGTGAAAAGAGCTGGGCTGTGGGATAGAAGAGCATTGCTAAAACACGACATTTTAAAAAATTGATAATAAGGTCTAGGTTAAAAAAGAAGCTACTGTGCAATGCATATATCTTCATCTGAACATTACAGGCTGTTCTTTTCTTTAAATTTTCTGGGTGATGAAGGAAAATAGATAAGTGCTCATTTTGGTAAAAATACTACATCTCAAGAATATTATCAATTATATTTGGATACCTCATGCCATGTTTCTATCCTTTAAATAGGATTGATTTTGGCTTAGTGTGCTTTTACTGCTCTGATTCTGCCTTAATTCACAGACATTTGCATTTCTCTGCTTTCCCTGTTGGTGACATGCTTGGCGAGTAACAGCTTGCTGGGTTTACATTATGAAAATAAGAATAGGAAATGAAACTGCAGATCCTTATCTTCAATTAAAGATGCCTAAATTAGAGGAAATCTTTCTGTTGTTCTTGTGTTTACTAAATATAAGGGCATAGTCAAATCCCAGAAGCTGACATGAGAAACAGCTGCAAGTGTGGAAAGTGGCAGTTTAAATTCCCAAATCCATGGCATAGCCATGCCTGTTAACCCAGAACAAAGGAAAATTAAACCCAGAAATTGTTTCTGTCTTTGAGGTTCTCTGCCATTCTGAATGCCTGAATGTCTGGCTGAGAACTTATAACCAGGCTGTGCTCTATCATCATGGAGAAAGAAAGAGAGAGTCTCCACAGAATGTGTGCTATCTGTGACCCAGCACCAATAGTCTAAACCAGTCCAAAGACCTGGTAGAGATATGGAAGGAGCTGAAACAGATGCCTGACAGAATCCATGGCCTCAACCTGCTCAAATCAGTAGAAATAAAGGAGACAGTGCTGCTTTGTGCTGGCCTTTATGTTTAATTTTCAGTTGGTTATTATGAAGGTGGGTTAAAAAAGTTGTTCCTGTTGATTTAGATTCAGCCTGCACTTGTCATGTGTGCCAAGGACCTTGCCACTGGAGAGGGCATTGCAAGATAACGCAAGTAACAACAAGAGCAATTGTCCTCCTCTCATCTGATGCCCTGGTGCACCAATAAATATTTAAAAACATCATTTAAAGGGTTTATCATAAACCCTTTCATAGGAGGAGCAATTTTGAAGTATTAAATGCTATTTTCCTTTTAGCCATAGCAAGGATGGGGGAAGATGGAGTCACGTGAAAGCATGTGGCTGCAATTTCGTGTGTGAAGCTCATTTGTCAATGTAACAAATGTGGTGCTGCAGTGATGGGATTGTTGTCATGGGTGACTCCTGGAGGCAATATGCACATGTAATGTAAAGCAGCAGAGGAATGTAGATCTGTTCCATCTCTGTCAGACGGTGCGATGACTGTCCCAAGGGACAGGAAAAATGCCACTACACTGTCGTGGTGCTGCATCCTTGTAGCACTGTCTTCTGGGCTGGCTGGCACAGTTCCCCTGTCCCAGCAGCCTTGGTTTTGACCTTCAAAAGAGAAAAAGAGCATCTAAACAGAATATTTTCCTTGCAACAAAAATGGCAACAGCAACAGGAAACTCAACTCTGATCTCTGTTCACACCTGGGAAATTTCAGCCTGAAAGGGAAAGATTTGTTAGTCACTGACTTGGCATGAAGCGCGCAATGTTGTAGCATACAGCATGTATGTACAGCTGTAACTATTGTAACAAGGGCTAATGTGTGCCAAAAAACCCTCAAAGTGGCAAAACATAATGTGAGAAGTGTAGGTGATAGGAAAGTAACCGGGTGAGGAAATAGTACAGGGTTTACAAGCAATTCATTGCAGCATGAAACTGAAATTAGGGTGTTTGCCAGCTTCCTGAGGTGAAGGTGACTGTTCTCCACAGTCAACACCAGGAGGAAAACCCAGGATGCAAAAGCAAATGTATTAATCTGGTTTCATCTAGGGCAGTCCCTTTGACCTAGCAGTTAGATGGATGTGCCACTCTGTGACTCAGTCTGTGCCACCGAGGGGGCAGGCATCTGAAATGAACAGTCTGGCTTCTTTTGGTGTTAATCAGAGGAACCTGTGTCTCCCTCAGTAGGGTTCCACCAGAGGGCAGGTGAGTAATTGGTCTGTGGCAGGCATAGGTGCCAGTGCTGGAGAAGAGCTGTTCAGATGCATAGGTTAGAGTTAGAAAAGTAAGAGCTGAGGTGAGCTGGCAAGAAAAACCTTCCATTTTCATGGAAGAGAGTGGATTTTTGGTGGGTGTTAAATTCCCTTTGCCATGGAGAGCAGGCTTTTCAAGCCATTCTTTGTCCTGAGCTAAAGAGAAACATATGCAGTTCCAGCTGTGAAAATTATCATGCAGTAAACAAGTCTCAAATGACTTTGCTACTTCATTTTGTAGTTATAATTTTGGAAGCATATCACAGCAAAGGCCTTCATCCAGGGCTAAATTCAAATCAAGTTTTGAGTTTTGAAATTGAAGTCTGTTGTGAAATCCCCAACCATTTAAAAATAAATGCCCCTAGAGAATTTAGCAGAAAAACAAAAAATGAAAATTTTATGTTAAGCAGTTCATTTAAAAGATAACAAAGAGTAGGGATGAAACAGTTGTTTCTTAACTACAAAAGACTCTATTCACTTAGGCTTTGGATTATCTTCTCTGCAGAAAGACGTGAAGACACTAAAATAAAAGTAGAGGTAGGAATGCATTTATACCAGGAGCAGGCACGCAGATCCATCTTGCTGTGTGTTGTTAAAGTGACATCACATACGTGAGCTTACTCAGAGCTCCTCATTCTCTGCTTATATAGACAATATCTTTGGATCTGCTTGAGCTTTCCTGTGTCAGCTCGGACTCTGAAGTTCCTTACTCAAGAATGTCAGGAGGTACTCATGGGCTTTAACTGATTTCTGTGGGCCCAAGGTAAAGCCTGAACTTATTGCCCATCCCTAGAACTGATTGTCTGCTGCATTCAGCAAAACACAAACAAGTGTTTTATTCCACTGGAAGTGGAGAAGATTTAAGCACAGTTCTTAAGGGCAATCTCAAGACTTGGGCAGAAGAGAAATGGAATTTCAGAGGAGGGTATATGTGAAAACCTGTGCAGGGTTCTTCTGTCTCCCAGGGCTGCCTGTGGTCACCTCCAGCAGCACAGCTTTTCCAGCTATCACAGCACCCCAGCTACAACTGTTGTTGTAAAACACCCAGTCCTTTTCACTAGTGCCCTCTAATCCCAAACACTTGAAAGTATACAGGACACTTATGCTGAATCAATACCTTATGAATAAGGAAGCTTTTTTTACAGAGCTCTTGATAGAAATGAGTGTTTGGCTCTTTTATTGAACAAAGTGTACTTGTGCAGCAGCTTCATCTCTAAATGGCATTTTTAGATGCAGCTACTAGAAACATAAATGGCAAAACCCCATGCTCTGTTGTGAAGACCATTTTGAAAAGAAAACTTGTCTTGTGCTCATGTACCAAGTAATAGTGTTAATAAAAAAGCTGTTCAGAAAGTGCTACTGCTTGAATTAGGCCTGTCTTCATCTTGTTAAAATAAATGTATTTATTAAGTATGCATATCTTTATCTCTTATGTAATGAGAAGAACAGAGGCGTATCACAGATCTGCAGTGTCTTTTGTGCTCTACAAATTCGATGCGACAGTCATCAGACAAAAAGTGATTTATTCTGTGTCTTGTAATGGGTGGAATAATTAGCAGTGATGGCATCCATCACTTCTACAACATGCTTATCTCAGAACTTTTCCATTGATTCAAGAGAAAAGCAGGAACAGAACAATAAAAGTCAGTTGTATACTTAGTCCTTTAACTTGGTGTGCCTGATTTGGACACCTGATTAATAGGTCTCTACAGCTTGAACGAAGTGTCACTTAGTAATGTGGACACAGTCTGGCTTCAGTTTGTCAGAAATTAATTCAGCAAGGCTGAGAACAAGAGAAAAATAAGCACTACAACTGTCCATGGGATGTTAAGGCTGTCAAAGGAGTTACAATTTTTCTCTCACACAGACACTTTATTCACTGGGAGCATAAATAGCTAAAGATTTTGGAAAAGTTTCCTGTCATTGTGAAGCATGTAATCTTGGATTTGGAGAAGGAGATGGTATACTAAAAAAATAGTACATGAGTAAATTGTTACTCAGTTCTGGTGTAACTTACTTCTGATTTACACCACCTGTTTGCTCCTCCAAAAGTCCGAGTTTTTAAAAGTGAGACCAATTTGGAATCTGACTCTGACTCCATGCACTTCTCTTTTGTTCTCCTGGCACAGACAGGCATTTGGGATTACTGTATTTCTGCTTGTGTTTGGTTGGTTTTTTTTTAAACAGCTGGTACAAAGCTGCTTGCTATCAAACTGCATGAAAGTGGGAACTGAGTGCAGTAGTATCCTCTGACAACAATTTGGGAGCAAATGTAATGTTGCATTAGAAACAGAGCATACCCTAGTGTAACCCACATTCCTGTGCATCTTCCTGCAGCTTTTTGTTTGTTTTCTGCCATCAATAGTTGCTGTTAAAAAGTGAAGTTTATTTGCTAGTTTTGTTGGTTTTAAAAAATAGAGAAGCAGTAATCAAATACAAGACATGGAGAAAAGGGCCCTCAGAAAGCAACTGTAGAAATCAATCAGTGGGTTTAGTCTCTTTTTTTTCACTGAAAGTAAAACTCAACACCATATTACAAGTACTGGAAATGTCTGGGAAGGATTAGGTACAAGATCCATGAGTAGCCTAAGTACAGTATGAAGCTGGCTGGCTAACAGTAATTTCAAGGTTAAAAGAGGGAAGGAGATAATTTTATGGCTATAAATAATATTTGTAATTATGTAAAGATTTGGGTCTTTGGCTTTCTCACCTGAGATAGTTCCCTTAATACTGGTGTCTTCCTCAGCACTGTTTGATGCTTCATCATTTGGTGTGAGGTGAAGGAGGGAAGAGTTGGTTACCATGAGGAAACCGCATCAGATCCACAGATTTTGAATATTTTCCACAAGTAGTTCTCAGATTAAGGATGGAGCAGTTCCATGCTTGCTCTCTAGGAAAGTAAAAGTAATTTTCAGGAGTATCTGTGAGAGCTCAGAGGAGGAAGTGGATTTATCTCCAAAGCTCACCACCAGTTCTGTCCAAAAAACAAACTCAGAAGAGGAGGAGGCAGTGGTACAGGTCACCTAGAAACCATTACATATTGATTTGAACCAGTGCTGGAGAACTGAGCCTGAAAAATCACAGTACCTGCTTGCAAAGGAAGGAGCACAAGGGAAATATTTTATCCACTCCTGTTAAAATTGTACAATTGCTTGTATGATTTGGGAGTTATTGCCATTATAATCCAAGCAGAACAAAAATTTCTTTCAAACAAGAATCATTCTGGCTGCTATAACTCAAGTCACATTCAGATGAAGAAGGAAGAAAATTTTTAGTTCTGTTGTCCTTGAAAAACAATGGCCTTTAATTAAAGATTGATATTTTTGTGAAATACAGAATGGCTTAATAAAATATCAAACTTTTCTATTGATCATTGAAATTCAAAGCAGTCTGAATTCTGGGATTACTGCAGAAAGAACTGTAATATAAATAAGTACAGAATGTCTGTCACTGCTCTGGTGCCATGTTGGTTGTATTCTTAGACTATAGGCTGCTTTCTGTGAATCTGCTGACTGCTAAATAATCATGTCTTTTGCTGAGTTCCTGTAACAGCAGACACATAATAATCTGTTCAAAATAATTATGTAAGATTCTAGTTGATGTAAAGAGAGTCATATAGCTTTTTAGCCTATAATTAGCATACATATTTTCCAGCTTTGATTTTTCAGATAGAAATATGAGCAGTTGTGTATTTTACTACACTTTTCTCTCTAGAAGTCTACATTCCAAACTCTTCTTGAAAGCTGTGAAGGTTTTACAGATTTGGTGCTGGAAAACAGAGCTTAAACCCCAATAATTTCTGTTCAAGAACCAGAAGGGAAGGTAGGATCCCTGTTCAGTAAAAGAGCTTGCACTGCACCTACCTGGATTTTCTGTCAATAACTTAAGGAAAAAAAAAGACTATGAACATTCCCTTAGGGTGCAAGTGCCTCTGGTTCTAGTGGACATAACCCTTTGTCTGTTACTGAGGTGCTTCTGATCAGTGGATTAGAACAGACAGAAGCCAAACTGGCAGAGAACGAGTTGTTGTTCTTCACTAGTGGTTGACCCAGAATGATAAAAATACATCTGGTTGAAAGTTGCAGCACTACTTGCCATGGCTGCTGTCTGGCTGCATGGGGATCTGAAGCTGCCAAAAATTGAACCTTCAGGGTTTCAGCTCTATTCAACTCATGGCTTTGAACAAGTTATCACATTTGGAGTGTGTCCTTTCCCCTCCCAGCAAAAGCTCAAGCATACCTACTGGATACACAGAATGTAGGATACCCAGTGAATTCATGCTTCCAATATTATGTAGGTAGTTGTTGTAATCTAGTGGGGCAGGCATTCTGAATTCTTCCTGCACTTGGCTTTGGCTAAAAAGTTTTTACATTTGGATACGATATCATGTAATCTCAGAGGGTGTTTTAACTGGGAATTTGGAGCTGATCATACAAAAGCGCGTGCCCCAGCAAATAATTTGTATATAATTGGTAATATGCCAGCAGGACAGCATTTCAGTAGCTTAGATTCATTCAGTACTAAAAAAATGGAAGCTGGGGAAGAACAGCAGCCGTGTAGTGCTGTACAGTGTTACAGTGTTTGTCCTGCATCCAAACACTTTTAACACTAGTCATACAAAATTCAGGTCTGTCCTGCAATCAGAAAAATTTTTATGTATTCAGAAACATTGAATCATTCACCCAGGATGTGAGGAGAATTGGTGCAGAATTTCCAGTTCTGGTATGTCCCTTTGGGTTCAGAACTGAACTGAGAACTGAATGGTACCTTGCTCCAAAGCATCTGATCCCAGGCTGCCCCAGCTTCTCAGGTGCTAGCACAAAACCCAGGACTGTGCACAGTGATAAATAACAACAAGGAGTCTATTCATCATGCTGTCTGTGATACTAGCACTCTTGTAAAAAAGCTTTATTCATGTAGTACTGTATTAGCTATTTTTTTTCATAGGGAATAAAAATATCTAGATGAGAACCATATGATTGAACCATATATTCAGAAGTTAGCCTGCACAGCAGGAGCAAAAATTTGCTGGAGAGGCCTGCTGGTGTTAAATCTCTCTGCAGAGTGGCATCATTTTATTAGTGGACTAGATATGATGTTAAAAATTATATCTATTATAGCTGTCCCAGAGGCGTTCATTCAGAAGAGAGTAATGGAGCACAGCTAACAAAAGAGATTTGTCCATTTGGACATGCTGAGGGCCCTTGAGATAAGAAATAATTCTCACATAAGCAATTCCTGAGTTAAAATATTAATTTATAGGAAATACTTTAAAAGAGGTCTTTTGAGGAGATTTTCCAAGGCTCAGGCTTCTCATTTTTGAAAGCTTTAAAGCTTACCTCACCTGGTAAGAATTTACAAATCCAATCCCAATCATTTGTGTGTTCACATTCACCCTTTTGAAAGCATGGTAACTTTCTGAGCAAGGAGTATGTTTTGTTCAGGACATAGCCATGCTGTGTTGTTGGAATTAGTTCAGGGAGCTCATTATTTTGGTAGTTTCAGTGGACAAACCTTTGCCCTGGTGGAGGCTTGTTTGGCTTCCCTGAATGAAGCAGTGGGGATGGATTGGCATCACTGCACAATCCTGCCAGCTTTGCTGAAAGCCTTGAAAGCCCTCCCTGAGCAATTGGGTTGGAGGCAATTCTCTGAAAGACTGAGTTATTGTTTTTAAAATTAGTTAGAGACATAGGAAGTACAAAACCAATACAGCTACAACCCCACTTTTCTTTTTGGAGGAGCTTGGTTTCCCTGGTACTGTATGTCCCACTCCACCCATTGTCTCTCTGAGGGCTGTGCTTCCTCTGACAGGGGAGAGTTTGTAATTCCCTTTTTACATCCAACTTAGCAGCCAGATTTAACCTTGCATGCAAATATGCATTTCCTGGGATGTCTATATACATTTTCATAATACATTTATAAAGTGCTGTCCTGGTTTAGGGCAAATTTGGGAGGAAACTCCCAAAGGGGTCCCTCTAGGAAAGCAGATTCAAGTGGCCTCTCCCATAACTGGTGTGGGAAAAGATTTCCATGGGGAAAAGTGGAAAAACCTGTTTATTTAACAGGTAAAGTATTCACAAGCATAAAAAATGAATAATATTGAACAATAAAACATCTCGCTGTTCCAAAGAGATGGCAAATTCACAAAGTCCTTTCTGTGGGGTATATCTCAGCTCACTCAGTCTCTCATTGATGAGTCCCTCTGATGCTGGGAAATGCCAGGTCCTGGGCTCCAGTGGGCCACAGGTGTGAGCTCCCAGAGCTTTTCTGGCTTTTCAGTCTGGAGCAGGTTTTAACAGCTCCAAGAAAAAGAAAAGCCACAGCCTGAGGAGCTTCTCTGCCTCAGCTAGCTAAAAAAAACTAACTAAAGGCAAAGGAGAGCTCTGTCTCACTGTGTGCTGCAGACAGCACAGTCCAGGAGAAGGGACGCAGGGGAGAAAGAGCAGTTTCTGCAAACACACTCCACACTTCTTTTTCCCCCATTCACTCTCAGAACCAGTCTGAAAGGTGCAGAACTTAATATCCAGCATAAACAGTACAGACGACTGGGGATACAAGCATCATAAAATCACCCTAGGACAGGTGCACTCCTGGGTACTTTGCTAACAACTGAATTTCTGACCTGTGCTGCTGCCTGCCTTTACTGTTACAATTCTGCCAAAGAGCAATCAGCTTGCCTAAGGTGGTTAATTCTGTGTGTACCATGCTTCCTGCTGCTTGTGTAGCCATTACCCAGTAGGTACTTGAAGAGTGCTACTTTGAGGGGTGGAGGAGAAGGTGTCAGAATTATTTTATTCTTGTGGCTTGCTAGAAACACTGAAAAACCATGAAGGCTACCGGGCTTCTGTTAAGCTCAGTTTTGAGTTGATGTAGAGCTTGCCACTCTTTTAAATGAGTCAGAGATTACAAATAGTCCAGCTACTAAACTCCCCTGGTCAGCAGTATACAGGAGAGGAGTGCGTTGGTTTGCCCTTTGTCTGTTCTTGTGATTATTTCTTGTTAACTACAGTAAATCTAGTTCAAACTAATAGAAAAGATGTCAGGAATGTAGCAGCTTGGAGAAATTGCCCCTTTTGAAGAATGACTTTTATATTAGTAGGTTTTTAGATGTTTGGATACTTTTTAATAGAAGAGACAGTATCAAAGCCCCATTTGCTCCTGCTTGCTTCAGATTGCAGTTTAATAGTTCTTTTAAAACTGTATTGAAAAATGACATTTATAAAAAAATGCAAGGAAATTGGACTGTGTAAAAATAATGGACTTCATTAGAAAGCTTGGGGACAGGTATTGTAGCTGGCATATCTCCTTATTTTGGTTTTGGGAGCATCTGATGTTAATCTTGATTGCACAAGGTGAAAGAGAACCATCCCAAATTTCAGCAGAGTCCCCTGTGCTTAGGGTTACTCTGGTAACAGTTTCATTTTCAGGAATTGAGAGTAGCTTCTCAAAGGTGTTCACTAAAATGAAAGGTTTTTCTTTGCCTTGACACATTTAAGATGCCAGATCTCCTAGAACTCAAAGCACTTGATGAAGTCCAGTTTTTTCTCTGCACCTCATGAAAATGGTGTTGCATTTGGTGAGACATTCCCAAGTAATATCTGCTGTTTAGTCACTGTTATTTGCTATCATCTGGGCAGAGTGTACTTACCTCTCCAACCTACAAGAAATATGAAATTTGCCTCTGGCTCTTTAGATTTTATATTAAGCTATTTTTCAGTCTTTATGAAAAAAAATCTTTTTCCTGCTGTTCTCTCCTTAGTGCTGGAAGTGGCAGCAGTCTGGTCCTGCCGTCTCGCAGCCCCTCACTTCCCATCAGCACTTCTCATATTACTGTGAGATTTTTTTTGTTCCTCACCATGTAGCTCAAACAGAGACTCCCAGCCTGATTTTCTTGGGAATAAAACGTGGAAGCCTCTTCTTCCTTTGTACAATGGCTGGACCATTCTAACAGAGCAGGGAGGCTGGGCCTGGAGGTGTGGGTGTTGGTGGCTGGAGCAGCTTACCAGAGCTGCTCCTCATTGAAAGTATCAGGAATCTTCTTACCCTCAGATGATCCTGCCTTGTTGGGGCAGAAGCTTGGGGTGCCTAGAGCTGTTTTGAAGTTTTCCTGTGGCTGAGAGTGGGGTGAGAAACAGGAGAAATATAGAATTAGGAGTGGCAACAGGTTTTGGCAGTAACAGGAGAAAGCTTGCTTGCAAATCCCAGTAAGTGTGCTCCTAGTTCTGAAGTGAAAATCATGAGAAAATCTCAGGCAGGGAAACTTCACACAGCCCCAGATATGGAGAGGTAAAGCAAAGAGAAAGAGGAAGACACATTTGTTGTCTTTACGAGTAATCTCACACAGTATCATCCACCCATGTTTTCTTTTTCCAGATCTTTTTCATCATTCTGGATTTTGTTTTGCCTTTTTCATTTCCTCAGATGCTTTCTGCAGTTAAGTGTCCACGAGGAGAATGGATGCATAATTTCCACACATTCCCAGTATTTACTTAGAGGGGAAGCTTCATGAATGTGCACAGACAGACACATAGACACAGGTGTGTAAAGCCACGATGGTAAATTCTGCATGGCTCAGAAATGGGCATCCACAGTGGAACTCCTTCCACAGATATGAGCTGCCAGCCTACACATGTTCTGGCACCTGCTTAACTGTACTCAGGCTGAATACTTTATTATTTGCTATAAGGAGTGGAGGCTTTTGAACCCAGGTTTAACACTTTCCAAAATGAGCTCTTGCATGCAGTGGCACGTCAGGAAAGGCTGCTGTGCTCACCCTTGGCCATAGGTGTTTGAGTCCATGAGTGACTCCATGTTCCCATTTGCTCTATGGTGCCCTTCAGATGCTTTTGATCCTGAGTTTATTTTAATTGCCTTGCACTGTTCATTGGCTATCTCTGCAGGTACAGAACTATTGAAGTGATGTCTCATTATGCGATTTGATGTAGGCATAATTATAAAATTACAATGTGTGATTTATTCATTTTGAGACAGGCCTATGATAAAATTCACTGCTGCTTCTTTCTCTAGAAAATCTTTCTTATTTTTCACTCTCAAAGTTCCACAGTGGGAGGTTCCACAAAGTAAGGGGCTGTGTTTGCCTGGCAAGAGGGCAGGTCAGGAGTTTGGCAGGGGTGAGTTGTAGGCACACAGAGGCTGGGGCAGTTCTGTGCTGGTGTGTGGCCAGGTTCAGCCCTGCCACACCTGCACCCTGCAGTCTGGTTTATCTCAGATCTGACATATCTTTCCACACTTGAGTCTTAATGCAGGCTTACAAAGTAGAACTCCTTACAGAGGCTTTGTCACTGACTTCAGGCTATGATAGGGGAATGGGAAAGTGAAACATCTTTTCAGTGAAACAAAGGAAGCTGATAAAGCATGTCCTATGAGTTGAATGTTAATTCTATTACAGGGAAATACTTGACTGATTGAAATATCCTATTGAGAGCAGATCTGATCACAGGCCTTTAAGTGAATACAGCACCTTTTAACTTGTATCATATTTCCATTTAGAAGTAATTAAATGACTTTCAGATTAAAATGGGAATTATTTTGTGGTGATTTAGATCTTCATACAGACAAGATGTGAAAGTATCTAATTTTTTATTTTATCTGTATTTTAGAAGAAATTTAAAATAAAATTGAAATGTTGCTTTTTATAGAAGCTTTAGGTGTTACTGAGGAAGTCAGTTGGGATTGGTTTAATTCTACTTTTTTTTTTTAACTCTAGCAACTATATTTTAACCCAGCCTTATGCAATAAGATGAGTAAAACAGAGAATTAATTTAAATAAAATACATTTTTAATTGGAAAAACCTTTCAAATACAAATTTTATTTTTGATTTGGGAAATGCTGTCTCATCAATATGGACCTGCTTATGGAAATGTATGGATATTGGTGGAAATTTGGGGGTATCTGCAAAAGTGAGGGCATTACAGGAACAGCCAGGAGGCTAATTGTCCATGCAATCACCTTGTGGAGACTGAAATTCTCATCCCCAATTAACTATTTACCCTTTCTGCCAGACCGCTGCTCCTTCTATTCTGTTGTCTCCTATTGTGATGTTTATTCAGTGTTTTGGAATGGAAGGATCAGGATTTGCTTATAGCTTAAAAGCAATATTGAGGAAAAAAGTCTCTTCTGTCTTTGCTGCCAGTTTGAATGGCTGTTTTCTGATTATCCCTAAATCAGTGCAATTGCAAAGAGTGAAAATGGACAGGAAATATGTTTGACCCAAACTTTCAATCTTAGCTTGCACACTGTACACACTGGGCCCTTAGGGGTATCCCTGGATGTCACAGCCTAAAACATTTCAAGGTCTGAGAATGATTCCATTTAATGCTAGTGCCACAGGTGACGAACATCACGAGTGTTTTCCCATGGCAGAGTTTTATTATCTGCTCTCAGCTGTGGAAGGGGGATTACTTTGTGCCATCACTTTTTTTTTGGCACTGGGTGCATCTTTGAGTGCTGAGCACAGCTGAGCTGACTGCTCCCTGACAGCTCAGAGACGTGTGGAGGGGAAAAATGCCTTCTGCTGGAATTCCAGAGTAGCCCTGGCAAAGGATACACCAGACTTATCCCTTGGGTATTTAACTTCTGTACACGGGCATGCAGGGCAGGTGTATCACATCCCCTGGCAAAGGAATTAGCAGCTCCCTACTGGTGCTGGAAGACAACAGGTCAGAGATTTTACTAGAGCCCAGAAATCTCTGTAACTTAGAAAAATTTTTAATTATCAGACAAAACTTGCCCTCTCTTGAACATTTTGAATAAATATTTAAAGATATGAAGCAAACACTTCCCTAGGAAGAAAATTCTTCTTTGGCTGGATATTTCTTTTCTTACAGCATATTTCTCTCTAGTCTTAGGCACATTTTGTTGTCTTTAATACCCCTTGATTGCATCTTGTTATCATCTTGTCTTGATTGGCTTTGTGGGCTCATTATACAAAAAGGGTGCTAATCTTTGTTAATTAGTTCCTTATTAGAGTCAGTTGAGATTTGTAGCACAATAAGTGAGCTGTATTTCTGACGATAAATAATTGGCTGCCAAGGAATCCTTAGCATGAAATCGTGTCAGTATAACTGATGATACTTTAATATTTTATGTGGGTTTGTATGTGTTTACTACAGTACTTGGTTCTTCCAGCTGCAATTCCCAAGACTTCTTTTTTTGTCCTGCAGTTCTGTTACTAGCTTAAACATTCCTTACTCCATGCTGCATTCTATGATTTCATTACTTAATTTCTAGACAGCTATTTCGTTCAGAAAACTCTCCTGCAAATGGAAGAAGGACTTTTTTCTATTGCCTTTCACACTTGTCTTTATTGTATCCTGTTTTTGCTGTGTCATAGCCTGGATATTATAAATCTTTGGAGAACATTAACAACTGAAATCTTTTCTGGAGAACTGGTAATAGGAAATGGGATGTAAGGTTGTAGTGATGCTTTACATCAGTGGGATGCTCCTGTATTTCAGCAGGAATCCAAGTCATTGCCTGGCCCCACTGATGATGGTAGCTCTCACAGGTTACCTGAGCTGCTGTTTAAGAGGGAGAACTGTGAGAACTGGGTGTAAGGGCTCAGCCCCCCTGTGCTTGCTGACCTCTGGGACATACCCCAGGAGATGAGGCTGAACCAAACCCAAGCCTTTTCCCAACTTTC
This sequence comes from Acrocephalus scirpaceus scirpaceus, assembly GCA_910950805.1. Lineage (NCBI taxonomy): Eukaryota > Metazoa > Chordata > Aves > Passeriformes > Sylviidae > Acrocephalus > Acrocephalus scirpaceus. The sequence goes on from OU383776.1 coordinate 72,878,781, forward strand.
TGGTATGCCACAGTGCTTTTCCTGGGAGGCAGACTAAGACGTGCCTTACAGCATTAATCCATATCCAAACAAACAAAATCTCAGGAGTCTGAGCATTTTGAGGCCTGTGTTTCCACCCTGCTCGGCTACAGCTCTGATGCACTGACCTGGGTTGTGCTCCTTTCTCCTCTGTAAAATGATAGAGACCCCTGAGAGCACAGTGATAAACTGGAGAGAAGTTGAGTTTGTTTCTTGGCTGGTGCTAGTGAAGGATTGTCTGGGGCCAGTGTGGGCAGCTCTGCAGCAGAGCATCACTGCCCTGGAATGTTCATATAGAGAAAGGCAACTATCAGCTTGTTCAAACAAGCAAGAGGAACAGAGTGGGAGAATGTAGGTGTAACCTCTAACTTAGTTTTCAGTCTATTTGTAGCCTTTATATGTCTCTCTTTTTGTTTTGTTAATGTGCAGAGCTCAGTGGGATGCCAGACGTCCCTGCTGCTGTGTCACAGTCATCAAGGTTGTGTGGAAGAATAGGATTTCCCAGCGTGCATGTCCCTGATGGAGCCAGCACAGCCTCCCTGCAGTGCTCTAGTGCATACATTTCAGTAGGGACCCTCGTGTTTAAGTAGATTATTGCTTTGCAGGAGGGCTGGGGACATTCCTGGTATGGGTATCCTGATCTGAGAGATATTTGGTGAGAACTTTGATCTAACGTGCTGCTTTTCCCAAGAAGCAGCAGACACAGTGGTGTGTAGTTGGTCTCATATAGTAAGGACGATTTGCAATATGAAAGAGAAGTGGAGCAAAAAGGCTAAAGAAAGTAAGAGAAGTGTCAGCTCGAGCAGTTGGTTGAGGAATCCTTGGGTTATATGTTCCTCCCAAATACTGAAATGTTTTGAATATCATTAACATACATTTTATGGGGTAAAGAAGTAAGTCAATTATTTTAGTCCCAATGATAAATTTGGAAGTATTTTAGCTAGCTTGCTGCTTGTTTTCAATTTCCTTGCATTATGGATGGAGTCTAGAGGTGCCCCCCCTCCAAATATATACCTTATGTTTAGCTTTTTATTGCCCAGCAATACTTCAATTTTATAAAACTACCAGAACATTTCTTCTCTTCAAGTAGCACACATAGAAAAATTATTATGGTGACTCTCCCCAGAACCATATTTATTTTGCAGATTGCTTTGACATGGTAGAGGGGCATTCTGGAGCACATTACTTCCGTTATAGGAAAGGTCACATCTCTCTCTTGCTCAAATCCTGTGGGGATTCAATTTTCAAGAAGGAGCTACAGCTTCAGTTTTGCACATTGACACTTAGCTGCTTGTCCTCTGAATGATAGGATTTATACAAGTAAATACTGTAATCCAATGATGGGCATGTGTGAAACGTGCTGGGTATCCATGGAGTGGGCTTGTCTCCTCTGTACAGATGCTGCAGTATTCCCATGCCACGCTGAGCTCCACTTGTTTATCTAGTGCCTGCTCACATGAGGGAGGACACAGAGCAGTCAGGTCCAGGCTCCCATTCTATTTCCAGCATCAGCACCACTGTGGTCTAGGCTACAGCTTTGCTGTCAGTGCATATGGCAGATCATTTTTAAAAGAAGCCACTGTACCTGCAACTGATGTTGATCATATGTACAAATCTGTAGAGGTTTGTGATACAAAATCCATCCTAACTTTAATCATAAAATTATGTTCTTCCACTGCACAGTACCTAACCTGGTTTGTACCAATTTATCAGTCTTTCAGCTTACATTTATTGTCTCTAGTCTCTCTAATATACTGTGTGAACCGTGGTCAGGTCATGGAGTTTTATATCACAGTTTGTAAATTTTGCCATTTCTTCCAAGCAATGTAATTTCACAACAAACAAATTTTAAAAATAATAATATAAAGCATCAAATGCTGATAAGCAGGCTAACCTCTGGGCATTCCAATTTACTGTGTAGTGGCTGGAACTCATCTGCAAAATAATGCTGGACTTTTCTCAAGGAAATGTACCAAAGCCTCAAATAGTTTTGGTATTTGAATTACTAAAGGATCACAGTACATGTCAAAACTATTTTTAGTGTTTGAAAAGCTGCATGTAGAATGATGCAGATTCAAATAGTGCATTAGATATTTTGACAATGAAATATTTTTTAAGACATATGCTGAATGTTTGTGAATTATGAGTTTTATCCTCAGTAGTCAGAACAATGTGTTTATTGCCATTAGTGAAAAAGTCATAAATCAGAGTGGCGAGATACCTTGCTCACAAATGCTTGTGTGTCTGTAGATGTCTGTACTCTTCCCATTTGCAACTGAGCAGTTGTGTTTATTTCATTATCCCAAACCACAGTGGTGAAAATCACTGTGGCACGCATTACAATCTAGTGAGCTGAGTTGCTTAGCTCCAGCTGACTGCTGTTCATAGTGAAAAATAAGGCAGGAATCTCATGGCGTTGAATTCTATATTAATGGGACAATCTGTGGCAATTTCTTAAAGATGATTTCTGTGCTTCAAGTTGAAAGTCCCTAACTGAATGAAGATATAACCTGCTGTGGGCATTCTGACTGTTTCCAGTGCTGAGTATTCCAACTGTGTGTGCTCTAGTGAGTAGCATTGCTGCTGGAGCACAGAATTAATTACAAAAAGCTGGTTCTTGCTGCATGAGTGGAACACAAAATGTCACCAAAAGATCCTATTAACCCAGGAATGACTGCTAATTTGTAGGTGAACCAGAAAAGTGGGCATACATCTGGTCTACAGTGTCCCTTCTGAGTTTCTCTTCTGTTCTGGACACAGAAGTATGTGCCTAAAATCTACATTTTAATCTAAGATTTGAAGCAAAAGTGCCATTGTGAGATGAATCCTGTCAAAGGAAGATGCCTCATTTTAATAATTGCCTATCTAACAAGTTAAGAATGTTTTTACAGCAAAACCAAAGAAAGCACAATGTAGGACAAAGTCACAGACTTGTAAAATAATAATAATAAAAAGAAGATTATAAAAGAATTCAGTAGCACCTGTTGTTTAAAAAATGATGAATCCTGAACTGGAGACTGTCATGAATAAGATAAGGATGAAGCTCTCAAAGAAATACTTCAGGGAATTTCTTTTAATAAGACCTGAAAAGTATGCCTTGGGCATAATATCACAGGACAGAGATTTGAAAGCCTCGAGCCAACTTTCTCTTTTGCCATTGTAATTTGACCCAGCTATTGTAGTTACTCACTGAATATAAGGTAGCTACAAGTTCCATCCTTTAGGTAACCTATTAGAAGTTCAATAATTAGAAAAGTTTCAATTATTTCCCATCATGGCTAAATGGTTGGAAAAATAGCATTAAAGCCCTTTCTCAAGAATTTTAAGAACGAAAGGTACTTAATTGGGAACCTCCCATTCTCAGTTGTTCTTTAGTGGCATGTGAAGAGGAAAACAAATTTCAAAGTTTTGAGATGTTTCAGTGAGGTGCCTGAGGGAAAGTAGGGAACACTTGACATGCAGTGAACCCAAACTTACAGGAATCCGATACCTTCATCTCACTAAAAACCTAAGTACTTTCATGCCAGTGGGAGCTGAAAGTGCTTAGCCTTGTGTGAACAATCTCTGAGATTGCAATTTACTCCTGCACTCAGGGCTGCTGGAAAGGGCCTGGGGGTTGCAGTGGATACGGAGTTGAAAATGAGACAACAGTGTGTTTGATTGTAAATAAAACAAAGCACACACTGAGGTGTGCTGTGAGGGGTAAAGCCAGAAGATAAGGGAAGAAGGCAATGCATGTCCATTCTGGCTGTTCTTGTTACGGGAAAATTGGTGCTGACCTACTGAGCTCTTGGTTTTGATTAACAGCATGTGCACTGTCTTATTCTGAGTGTGTTTACTTGCATCAGCTTACTTGGAGTACTTTAGTTTGGGCTAAAATCCTGAGCCCAGTTTGAGAATAGTTGAGCTTTGTATAAAACGTATGAAATATCAAGGAGCCTGTTTCAGACAGTGGCTTCATGTCACCTTGAATATCTTACTGTAACATTGAAGAACGGGTTCGATCAACACTTGTCAGGAAAGCAGTGGTCGTAGAGGATGGTTGAAAGAGGAGCTGATCCTCCCTTGGGGTGAGAAAATGGTAGAAGTGGTCTCTACAGGTACCTTGCCATTTTTTGTCAGGCCTCAGTAAAATGTAGCAGTGATAATCTGTCTAGTTGCTTTTATTTTTCTGTCTGTCATTAGTTCTGCTCCTGAGACCCTTTAAGCACTACAGGTCCCTGAAGCAGGAGAACTCCACAGTATCTCTAAGTATATCTAAGTATATCTAAGTGTATCTAAGATTTGGCAGTGTGTCAGTGCATGTGAGTGTGCAATCTGTGATCACATCAGTCTCACTTAATCCTTCCTAATACTTGGTGTACTGAATTGCCTGGTTATCTGGCATTTTGAATGTGACCAACAGCTTCACTATTGATTTTGGTGTACCTTGTTCTCAGAAATGTGAACGTCCTGTTCATTGTTTACAGTGGGTTCCTTTGGAAAAGTTGCAGATTAATGTACTTTTTTATTGTAAGAATCTTACTAATGGGAATAACATCCAAATGCAAAGTTTGTTTGAGAATCAATAATGTCATTTTCCATGGTTTCCTCAGGCAAGGAAATGACATTTTGAAAGATTGGACTTTAAAATGTATGAAAGACCTGGCACCCCAAGTATTGCAGGAAATCAAAAACATTGTCCTTTACATTAATGCCTTGATTCCAGACTCTGTGAAACTATTTTATTAAATTTAAGAGCTCCAGTTCTCTTGCAGAAAATCATGATATATTAAAAAGTTTATGGAAATAGACAGGCTCTGTGTGAACCTTCAAAACAAAACCAAACAGATTGTGAGTCCAAGTTTGGCTGGATAGCAGATCAATCATCTTTTGGAAGTCATTCTTTAACAGTAGATGTGGGACAGTCTCTTAGAATTTAAGTCAAATGTATTTTAAATGGGATTTATTTATTTGCTTGAAGTTTCACTAGGAAAGGCAGCGTTTACAGGAGACACCTCTGAAATTGTGGTTTTCATTCTGCGTTTTGTCCTGTGACTGTGAGAGTTGGTTGGAGGGAGGAGAATGACACCTTCTGAATATTTTTAGTCTTAAGCTGTTTTGCAGTATGGTATTCACACAAACCATTGGAGAGGTCACTGTATAAAATGGCATAAAGTTTCACACTCTCACAGCTAATAGGAGAGCTATTGCTGGTTATTACATTTCTCCAGTCTTCCACCTATTCCATCATTCTAAAACAAAGCCAATGAGGGAATTCACTTTTGTCTTATGCTTGAGTTAAAATACATACATTTGAACAACTGAGGCAAGATGAGCTCTGCTTCTCAAAATCTGTTTTCATGGGGTAGCTTTACTCTGCCTTTTGTAGCTGCATTCCCCAGTGGTCTGCAGGGTCGTGAGCCCTTGTGCTGCAGCAGGCACTGAACTTTGTCATTTTAAGTGGCTTCAGAGAATGCCTCCCTCCTCAGCACTTGTGCCTTCTCAGGATGGCAGGGAGGAACTGTGAGAAGCCAAGATACATGGACAGCCTTTCATATAGCAGTTGAACAGAAATCAGAAGAAACAGGACATGCACTTTGGTTTTCCAGTTTTGTAGCCTTCATGTGGACAATATGAACAATGCTGATTTTCCTCTCTACTGCATGTGCACTACTTTGAACTCAAGGAGATGTGTTCCTATTTACAAGGACACTCCTTGTGCTATAGAAAACATTTACACATGGCTGGATGCAGTTGTTTTCTCTCATTTGGATGCGTCATGATTATCTCACCCACTTTTGTGACAGATCCTTGACACAAAAACTTGGTTCAGGCTTGTGCAGCTCCAGTGAAGATTACTGCATCTTGTCCTCCAGTCTGAGAAAACTTTTATCATTTGTATTTCTCAGACTAGGGTTAACATCTGTGAATGCAGATACCACCGTTCCTGGGTAACAGTGAAAATAGTGAGTGTAGTCCTCAGAAGAAATCCTTTCTCCTCTCATTTTGTTAGTCTCAGAATAGAAGTTAGCTTCTACAACAGAACTCAGTGCAAATGAACTTAGGCTGTATTAGAAGCAGGTTTTAAATTTTGTATAAATCTAGGAATGTTGGAGGTTGCTGGCTGGGCTGCTTAACAAAGAAGTTTTCCCATGGCCTTGATGCAATTGCTCATAAATTGAAATTGGAACCCACTGTCTGTTGACCACTATGGATGGACGATTCAGGGCTGTGCAGTGGAAATTTGTTGGGGCCATGATGTTCCCTTCTTTCACTTTTACTTTCTTCTATCCCTTGATGATATTCAATTCTGAAACTCCCATTAAATTTGGAATATTGCTTGTGTGCACTGTATAATTATGAATTCCCTTCTCCATGGCTTGACACTCATTAGTCTGCATACACTGTCCTTTGTCAAAAGGGGAGAAGGACACATCCTCAACTTAGATGAAGCTGTCTGTATGAAAGGATCTTCCAAGTCTTTCTCTGCAACGGGGAAGGATGAGGCTATTTGAGAGTCACAACTGAACATAGGCCCCATATGCCAGTGAACAAACATCAGTGTAATCAAGCACAAAGGAAAAGCCCCAATTCTCAGATGAAAGAGTGAAGGCAGATTAGCATGTATCACCCCCATACATATATAATTATGGAGTTTGATCCTTATCCCTGAGATACTTAGGGATGTGCAGAAAAGCCTCCTCAAGGCATTGTGCTGTGAGTTCTAGTTGGATGTTAAGGACTCCTCTGCAAGGACTGTGTAAATCAACACAGGGACTGTGCAGTGCTCACTTTACAGCATGGGGAGGAGGGAGTGACAAATTTTATTTAATTTTACAGTATACAAAAGGCAAGGCTCCCATGTGATGCACTTCCTCTCAGGAGACATTAGGTTTTGCCACAGAATTTGTGTTTCTTAAAGCAAAACATCAGTCCATGACTGTCTCACACAAACAAATGAAGGTGTTAGAATTGTTCCCACTTTGCTGTGGGAGTTTTTTTCCTCTGCTGTTTGTGTGAATTTTCTTTCTCAGTGGAAATCCCATTTAGCTTAAACTTGTGGGGTTTTTTTCTCAAAGTATAACCTCAAGCTAAACTCTTTTGCTTATGTTGCTATTTTTTACAATGGTTTAAGCTGAAGTTAACCTTCCTATTAGCATTTTAATGGAAAAGGAGATTCTAGCACTTAGCAAGACATTTTGTCTGCTTGCAAATGGCAATGTGGTAAAGGTATGAAATGCTGTTTTCCATTGTTTGCAAATTCTTTCTTTTCCTGCTGCAAGGCTCTTTTTCCTTTATTGATATAAATAAGAACAGCATTTGGCAGGGACATCCCAAGTCATCTGTTACAGTCATTCTCTTTATAACAACATCAAGTACTCGACTTTATAAGCTAGTCTGTCCTGTTTTAAATGAAGTTGAGGAGGTTTCATTCATGCTTTCCAAGCCTATTCTGAATGTTCTCTTTACTGGTCATTAAAGTACCTCTTCATAACTTAAATGAATTCATGGTCAATTATAACCATTCATTTCAATGCCAGGTAATGTCCTTTAGCTGAAATATTGTTCTTTTAAGCAAAGATGACCCTTCAAATATGGTTCTGTTGCCACAGTCCTTCCTTACAAATGTTCCCATTGTGTGTCAATGTATGGGGAGCCCTTTCCTCAGTGGGAATCTGAAAGTGGGTCAGGACACTGTGTGCCTAAGTAAATAATACTGAATGTACTGTCAGCTTTCCTGAGGTACTGCGGGGTCTTTCTAACACCATCCCAAAATAGTGCAGGTTAAGCCATGTGAAAATTGAAGGGCAAACAACAGATTTGTTGTACAGGCAAGAATTATTTATTAAAAGTTCCCAAGACAATAAAGATTATAAGATAATGGTTACAATAATAGCTTTGTTCCTGCCTTGCTAGAATTTCCATTAGATGTTAATTCTATTACTAAAAATTAAATTTGTTTTATTTATGATCCTGTTTTCTAAGGAAACACCTATTGATCAGAGCAGGCCCTGTTCTGATCAAAAATTCAGTTCTTTATCAAAATTTCAGAGCAGTATCCAGATCAGTTGTCAAGCTGGATATATTAAACCAGAAAATGTTTTAACAGTAGCAGACACAAAGTGATGTGTCCAGCAAGAGGGAAAGCCAGGCACACCTACAAAGTGTAACCCCAAATCCTGGAGCACCTTCAGGGCTGCAGGGGTGAGAGCACATCGTGGTGCTCTGCCATTGGAGCCACAGTAATTCCTTGGCACATGGCCAGGGCAGTTGTTGGCAGGATGAGGCTATTGATAGCAATTGAAAGGGCATAATATTGAAAAAAGTTCATTTCTGCACTGGTATAGGTGCTGGTCAAAAAGTGCTTTCTGGCAGTGTATGTGGTGCTTTCATACTGAAGGGCTTGCTGTCTGTCACTCAAAAAGAGAAAACAGAAGCAATAAATACCAAGTGAAGCCAGGCAGGTGCAGACAGGACACAGTGTCCATGTGGTGGGGATGGTGCTGTCGCTGTCCCCTGGCCTCTCCTGGCTGGAGAGGGAGGATGAGCATCAGCATGTGCCAGCCCTGAGCTCTGGCAAGAAGTGGCATCTGCAATGTGGATTTACATGGGGACAGGAGGAGGACGGTTGGCTTTTTCCTTTGCTGGCTGGAAAACCACTTGATAGAAAGCTACATTTTTCTTGTAAATTGGTGGAATAATGGTGTGTTTGGGGAGAATGTTGGATCTTGCACACAGGTATCTGATGAGGCTGTGTTAAAAGACAGAAACCTCCATCTGCTGTACAAGAGCAGTTCAGTGTAAGTGTCAGAACAGCAGGTCATCGGGGCTTGTGTGACTTGGCTGTGCCAAGAGTTATTTATATTCTTTTATTAAGAGCAAGGTCTATGAATCAGAAATTCAAATACAGGAGGATTTCCAACCAAAAGATTGACATTGGATCAGTAAATTAAATTTAGTTGTAGGAGGATAAACATACTTTGTCGGGCACTCTACCCATCCAACCCCACTGGTTTGGGATGGTGTGGGTTGGTGATGTTGCATTACATTAATATAAAAGATTTCTGTGAAGCTGAGTGACTGTACCTGACATTATACAATCTGCCAGAGGAGAAAGTAGCTGTTAATATAATGTATTTTCTGGTTTGAATAAACTATTTTGTTCGGACAGACAGAGTGCAGATTTTCCAAATTGCTTTTCCATCCTTTTAAGCGAAGACTACTGAGGAGAATAAAACCACAAAGATCATGCATTAAGTCTTGAGATCACTCTTGCTGCAGGGTTAAATGGTTTGAGTTTAATAATAATAATAATAATAATAACAATAATCACTATTATTATTGTTAAGTTATTTCATATTTAATATTAATGAAAATAATTTCAAAAATGGTGATATCTTTACTTAATTTGTGTGCATTTTGTCCAGTTTTCAGAATTATTCACTTAAAGAGTCATTTTACAGGTTGTTGGAGTTTAAATATGTACTTTCCAAGGATTGTAACCACAGGCAGGTACCCCAAATTCCCACATATAAAACTGTCATTGTCTTTTGAAATAGCTCAAAAGTACCATTTCAGCCACTCCACCCAAGTTCATCATACTTGGGGTCAAAATTTTGACAGCAAAGCTGTCAATTGTGTCTTAAATTATACTGGTTTGATTTGTCTACATTCAGGAAGTGAAATTAGAGGCATGCAGCACGATTTAATTGTGGATCGTGTGTGCAAGAGGGATGTTGTGAGTATGCAAGTGCGAACTTGGTGTTTGCCAGCTGCTGCTGTGACTCTGCTCTGCTTGTAGACTCTTGACTTTGTGTACATGTAATGATTTTTTCAAAGAATCAGTGATCATTGAGGCAGTAATAATTGGCACTGGGGAAACCTTTTAGCAAGTCTTCCCTAGCAGTTAGTGATGTGTTGATTTCACTGGCTTTTGAATAGCTAGAAAGTGAGCTAATTTTCAGTTGTGTAGTAGCACTTAATTAAAAATGCTATAGAGACTTGGAGGGGTGGGCTCAGCCTTGGGCGAGATCCTGCTAAGTGAGCAGTGTGTTCTGAAGAGTCTGAGAATGGAGTGCAGTCTCAGACTAACTGAGCCCTGGATTAATAGAAGTGCATGTCCAGCCCAGCAAGGTCTTCTCAGAACAGAGAACTCTCGAGATAAACTTCAAACATATGCAATAGCTGCAGGTCTTAGAGCTAAGGCTCAACCAAATAATGAGCTTAGGGTTTGGTTAGGGTTAGGACAGAGAGAAAACCTGATTTGTAGCTGTAATTTCATTTGACCAGGTGCCAGTGTGGAGCAACCATGTGTGTGGTGCTCAGGAGCAGAACTAAGCAGAAACAGGAAGTGCTTATCTTCCTTTTTTTTTTCAAAACACTACTGTAGTTGTCCTTAATCCTGCTTTCCTGGCCACAGCTTTAACACAGAGTAGAGCAGAAGGTCACCCCTTTACCTTAAATATTGGTATAAAACAGGTTGTATATGTGGATGACTGAAGAGGTTTATTAAAAAAGAAAGAGGCAATAGTTAAGGCTCTAGCTGCTGCAGCTGTGAAAGGAGCATTCAGAACTTTAAATTAGTTTAAATTAGGAAGTTTTATGTGCCCGAATCTGAAACTTGAAAATGTAAGAGTCATTGCAGTCAATTCAGTTGCTTAATGAAATAACGAAAGCATCATATGAAATTATGCAAAACCAGGGGAAATTCAATATCCTGAAATCCTACACGCAGATTAATCAAATTAATGGCAAGGTATAAAGGACACATTTGGGAGATTATGAAGAAAGTCAGCTGTACAGAGTTTTAAGAGCCTTGGAAAGGGAAGACAAGCCATTGCTCGATACTATATGGCAATTTTCTCAGTATAGTAGTTAAATATAATATTTTGGAGGAAAAAAGTAGTATCTTGCTTTTGGCTTTTTTTAAAATGAAACCTCCACAGCACATTTGTTTTAGCTTGGAGGAAGTTAAATAACCTTCAAAGACATATTTTAATTTTCTTAAGAAAAATACTTATGTTTTATATAGCAACAATTTCAGACCAAGGGGTCTCTTTGTAGAGATATTATTCTTCCTTTTTGTTGGGTTTTATTTTCTGGTGGGTTTTTTTGTTGCTGTTGTTTTTGTTTGTTTGTTTTTTCTTTTGGGGTTTTTTTATTTTGTTACCTAAAACTGAATTTGATGTTAATGTACAAATAGTTTCAGGCAACCAATAACACATTTCTTTTCCTTCATAAACAGTTGTCTGAAAAAATTAATGGGCCTCCTATCTTGAATATTTGAGAACTTCTCCGTGTTCAAACCGTGTGAAAATATAATTGGAGTCTCCTAGTTTCGGCTTCTTCTCACTGTCACATTTTAAAAATAAACAATATGTAGAAGTGAAAATGAATTAATTACTACCTGAGATGTGTGACATTTGGGAAAAGATGTAATATATCCAAAACTTGTAATAAAAGTTATGAATTAAAAGATGTGCTTACCAAGAGTACCAGCAAAAAAGAAGAAGAAGAATCAGATACCTTACTGCCAAACTATTGCCCCCAAAATTTAGGAACTTGGAACTCAGGTGCCAAATTTACTCTCCTCAGTGACAAGCTGCTGTGCCAGCACTTAGACCACAGAAAGTCAGGAGACAAAAACCACAAAGGATCAACATAAATAGCAGCATGACGATAATCAGCCTAAAGTTTCTGCTTGCCCAGAGTGTGCTCACATGAGACTGCAGCATCATCTCTCAAAGGAAACATCTCCAGATGAAATTTACTTCGCTAGAGGGACTCAGATGGGAAATTTCCCCAACCTGAGTGGTTTTTTCTGCTTTTAAAGATCATTCTTCCCCTTCAGCAGTTGAAAACACATCAGTTAAGATGAGATCAGGCCTTTACGTGAGGTCTGAGTAAAGCACTGCTTCACTTGGGGTAGAGAGCTTGTTCCCATCAGGGCACCTTGTCACAGCCCACATCTCATGTCTCTGTTCCCTGTACAAAGTCCCTCAAGAAAGTGCTCCATCCCCACATCCATATGTGGCTTCTACTGGTACTGTACGTGCCTCTCCTCTTCCCCACTAGGATCCCTTGTGCTTGTTTCCCAAAGCAGGGATATCATGCTGTGATATTGGTAAATCATTGTCCTGAGAGGCACAGGGAAATGGAAGGGAGGAGGAACTGGGCTTGTGCCATTAGAGGGTGGAAGGAGCACACGCTGTGGTGCTGTTTCTTCTCACCATAGTGCAAATCTGCAGATTTTGAGCATTCCCTAGTGGATGCCACTCGTTCTGATCCAGATTTTTCAAATATGTAGACAGAACAGAGGTGAGCACCAGGGAGAAACCTGTGCTTCCCTGAAAACACTTCATCAAAGCCTGTTCACTGTGACTAACAGCAATCAGTGTACAAGAGACATCTCTTGAGCTAAGATGATAATGAAAGAAAAGAGAATAAGCTAATTTCCTCAGATGCAGCCAAAGCTCCTTCCAAGCCAGTTTTCCCACCCCGGCCAGCTCAGCTCAGTCACAGAGAAGAACATCTGCCTCAGCCACAGTGTCAAGGTGAGCACAGAGACTCCTGACCCTGACCTGCTGCTTCTCTCATGGCTCACATCAGACTAGGTCAAATCATGTTCTTTACCCTAAAAAATACGCCTGCAGAATAATCCTTACTGGTCCATTTCCATTCTGACTAAGCATAAGTACTCTTGTTAAGTCCTCACACACAGAGGGGGTGTTGTGCTGCTGGGAATTTGGCTCTCAGGTAAAGCTTCCATTGCCTCAGAGGTAGTTCACTTATTATTGAAGGAAGTATCAGACTGCAAAAGGTGGAGAGATGGTGTTTCAGAATAGGCATGTTTGTAAAATCTGGGAGGAAAATACCGGGGAGGAAGATGAGAGGAGGAAATACTCTGTTAGAAATCTGTGTATTGAAAGTGACAACACATGGTACTACTAGCAGGAAAATTTATCACGTGTTAAATTAATGTACTGTATTATGGGATGCTTTTATATAGCAATTTGGTTTTCTTGGTGAAGTTTTGAATTGAAAAATAATAAAGAAAATTCTAGTGTAAAATATGCTACCTTCAACATTCATAAAATGCACTGTACTTTATAGGACCCAATCCTGTTCATATCCACAGAAATGGAAGTTTTGCCATTGACTTCTATGGAAGCAAGGTCAGCTACAAAATGATCAATTAAATAGGATTCCAAGTATGATTTATTGTCCTCACGATACTCATTTTCACCCCATTAGTGTTCCTTTTCGTTACTGTGACCTTCAGCCTTGCATAGTGAAATGCTTATTGCTGCAAACCACAACTTAACAGGGAGAGAATACAACTGGTAAGGCAATCATCTGAGTCAAACAAGATAGTGCCCATGGGCAGGAGCTTCTTGTACAGTACACTGGACTCTTACCTTGTAATGATTTTGGACATTCTGCCAGTATAAAATCTCTGTAATTCTAATAAATCAGTGAATGTGTGGGTTTGAACACTTGCCTGCCCATGGAATGAATTCCTTATTTTGATTTTCTTGTGAGCATGGCTTTTGCTTAATGTATAAAATTGTCTTTATCTCGACCATGAGTTTTCTTTTATTCTTCTGATCCTCTCCTCAGTCTCAACATGGGAGGAGTAAGCAAGCGACTGTGTGGGTGTGAGCTGCCAGCTGAGGTTAAACCATGACACTAAACTGTAGAATTCAGACAAATATTTTCTTGAGAGGCGAAATTGATATTAGTTTTCTTTTTCGAATAAAATTATCAACTTTGGATCTATCAAATGGAAAACAAGCAAAGGACTAATTCCAGTGCAACAGGAATTCATTACAAACAACCTGTATCACAGACCTGGGAAATCTTGACTCGAAGCTTCCATTGAAAGATAGAGGTGTTTGATTTTGATGTAGTGACTGACAACACCCTGTACTCTATGTTCTTCTGCTGTTGCTGTTGGAATTGTGTATTTAGTGAATTAGTCATGATTGATGATAGTGTTTTAAGGACTTGCTAGTTCTTCCTGGGGAAAGATGGCATATTTTAGCTATATTAATGGCTTGAGACTTAAGGACAGCAACATATATTTTTATAATCTTTCAGCAGGAAAGCCACAATTTATACAAATGGATTCACTCTGTCTTTAGCTCAAGCAACTCTGACAAAAGATGTCATTCGAAGTAATGTGGCTCATCACTCATAGATGCAAAACCTTAAGGCTCCATTGCTTTGATATGAAAGTGTGTTGCAGTTTTCTGCTTCTTTTAATATCAGTATATGGTGTTAATGATACTTTAACTGTTTTAAGCAGCTCCAGATGAGACTAAGAGAACAGAAAGGTGCTTATTTGCCAGTAGATAGATATGTACTAACTTGGGAGTATGCAGAAGGAGAAAAGCAGCATTCCAGCAACAACTCAGAATTCCCTAAATCTCAGTTCTGCAGTAGTTAAAAAATAGTGCTACAATGTGTTCAGCCAAAATTGCCAATTTACAGCACAATACACTATATTAGATCCCTTTACAGCACCTTGATAAGGAAGCACATCATTGCAGAATAGTACCAAGGGCTGGGAGAGGTCTCTGGCCTTCTCTGGTGTATTTGCTCAAGTGCAGCCCAGTCCTGCAGTTGCATTTGAATGCTCCCTGTGGTTGTGATATTGGTAATGCATGCATGGGAACCATTGTGGGATGGGCAACAGACAACAAAAGCATGGTTCAAAAGGTGGTCTTTAGACATAGTCTGAGAGTAATAACAGGTTAGGACAGACATTCTGCCCTGAAAGAGTGTCGTACTGTACTGCTGCACTGTGCTTTTGCTTTTGTGATCCAGCCCTTTTACAATGCCACAATGCTTTTACTGATTAAAAAAAAAACCAACACAACAATTAAACAATCCTTTCTGTATTTTAGCCACTGGTTCTCTAAAAAGCATGATATCATATAGCTTGTAGATAAGTGATAGATCCTTGCATAGTGCCTGTATTAAAAGTGTGCTGACACACAAAGATTTTCTTTTTTTACTAATTGAAATCTGTGAGACAATTGCTAATATTCCCATCTTTAATCCTGTATTTAGATTATCTCCATACTGCCCTGTTAAAATACTTTGCTCTGTAATTATTAATCCAGATATTGTTCACCTCCTTAGAAACTGTCATCCTCTTTAGCTATGCATCTCAGGTCTTTCAGTTTCAGCCCTTGCCTTACATTGCTAGAAAACAGACCTTAGAATTGAAGTAAAACACTTGCTGAACAAGACAATCTTTTTCCCTGTAATAAAAAAAAAGGTGTTTGATAGCTGTTGTGCATCAGAAAGAGTTGATGGACCTGTATGTGTTGATTAGGGAGAACTGAATGTGGTGGATAATGTATTTTAAGCAGACAACAAAATGGAAAAAAAATTTCCATTGGGGTAGGTGGTAGGTAAAACAATCACATGTGCCTGGGCAGGTTATGACACTCAGTGTATGAAGAGCATGATAAGTAATGCAGCCTTTACAGTTTCCTGCCCTGCCACTGCTGAGTTTCTGCTCAGCCAGCCTCTCCATCCACCAGTCTTCCCATCCTTAGGGACTGAAGTATGGTAAGAAATTTATAGTTTTTATTTGGAAGGAATTTTTTTAGTTTTTAATTTTTTTCCTCAGATTTTCCCTTCATTTTACATTGGAACAAACCCCAAAATTCTCAAAGCTCCTGTCATGAAGGCATGTCTGACAAATACTGTGTGAGAATGCCATTTCAGAAAGAAATAGAAGTTTCAGGGTAGCCTGACTGGAAAATTGGAGGGAGTTTTCTTTAAATGTCTTTATTGCTTTAAAGTTGTTCTGTGAGCTGGGGCAGTAACACTACATAATCACCCAGAAGATATAAAATGGCAGTCAAAATAGTATGTTGAGTTACAATTGACTCAACTCAACAGTATTTTAAATGTAATGGCAGTTACTACCCAGAGCAGATTGAATCATCTTGTTCTCTTGTTGAAAATGTCAAAGCAAAATCTTAAATTGCTTCAACACATGACAAACAGAAGACACTTTGAATGGGAAAATGAAGAGTCAGGCAGGTTTGTTGCAAAAAGCTGACACAATTTCATGAGGAATTTCTCAGAAATTACATTCCTGGTGCAAAACTTTAAGCTGTCTGCTGGGAAAAAAGCAACAGAAAACCTTAAAAGGTGGGTATGGGATGTTCTTCTGAGAGCAGCAGAGCAATGCAGAAGCTGAGGAAAGTGGTCTCTGTTTTGAGCTGTTTCACTCTGTCCAGGTGGCCGAGGGACAGGAGCAGTGCTGATGTCTGTCCTGGCACTTGGTGGAGGACTTGCAGGAGGATAGAAACCCCTCTCAGGAGCCTGTTTGTGTGCAAGTGGTCCAGGTAGAGGCAGGTGGAGTATCTGGGTGTTGGGGCAGCTCTTCTGTGTCATGTCCACGTCCCACTCACAGGGAGCTTGTACTGCCTTTTTCACTTGGGCTGGGGGAGCAGCTTCCCCTTCCTGCAACTTTAGGTATATAAGCTTTGGCTGAGGGGATTTGTTAATAAAAATAGAGTTGGTTCCTTTCCTCTTTTTCCACTTGATGATTTTTGGCTCTTTCATTTTTTTTATTCTATTTTTCTCTTGATTTAAGATTATCTTCATCTTTTAATAAAGGATGGAGAAAATATACTGAAGGATTAAATCCTTATCTGCAGCTATTTGAAGTGCCTGTGGGACTGTTTAATCTCACATTTCAGAGGATTTGGAAGCTAGGCCCCTCTGCAGTTTCTGCTGCATACAGTATGCATGTGCTCAGATTGACCTCTGGGACAGGTGCAATCCGTTGCTCACTCACTGACAAGTTCATTTTATACTCCTCTGATAAAAATGTCTGGTATGTTGACAACCTGCTTCACAATAGTCGCATCAATTCAAAACAATTAAAGTCCCAAAGACCTTTTTTTGGCCATGTCCTCTCTGTTTTCCATTGCTTTTAGCATTGCCTTGAGACCTTTCAACAGTTTCACGGGAAGTTCATTTATTCCTCTCAGCTGTGCTGGGTATCACTCACTGGGCTTGTTAATGGGGCTGCCCAGAGATGCACCAGTGGGCAATGGAATGGAAATCCTTGGACTTTTTCATTAATTGATCTCTGTGCAGCCTTTAGTCACTTTCCTCTAGGAGGCTTGTCTGCAATTCTTTGCATCCTCACTGACCAGTAAACATTTTCAAGTAATGGGATAGTCTTAAAATGTCACATTTACTTTTGAATACTTACCTTCTGCAACCCTGATGCAGTGCTTTGCACGTGTTTGGTGTATTTTTGTGAAAAAGAAATTGCATTCTTGGATCAGAGACACTTCCCTTTGTTTGATAGTAGCTGATACTGAAAGGTTCAGGTCCCAGGCTGATCACCAGGGCTTATTCTGCTTCCCATCAGCTGCCAGAAGCTCTGATGTAAGTGGTAAAAGGCAGCAGAGCCGACTCTGAAAATAGGTCGTCCCGCCAGAGATTTCTATAGATGCTCCTTTTTCTTTTAATTCTTTTAAATCCTTTGCCTCAAATAAAAAGACAAATTTCCTGGGATAACTATCTCCTTCATTTCTTAAAGCATTGTCTTTCATCAGACGATTTGCATTTTCTTGATCTTTGGTCATGAGGCAGGATAAACAATAGCAAGTGTATCTATCAGTTCCTTATGTGCCTATATTATGCCTGCTTTTATTCATTTCCCTGCTCATCCAACCAATAATGACATGATTCGCCCCAATTTTTTTTCTTAATGATGCTCAATGTGCTTAGTGAGTATACAATTCAAAACTTCTTCAGTGGAAAAAATGAAAATATAACAAACCTGGTAGAATATATTTTGCAACTTTTGAAGGCAAATTAGAGACAAAGAACCTACATAAATACTGCATAAACATTTTTTAAAAAGGTTTTCCTTGTCAAGTACACTAACATTTTTCATCATTGTAACAAGCTTAGGAAGCCAGGGTACTAATCCAAAGAATGCATCAGAATTAATAGACTGGATAGGGCAGGTGAAACCTTCTCATTAGCCCCCAACAGAGCAAAATCAATTGGCAAGAGATGACTTTACTGAAGTTTCATGTTTCTTACTTGTGAATATAATTAATCTAAAAGACTTACAGTTGAAATTCCATCTAAAAATTGCTTGTGGTGTGGCAGCTTTGCAATCATAATGATCCTGCTGAACATCAAAGCAGGCTGACCTGTTACACTGTGCAACATCTAAAATTGTCCAAAGTACAAGTTTCAAATGGTTGCTACTGCCTTTGAGACTTAAGTGAAATGTATTTTTAATGTCATTCTTCACTAGTTCTGTCATGTTCTTTGAAAAGCTGCCCAGGGATGTTTGGTCTGCAGTGAGGGTTTGATCTGGGCTGTGTCAGGGCACAGGTGAGCCATGAGGTTGCCTGAAACAGCAAAGTTAGAGAGGTGGCAAAACAGCACTGGCTCTTCCTTCAGCAGTTTGTGGTGGCTGGAAGCTGCTGTTGAGCTCAGAGATGGCTTTTCCTCAAGAACCAGCACCCATTGTTTTGCCTATGTATGGTATCATAGGTGCTTAAAACTTAGTTCATCTGATATTCATCATCCACAATAATTCTCTTTTGGTAAACTGTCTGTACCTAATATAAGTTTTTTAGTTTTAGAGAATAATGGATTGCTTTGAGTTTTGTTAAAACAGTGCACAAAATCTACTCTATGATAATTCATGTGTCTGGAATTGTGCTGTGGTGCAGTACCTCACTGTGCACAAGTGGTCAGATTGATCATGGAATATTAATGGGTTGTGGACTGCAGGTTTTTGGTAGCCTGGCTTCAGGTTGACAAGAATGATAGCTTTCATTTGCATGCAAAGATTCCAGCTGTTCCTTTAAGATGGATGAAGGGATTTGGCTTCATCCGTCACCACTTCTTTACTTTTTTATAAGACAGAAAGAAAAAAAAGAATTAAAAAAGCCAAACCATAAAATGTCATATAATGTTCTTTGCAGATCTCCTTGAAATAGAGGGTAATTTCAAGCATCTTATTTCTGCCTAGAGTCCAAGAGAAACATTTTGAGTGCAGATAAAATTATGTGTCCTTTGTGCTAAATACACTCTGTTCATTAAATAAAGCACACTCCATTTGAGATTTTCATGAATTACATTGAAGGAAAATGTAATTTACATTTAGTAAGAATTTATTACACTTTTTCACTACTTCAGAGGAAACTCATGCTTAATTCTTAAAAGCAAGCTGCATGATCCACATTTAGGAAAGTAGTAAAATGATCACAGGAATCATTTTGCTTGGGAAAGAACTTTACATAATCTAACACAATCTGTGAAATTTAGAAATGCAGTGAAAAGAAAGGTGTGTTGGCAACTGTAGGAGTAAGGAAGCTTGATAACAACATAGAGTGAAAGCCCTGCTAAAGTAGAATTCTTCTACTTTGCAGCACCCACCTTGCAATGACTCTAGTGACAGCACCAATGGTAATCCCTACCATCAGTGCCACTGAATGTTTCACATCAGGAAATGCATAACAGTCAATGCCACGGGCATTTAACACGTATATTGCAGTCGTGTTAAGTGTTCAGCCCTGTTGTAATTACTTTGTGATAGGCACCTTGTGGGATTTTGCCATCTGTGCTTCAGTAATGTGCAATCTGTGCTATTGTTTCTACTCCACTTCACCAGAGTCCTGAGCTGTACTCTATTGCATAAGTTCCACCAATCTCACCAGTTCATTTTCTACAACCCTACATGACTTAATTGCCTTGTGAGAAGGTGGAAGAAGGTCCAGCACAAAACTGAAAAATAGAAGATCCCAAACCAAAAATCTAGCTAATCTCTACTTCTCTTAACATTTTCATAAATTCCACAGAGTTCATCTGGTACCTTCTCTCCAAAGCCATTTGGCTCTCTCTGTGCACTCTGATAGCATCCCATGTGCAGTAGATGGAGACATCTTGGGTGAGGAGACTGGCAGCAAGATTTTATTCAGAAGTGACTTTGCCCATGGAATGATTAGCTGCTCTTATTAGTTCTAAATAGTCACCATGGGTTACAAGGTCATGCCTGCTGCAGAAGCTGTTGGAGCAGCTGGTAAGAACAGGACAGACAAAGCCAGTTGTTCAGGATTTTGACTGCTCTCAAAGTCAAGGAAGCTGCAGTCATGGCCACCTTCTTCTTGGTGCCAGTAGCAGGACCTGTCAGACACAGATTTGTTCTGCATCATTGAGGACTTAATGGGTTAAAATCAAAACTAGCAATAATGAACCAAGATCATTTGAGTGCCTCAAAATTCATTTCCCTTGTGAGCTGCACTTCAGCATAGACACAGCATCTTCCTTAAAGCTGTGATTTTGTTGTCCTTCTTCCTATGTCAAAAAAAGAATTATGTGATGAATTCCAATTATCTACTGCTAACTTAAAAAAAATGCTAAACTTCTTACAGAAAAGTGTCCCACAGAATCAGTCCTAACAGTGCATTAAGGCATCTCGATCCTAGGTAGGGTTTTCAAAAAGTGGTGTTCATGGTGGTAGTGGCAGAGGGGGAGGCATCCAGCTGCTCCACAGCATTTTGCCAAAGGAAGCATTTCCTGCTTGAATAGTAATAAATAGAGAAAATCTCTTTGTTGTTGCCTAATGACTCCTGACTTCCACAAAGTTCTGAGTTTACTAAGTTGGAGTTTTTTGAAAATAAGCGTTCAGTGTTTATTTTCAAAGATGGAGATATTTATCCTTAGACAACATCTCATTGCAGTGGCTTTATTTCTGTTAGAGCAAATGACAAATGGAGGTGCATTCGTTTTGTCAGCTTAAACTGAGAGGAAGGAAATCACACAATAAGCAGCTGATGGAGAAGTGTGTTTTGACTGACTGGTGAAGCACACTACAATAGAGCTAATCAGGAAACAGGATTCCTGTATAAACACAGCCTCACAAAATTGCATTTTTATGAATGAGTTGCTTTATGTGGTTTCCTACTACTTTTCACCTTGTGTGATAATTTTCTGCTGTGCCAAGAAAATGACAGGCAATGATTCTGATCTGGTAGCAGGACTTGCTGGTGATAGTGTGTTGGAGGTCCAGTCCACAAAGTCCAGGTGAGAACCCCTGGTTTTTTAAACAAGCTTTTAACTCTTCAAGTGAACAGCTCATTCCCTGTCAGCCAAACTACAGCTGTCACATGTACATTTACGTCTGCACAATTGGCTCTCACATTTGCTTCATTGTAAGCAGCAACATGAAAGATAAAGCAGTAGCAGGTCAGGCCTGAAGCATTTTACTGCCAGCCGCTGAGAAATCTCTTGGCACAAGCTGGGATTTCAGGTGAGACAAAGGAGTTAGGTACATACCTTTTTAAAAGGTGTAATGCTGAGCTTCTCTTAGCAACATGTGCCCTCTGGTTAACACATTGATTGAGAGTTTTGTATGCAGTTAGTTCCATCGTCATCCATGGTATGCTTGTTGCAGAGTCACTGCCAAGATTTGTCTTTGCCAAGGTAGATCTAAGCCATGTCTGGAAGCGTATGTATTTGAACTGGGAGTGAACAAAAGCTTAACTTTGGGTACAAGCTAGTTTCAGATTAAGGATTTGGCATGCAGTTATTTGCCCCAGAGGATGCTATTCAAACAGATCTGTTCTGCTGTCAAAAGGTTAGCCAGATTCTTGATTGAATGATACTAGAGGCTCTGTGTTAATTAATGGTGGGAAAATGCCAGATCCTTTGATTGAAGGAAGTAGGTTGGCATGCAATTGTCTCATAGAAGCTTTGAAACAATTTTGTTAGATTCCCTGCATTCTGTTTCATATTCAGATAATTTTTCCTTTCATCATTGCAAATTATATGAGCAAATGTCCAGGAGGTACATCAATGGCAAAATTATAGAACAGCAAATGTACTTTGGGTACTTATCACAAGAAGAGAGAAGTCATTATCCACCACAAGGAAGAAGAAGAAAGCTGTTCCCCAGCATTTGACCAGTTTCTAACCACGTGGGAGTTAAAATTTTAGCTCCCTTCTAAGAGCTATCTGGTCTGGAAAACACTCCAGCTGTGCTGGGCCAGTTTACTGGCAGATTTACGGCAAATCATAAGCAGCTGGATTTCAGTGCATGACCCTGGTGCTGACTGGTTTCACACTGGAACAGTTCAGAACCTGGAGCACAGGTGATGCCTATTGACTTGGGGTATGCCCTTTTGCATGGAACAGGGGAAGGAGATCTGCATTCAATTCAGAATTTGTGTTTAGCTGAGCCACTCCAAGCACACAGTAAGAGACTTCAGTTCATCGTAGCAACAGTTTGGGCTCCCTGTCTGTCACTGTGCATGCTGTAAAAGTCTGACTGGAGTGGGGTGGGTACTGTGAAGCTGCTGCAGAGGGATGGTAGCAAATAGTGTGGGGAAATAGAGTTGTGTCAAATAAACTGTGGAGGAACTGGGGCTTACTGAGAAGCCTGATAGTTTTTCTAGCTGGTTATCACTGCTTTTCCCTAAGTAATGATATCCTAAGGCTGTTTGTTTTCAACTACTTTGTACTTTTTCAAGAGAACTCATTAGTGTGTCTGAATATGGAATGACAGATTCTTGAAACAGTAGGGCTGTGATGGGGGAAAAAAATGAGCCTCCAGGCTCAGAGGCATCACTGGCACTTAAAAACAGGAGCTACTCCTTTAAGGCAGTTTTCTTCTTTGGTTCGTTCTGTGAGTAGCTAAATGTTGACCTGTGCAGCACATCATGCCCTGCTTTATCTGACAAAGATCACTGTGTAACTAACTGGAGAGACCAAATCTTGTACAGGTCTCTTCACTGCTTTTCTGCAGCATTTCTGGTACGACAGCATACTCCTTGTGACTATGACAAAGAGAGTAAAAGCATTATGTATGCTGGAAAAGAATATGCACCTGTATGAGCAGCTGCAGAGGATCACACCAGAGTATTGATTTGTACAACACTGTCTCTTTAAAAGTCTTATGGACAAACAGAGTGACAAGTGTTGTTGAAATCACAGCAACGTGCTTATTTTTCTAAAGTTTGTGTTACTTCTGAATGGGGTGAATATAAGCGTAGGAGGAAACAGCATTTTAGACAGCTCCTGAGCAGTCTGGCTGCTAAACAGCCTCTGGCCATGTTCACCAATCTCTTTTGGGAGGCACATGCATTGCCAGGTGCCTCTGGGTAAAGAAATGTCTTTCCAACTTGTCATCCAACACCTGTGACTTCCAGCCATGCCCCAGGGAGTGAGTGCTCTTCTCCTGGGACAAGGTACAGAAGGCTTCCCTCAGTCTCAGTTCTCTGTGCTGTATCTGACAGCACTTCCATAAACAAATCCAGCCAAGGCAGTCCCAGCCTGGTCACAGGATGAAATCCCAAAATGATGAGGAAAGGCAAAGCAACCCCTTAGGCTGCTGCATTGTCAGACCCAATACCTTCCAAAGGTGTTCTAAGTGGCTACAGGAATTGCTGCCTTGGGAATCCTTGTTCTAGTGGCTTCACCACGCAAGTGTTGCTGCTCAGAGCAGCCCAGGGACATGCCACATTCCGCAGCATTTGGAAGGGGGATAAAAAAACAAGTGTAGACAGCTGTAGTCCAGCTCTTCCCTTGACAGTTCATGAGGTAGATTCAGTTTCATGGCAGAATTACTGGCCCTTTGATAATAGGAAGAGCATTTACAGTACATTTAATTGTTTTAATTTCATGTAGCTTTGTGGGAGGTCAAGTAAGAGTTTCTACTGTTAGCTTTGTTAAATACATGTTGATACAGTAACAGCACTAACTTTTTGTTCTTCTTTCCCTTGGGCAAGGCTGGAAATCAGTGCCACATGTCTATGAAATGTTCTTAGGATTAAGAAAACTTCTTGTAGAGGAACGAGAATTTGAATAAAGGTTGTTTTCGGACTTCTGTCAAATACAGAGATCATATAAGTCTGGAACCCCTTGTAGCTGAAAAGATCTTGTATTGCCTGTCTGTTTAAAAAGTTCCAAAAGTGAATTTCATAAGGTGAATAAGCGATCTGATGTCTGACCTCTAAAATAAGAACAGCCCTTGTTTTCAGCAAACATATCTGACATTGAAGAGCCAGCAGTCTGTTGCCTTCTCATCTCAAAATCCCTTTGGGCCATTTCTGTTCCTATGGAAAACACTCTGACAGGCTGCCCATTCATTATGGGGATTACTCTCCACAAAGAATATGGCAGGACATAGCCATTTAAAATGTGACGTGCAGGAGCACATTTAGAAAACTTCCAAATGCTGCAAGTAAAACTGAGGGAAACAGAGGGAAGCCCTGGTCAGATTGGGTTACAAAGGTTGAGGGTGGGAATGGGATATGAAGAGAATATAAAGAAAGGAAAGCCTGAGCACACTGGCACAGCATGGATGAAGCTGCTTCAGCAACTTTTCTCCATGTTCTACAATGAACAGAGTACAATTTGGTAACAGAAAATAAAAATAATAATGTAAGGAAAGCATAAAGGTAGCAAAAAAAGCCTGAAAATTTGAAGAAAAAGCTAAGGAAAAAAACCCCTGTTGTAAGTATACCAGGAACTAAAACTCTGAGGCCATTGTGGATGTAAAATTGTGTGGTAGGTTGGCAATTGTTGTTTATTTTACAAACTCAGGTCAAATAATTTCAGGTGATGAGTTTTAACAGGAAAAGTTTGAAGGTAATTTTGAAATGTTTAATTTAATGTGGTGCAAGATGCTGTACATAATTAAAAGCACTTCTCCCCATTTTCAGGAATACACAGTAATTTACTTCAAGCTAAGCCAAATTTACAAAACCTGTTTGCACAGTCTGGCCCTTAGTTTTCAAACAGGGGTGTGAAGCCTGTGCCTGTAGCTATGCTTTTTGATAGCTGTGTTATCTGCTTGCTGGAGCAGTCCCCTGGCAGGACAAGGCTGGGGTATTTTTTCCTGCTCTCAGATATTTCTGCACAGCAGGAGGCAGGGTCGCTAGTAAGGCTTTGAGAACAGGGTCTGGGTACCCCACCTGCTGGAGTGAGAATCTAAGCTACTGTGGAGCTGTCTGGGTCCCTCAAGCATAATTACGTGCAAGTTTTCTATGCATTATTTTGGACAGGCATAAAGACATGTTTGGACTGGTCACACTGAGATAGATTTGTCTGGCACTTCAAGTTCATTGTGTTAACTTTGCAACATGAGCATCTAAACTGCTTGTTCTACTTATTACATGTAAGTGAAAAGTGAGAAATTGAGTTTGTTTTGCTGCTTTATGCTAAAAATGTAATTCTTGAAACAGACCAATTCTATTGAATCAGGGGACCACCACGGCCATAAGGTATGTGGTAACATAATGGCTGTGTAACAGCTACAGTATGTAGTAAATGTTTACATGCCATCAAATATACAAACATTTGATTGTTTACATGACAGAGCTTTTCTTTTGCAGTCATTGGTCTGAATTTTTCCATTACATTTTCTCATTTTCTTTTCTAGCTTTAGTCACAGACAAACCTCCAAAGCCATTGTTCCCCATGGAGAACCAGCCAACTGTTATAGATGTCCAGCTGGGTAAGTCCCCTTCTGGGAATAATAGATCCTAAACTTCCACTCTGGTAGCAGATGGGATAAATTGAAAGTGGTAAGAAAAGTATAGTGGTAGTTACTGCATGCAAATCAATTTGCAGCTTCTCATTTATAACTGTAGAATTTACTGCCATGGTGATTTAAGGGAATGAACTTGTATAACATCAGGGGATGGCAGTACTAATTGGTTACAATGGGTATTAAATATAAAGCACTGATGCGCTTCATAGTATGTGATTGGTAAAGTAAAATATGTTTACTTTGGTGCTGTATTGGTCATTTGATGTTCACCCGAAGACAAATGTTCTCATAAAAGAAGTGCTGATTCTTTTAAAAGTTAGCGTTGCATTTTCAGGTTGTTCTGAATGTGTACCAGAGAGGGCTTTTGACTAAAATGCTTGTATGCTTTTCTCACTCCTGTTATATATTCTTCTGTGAATGCACATCTCTGAATCTCAGCTAGCAGCCTCTATTTTCTGTCGTGTTAGAAAAAAATGTTAGAGAGTTCTCCTAACTGGGGAGCTGTAGGGCATTGTGGTACTGAAAGAACTGCTCAGTGCTGAGGTTCCAGAGGTTTTTTTCAGTGACTTGAAAATAAGATTCTAATTTTAAGAGGCAGAACTGGAGTTGCTGTTAAGGACTGTGGTGCCATGAGCTTAAATTACAAGGTATGTATTTCATATGGGGCTTATTCTTTAAGTGCTGAAACAGTGGCACTTTCCTTTTTGAGCTTGACTCTCCTCCTCCTTTATGCCAAAGCTGGCTAGAATTTAGAGGTGGAATGGTGTTTAATGGCAAGCAGGGTCTGTGTGGAACATATTAAGAGGGCTGGTGACATTGTGGTAAAGTTGTTTGTATTTGAGAAATTCTATGGGGTTCTACTTGAGATGAGTACAAAGACACATCCTTGTTCTTAAACCAGGTGCTATGTAATGTCAGAGAAGCACTGTGGATGCTACGAAGTATTTAAAAATGGGGCTTGAATTCTTGACTGTGAGAATATAAATTACTTGTGACATTAGTGAATCTTAAAGTTTAGCTTTCTCTCACACACCTGAATTGACTTAGGAGCCTGTAAGGGCTTGCACAGGGAAGATGGTTATGGATCTGGAAAGCAGCCAGTGCCAGATGAATTCTGCAGACAGGTGCATATATGCATATTTAGGTTTCCCTCCACAGGGCTTGAATATCTGTAGATGAACAGAAATTGCCCCTAAAAGAGGGTACGAAATGGATCTGGAGCCATGATTAAAACCCTACCCGAGTTAACAGCAAAACACAGTCCTTGAAGTTTAGATCAGCCCAAAAGGCTGAATTCAGTCTCCTTAAAAGTCTAACTCCTTAAAAGTCAACTTTCTAATGATTTCCTTTGGGAGCACCCTGTCCCTGTATACATCTGTGTAATAAAGGCACTCAGAGTACACATCTTTGTTTCCTGCATTTTCATTTCATCTTCATTTTCTCTTCCTAAGTTCCCTTGTTCCAGCAGGACTCTGTGGGTTTTGCACAGAATTTGTTGTTGTTGTTGTTTGTGTGAAAACATTTTGCTCTGGCTGATTAAAAGGAGGTTTGATTAAAAAAAAAATTAAACAAACCCCCTCCTCTCCATGGAGATGTGGCTCAGTAATAGGATTTTTGAATATCTCTAGAGGGAAATAAAAATCTTGCATCTTTACATGCTGGAATGTAATCCATTAGATGTCCCTTAAGATCAGGGAATTTACATATGGTGCCTTTTTTCTCATATGTTAATGGTTTGATTATTGCCAGTAAACCATATTCATATGATGGAACCTTAACTTCTTTTGCAGTGAAGTTCATTGATTTCCCTCTTGATTTAGCTGGCAGATAGATAAAGCTGGAAGATTCCCAGGGAGTACCTTCATCTTGTGGAGGCCACCAGCAGCTTGGGGCAGGAAGGCTGTGCTGGCCTCTGAAATGTGCCAGAGCCTTCAAGGACTGGGAATCATTTGATTTCACAGCGTAACCTGGGAGAAAGTTTTGCCTAAGGTCACCTGCTGGAATATTTCGTTGAAATCTTGTTAAGCTCCTAGGAGTTTTGAACAATTGATGTTCTTTGGTATTTTATTAGATATTAAAGTAAAGTTTCAGTGTTTAATATGCCCTTTTGCCCATGGAGTCAAATCACCCAATATGCCTGATTTTTCAGTAGTTATGCAAGTGTGAATGTGCCACTAAGCTACAAAAGAAATAGAGTTTAATCCAACTACTTGTTCTGCAGAGATTATTTTAGTTTTCTATTGAAAAGCTAATCTTTAAAGAAATAGCTGTCTTTCCTCTATAAATAGAGGAGATTAATAACTATTTACTGTCTTTATCCTTAATGATTAGCACAATGCAATGCAAAATCTCCCTAGGCCTCTAGGCAGTGGCCTAACTATTTAGCAGCTTATTTGGCCTTTCTGCAAACTACAATATTCACCTTTAAGCTTTCAGATGTTATAAGAAGTTTTAGTGAAAACAGGTATGCACAATTGTTATTGACATTGGATAAAAGAGCTCCTTCAGGCTTCAAACATGGCCCAGAGCCTGCCTTGTTCTTCTTAAGGATCAGGAATGTCTTTTGTGTTTTCTGTTTTTCTTTGGAATGTGACAGATCTAAAACCAATCCCGTCAAGATTAGAGAGAAGCAGAAACTGGAATTTGCTTCTTTTTTGGTTTTCTGTATTTGCTTGTGGTGGAGAAACAGAGCCAGAGATGGGGGAAGGTTGACAGGAGGATAAAAGAACATCCCAGAGGACTGGAGAAATAGTCCAAAACAGTTTCACTCAGTTGCTTTACCAAGTCAAATAATCATTTCATCTCTGGGCCAACCTAGAAAATAATGACTGATTTTTTTTTATTATTATTTTATTATTGTCCATTTACTGCTTGCTTTTTGTGAAAACAAAACCAGAAAAAAAATCAAACCTTTTTATTGGTGTTTTGGGTTTTTTTTGCATTGAGGTCAGTATGGAAATAGTTCTTAAATGCATGGTATGTGATTAATTTAATCTTTCTCTACCTTGGTATTAACAAATAATGTTTTTTCTTTCTATATAGTGTATGTTTTGCGAATATATGGCATTAGTCCAATAATAAAATGTTCTTTCCCCCCAAAAAAATGCTCCTGAGTTGTCTCCATGACATTAAAATCCAATATGATAGTACAGGCCAAACTACACATAGCTCTTGTGCCCAGGAGATGGGGTGGTTTCAGCAGAAAGTCTTAAAGACCATCTCCCATGTGAAGCTCTGACTAGGAATTTATTAAAGTTTATGCCATTGTGATTCAAGTTTGAGTTGTTCAAAGGCCCCTTTTCTAGAGCAGGAACTTGCTGCTACTTTGACCACATAAACGTAAGTGTTTTTATGGATTGTTCATGCCTAATCCCTGAGTTTAGAGAATTCCTGACATGATTTATAAGAGTAAAGATTGAGACCTCAGTCAGGTGTCTTGGGGCTGTAAGCAGTAAGTGTAAGAGATCTGTAATCTATTTTCACATACAGCTGCCTGACAGCAAGTGAAGCATGCTGTGCTCTAAGTCCTAAGATGACTAAGATGTTGGTATCTTGCTCTGCTGATTTCTTAATTAATTTGTTACATTCTTTTTCAGCTAACTTTGTTCACTCTTAGTGCTCTCAGAGCATGGAAAAAAGGAAAACTACTCCTTGGTGTTTTGATTACATGATTACAAAGTAGGTTTCTCCCCTAAATTTGCACTGCTTTAGTAGCAGCAAGAAACCAAAATCCCACTGATCCCTGGGACTTGTCCTGAGAGCTCTCAGCTAGTGTAAAAAGAGTTTTTTTACAAAGGCAGAGGCATTTGTGGGAGAAAGGAAGCACAGTTGTGCTCTGCTGATTTTTGCCTGGACACAGATCTGTAAGGATCTATATCTAGCCAGTCTATGGATAAGCAGCTGCCAGAGTTCTTTAGCTTGCACCATGGCTGCTATTTTTCATTTGCGTGTTCCGCAGAGTATCAAAAAAGCTAAAAATACAATATCAAAATAGACTCTAAATCTGTTAATTCTCTACCATGTATTACAGTGACTGCAGTGTTAAGTTAGGCTTCTTATGAATGAGTTGAGTGGAGAGAATTTTGCATGTTTGGGTGTATATTAATTGAATATATAATTTACATATCATTTGCTTTTCAGCTATGTCCTGGTTTTGTTTTCAGGTGTTTGCTTAAGAAATGTGGCAGGAGTCTTACAAAACAAAGCAAGAATCATCTTTGTAAATTCATTTACTGAACAGAAAGGATGTCAAGGGGTTTAACTGGCTTTTGTCATGGTAGTTTCTCTGTTTCTAAAGATGCTGAGGAAAGAAAACACATAGTTTATGAGGATTGTCATTATTCCTAATAGCTGAACTGTTCAGAAAGATTTTGTTTCTAAAAGATTTAACAGCCCAATTCCCTGGGACTCATTATTAGGCAGATCAATAGAGATCAATAAAGCTACTGTAAAACAAGTGCAAGGGAATATACAAAGTTACATCTGCTGACAAGTATAGGAATAGACTAAAAATAGTTAGGAATAAAAAAGCCCTTTTGGTTTGCAGCCCTGGCTGGAAGGAATTATTTGAGAAGTGAAAATGCATGCATTTACTGACATTTTAAATATACCACTTCACTCTCCACAGCCTTAATTTTCACTGAGATGTCACTTCTTAAATAATAATTGTTAAGAAAAAAAGTCCTGCAAGATGTTTGAGGCATTCATTTCATACCAAGCCTGTTTACTCAAGACAAGCCAGCACTGTCTCATTACAGATTTGCTCATTAAATCTTGCATTCTTCATATTTAGAGATGCAGGTATTTGATAAGCAGTTGAATTGAGTGATGATCTTGGACAGAAAGCAATTCAGAAATTTTGAACTGTAAAATGTTTCAAATAGAGCAAGTGATTTGAAAGTGAACTTGGGAAGAAATTCTTATTTAGTGTGCTTGCAGTGTGGAAAGAGCCCTGATACTTGTCTTTGGTCAGGCCTCCTGAGTGTTGTGGACTGCCTTTTGATTTGGGGTTTGATTAAAGGGTCATGTGCGATAACTGCTCAGGAGTGTAGTGGGAATGTTGGAAAAACAGGGATCCTGGATGTTGATTACTCCATGCTGCCTTTCTTTCCTCCCTCAGCTCCTCCCAGGCATTCTCCAGCCTAGGGCTTCGCAGGGGCTGTCAGAGGGGGAGCTGGGTTTTCATGAGCTGGGCCAAACCTGAGCTTTGCACCTCCCAGCTCATCTGGGATGGCACAGAAGAGAAAAACATTGAGTAATCAGAGGTGACGTGGTCCAAATGGGTCCTGAGTCACCAAGGAGGCTGACTGAAAGTTGTCTGTAGAGACTCGTTGTTCATTCCCTGTGCAAGGCCTTGTGACAGTCTTACCCCAAATCATGTCTTACTGCCTTATTCTGTTTGTGTGGGGTGACCCACATCACCTCATAAATTCAGGTCTGAGTGATCTGAATGACAAAGCAGAGATAAGGTGGGACTAAAGGCAGAGAAGACCTTTGGGTAGTGTCCTCTCCACGCCAACACCAGGAAAAATTTGGTTCCCTCCATCCCAATTCTCCCCACACTGCACATTCAGCTCATAGCCTTGTCTCCCTGTACTGCTGCTGCCTGGAGGAGCAAGCTGGTACCTTCACTGTGTCCTCCACACCTTCTTCCAGTCATCCATGGCTCTTCACTGCATCCACCTCCTCCCAAAGATAAGCTGGGAGATCCCTGTTCTTGCCATGGGTGGAACCAACCTCACATGTTGCTCCCTTCCCCTTACCAGGTTGCAGACTTGCTGTGTGGATCACCCCAGACTCAGCACTGGGAAATCATCTCCTCTCAGCAGTGCAGACTCACAGACCAAAAGCTCCATGTTTCTGCACAGGAATACATAAAGGAGAAATTTTCACTAGGAAATGAAGAGAAACTCAGGGGAGGGTCTTTAGGACCTGCCTTCCTTTGCAGCACAAGGGTTACAGTTCGACAGCTATTTCAGCTGTACGTGCCTGTAGGAAAGGAGGCAGGATTTACATCTATTGCAATCATTCTGTACTAATCTGCAGGGAATATTAGAGACAAATCGTCTGACATTTAGGTTTAGAAGTAGTTCCCTAAATACCCAAAGTGTATTACTGCTAATGCTTTGATGCTAATTTGGTATGTTGTTAATATCCCTGCTTCTCTTGGGGATAATGGTGAAATGCTGAACTTCAGAGACTTGGGCTGGGATCTGTGGTTCAGCTGATGTAAATCCACAGTTGTTTTGCCTTTTGTATGGTTAATCCAGGTTTTCATCTGTGGAACAGAACAGTTCACTAGCAAAATTCTTTCTTTTGTTTTAATGGACTTGGAAAGACAAGCCAAATTCTGACTGCTTGTCCATGGTTTTTACACCCATTGAAATCCATGGCACAGATATGTCAGAAATAAAGATCTAGCACTTTCCATTTTTTTTTCCCTGTACTTCTATAAACTATTTATTTCTTATGTTGGGTTCAGTGGGTATTAGGTCAGTATATACTCTTAGGGCAACATGAGTCTGCCAGTATAGAAAAAAAAATATTTATTTGTGTCAGATAGATACCCTTGCAGTTAGTTTTGAAACAGCAATACTATAGATCAATCTGTTGTCTTCTTTTTGTTCCAAGAAAGTGGTTAAGAGGAAACACTCCAGTATGTCCTGACTTAGAGCTGTCCCAAGGCATTCATCCAAGGGCATTAGCTAATTTGTGATGATTGAGGAATGCCTCAAATCATCTTGCTTCAGTAAATCTTCCTCTGAAAGTCATGTCTATAGTGTGGGGGTGTCCAGGACATGTTCCTCTAGCATTTCACTGGGATTAAACTGCCATCAGCCAATGCAACCATCATTTCAGCTGCCACAGACATGCAGCTTTGCTGAGCTTGGTTAAAGGATCTCTTTTTTTTTCTCAATTTAGTTCATTTGACTGGTGTCTAGGAAATAGGTACAAATTTGTTTCTGCAAAAAATAAAGTTCAGCCTACGAGACAGGACACAGAAAAGATGGTCTTGGTGGAGAGCAGGGGCTTAGGGCTGTTAGTAAGAGTTTTTCTGCTATAACTGTCCCAAACTTGACCAGGGCTCTGTCCTCATTTAAGGTGAGGATATTGCTTCTCTAGTTTTCAGGAATGTTGTGACAATAAAATCACCTGGTATTGGGGAAGTGCTCCAAGAAGGGCAAAGGAGTACAGATAGAAAAAGCTTTGACCTGGATTTTTGCCTCAGGAACTCTGCCTTTTTGGGCTCTGAGCCTGACTGCAAACACAGAGACATTTAACTTCCTAGTCCACAGACATATGCTATTGTGCATTGAAAGTCAGACAATATTAATGTTCCAGAAAAGAGAACCACAGGGCAAAGTTTGCACCATTTTCCCTGCTTGTTGGAAACACTGTCACTGGAAGAAATTCATGTGCTGCCATTTTACATTTCCTCTACAGTGTTTGTCATATGAATGAGTTATTAAGCTGTGAATGCCTCATATATTCTGTAAATTACAGAGTAGAAACATTCGCCACTACTATTTTGACCTTTTCAGCATTCTGTGATTTGCTGGGCATGCCATTCCACATCTTTTGTTTACAGCCTCACTAAAACGTGGGGATGGAGCTGAGTGGGCAAACAGTCAAAATATATGGGGCTGGGAAAGGTCAGGGTCATGCATCACAGCACTGCTGTTCAGTGGGCAGGGAAGATTAAAGTCTAGACTAAGCATTCTCGTGATTTTTTCCTCCTTCACTGAAAAATAATAGAAAATTGTATTTTGTAATCTGTTCCAAAGTCAGCAATGCGGAAAATGAAGACTGATGGTATAATTTTTATTTCTTAAAATTTCAATACCGTAATGTCATGATCTTAGAGGCTGTGAAAATCAAAGCTGTCATAGTCCTTCAGAAGAAGTGAGATGGAATTCTACTCACCAAATCTTTGCTTCATTTAATCCACACTTGATAAATGTTGCTCTTACCTTCATCCTCAATACCCTTGTGCTTGTCTCCATCCTACAGAAACAAATAGTTTGTATTAGGTAATTGAACTTCGACCATTAGAATGAGATTGAGCTACAGTTTTCGTGTTAGATATTGCAATCCAATGAAGACCAAATGAAAGACAATCAAAGCAAGATTCCTCTTGAAATTAAGAGATATTTTTATTACCTACAGAAGACACATGTTATGTGACTTCCCTGAACCCCTAATCAGATGTAAAGTAAAAAATAGAGGAAGCAGTAATCTGAGGAAAGGCAGCAGAGGCCCTCTGATTTCTACCATACTTTTTTATTTTAAAACAGGTCACAAGATGAATGATGATGGCAACTTTCTACTACTGAGTAGGTTTTTATTATCTGCTTCTACTATATGAGAAGCTTACTAATTTTAATATGCCTGGATCTAGTCCCATGAATAAGTGAATATAATTAGTCAATAAAACATCCACGGAGATCTCATTGATGCACAGTCAGGTGTGCAGTTACTTCAGCTGACAGGAGTGCAAACAGTTACTTGAGAAATGTTTTATATTACTCAAATACAAATTTCACAGATAGTCTTGCACATTGCATTAATTAAAAGGCGTAAGAAAATTTCATTTTATATCCAGCAGAGTTGCAATTTTAAGTGAGCTGAATATGCCACTGCTATAATGTCAGTGTTGAAGTTTGTAAATGGTGCTACATGCTTTCCTGGCCAAATGTGATGTAACCATTTGCCAACTCCAAAAGTTTTTCACATTTCTCTGATCAAACTCAGTGGTTTGAGTTGAGAATTTAAATAGTTGGGATGCAGTAATTTTAATTTTAACAAGGAAAACAACCTTCCATGTGTGTTAAGTGTGCTTTTTCATTTCTAGTGAGAGGATTAAATATTAGCAAACACTCTATGGATGTTTCCTAGATAAGTCCTCTAAATGCTTCTGGACTTGACACACTATTTTGAATAGTGTCAAGTCCTGAATATCCAGAGTTTGAAAAGTGAAACTGTTATGATTGGGCAGGCTGATCAAATCAGGATTTCTGTTTCCCAATCACATTACCATAAACTCTTTTTAATGATTTCCTCATCTGTATTGATGAATTTGAAGTCCAGTTTGTAGATAATATTCTGCAGCCTGTCATTCAAATTATTGATATTAAAAAACATTGCAGGCTGGAAACTGCGTTGCTGTAATATTTGAGCACTGCTCCAATGAAGTGAATGCATATAGAGTAGGCAGAGAATTTAATTTGTAAGTGCAGTGAGTACTTGTGGTTTAGTTTTATTGGAATTCACCTGCCTTTCCTGCTTAACTCATTTTGGAAACTGAGTTGTACAGACTGCACTGTGTGCAATAAGGAATCTGCTTTACTTCATCATTGACCAAGTGCTTTTATTTAGGACTGTGGTTTAACTTTTCTAAGTATCACCTGGCATAGTGAATAGTGTGTAGATATCAAATTGTTATTCAGCCTGTGGGCACGTTGCCTCTGAGAGGGGATCTGTTGCATTTGAGCAATTACTCAGAGGCAGGCAAGCATGCTGCTCCTCTCCATGTCAGGAATTTAAACCCCCACCTCTCACAATCCAGCTCATCCCTTCTCAGCCTAACCTATCCTGTATGAAATGCCTCCTCAGTCAGAAGACTCTTTAAACAAACTTGTGATTCCAAACATCTAAATTTTTTAGCAGCACTTGAGGGTTATCAGTTGAGGTTTTGCCTGTAAAAAATGCCAGGAATCCACAAGAGAATCACAACGTTATGTGTAACAACAAGTGTGGCTGTCTTAGGTTATTAGAACAGCTTTTTAAGGAGATATCAGTAAATCCTCTCTGGGAATTTGCAAGCATCTTGTTTTCTGTGCTAATTTTGTATCAGAACCTTGGTTCCCACCTGCTTTGTACAATATTCTGTGCCAGCTGTTTAGTGAGGTGTTCTACCAACATTTCAGCAAAACTGACCATGCAGATTCATTTTTTTTATTTTGTGATATAAGACTCCTCTGTAACTAACTTGTAAATATTGGTGTATCTGCATCACTGTTTTGTTTCCTCTTCCATAGTTAATTACCTTACAGTCTCAGGCACTGAAATCCCTGTCAGAGTTTCCATTAATCTTGTTTTTAAGACAAGATTAATTAATCCACAAGATTAATTAATTGAGCCATGTTAATTAAAATTACAAATATCTTTTGATGAGAGAGCTTTGTCAAATTTCTGTTGGAAATAGAATTTTTGAATTGTGATTCTGTTATCCTGCATAACCATGTCAAAAGTACATCATGGTCAGGAACATCACTTCAAGCATTTAGGGAGATGCTATCAGAAGTTTGGTTTATGTCAGCTTTTGACACAGCAAAAAATAGGTGACAAATGAGAGTAGTTGAGGGTCTAAATTACAAACAGAGATGCTAAAACAGCGTTGATACATTCAGGCCCAGTCTAGTTCGCGGTATTACAATACAAGCCAAAAGAACTTCTGTCTAGCAAGGATATGTTTGGTCATGTGAAGAAGCACCCATCATTAATGTGTTACAAATGCAGAATAATAATTGTCTTTTATTGTGTCCAAAAAAATATGACCTAATATGTTTGGCATGGTATCATACATTACTGCCACAATGGCATGCCTTTTAAAGAAATGACGCAATGGTGTGAACTCCCTAAATGAAGCCTGCTGCCTACAGCATCTGAGTGATGACACTTCAGACACACCTAGAATTCAAATATCAATGGGAACGATGTCTCCTGTAGGAAAGGATGCATGGCCTCATAGTGACAGTGTAGTGCTCCTGCTCTGACATGAGCTTAATTTCCATCTGAGGAGACATTGCTCTGATGGTATGAATAGGATATATTTTGTCTAGATCTCTGGGAATTTTGGAAATATTTGTGGGGAGATTGCTTGCTAGATTTTGTTGTTATTCTTCTAATGGAAACCAGAGAAACATTTTTAAGCAGGGTTGGTTTTTTGGTTGTTTTGTTTTTTGTTTTTTGTTTTTTTTTTACCAGACAATAATGAATGATGCTGAGATTAAAAGTAGGCAGCAGAACATCTGGCATGAGTAAAAACTTGTATTTTTTTTGCTATATCTCTGATTGAAATCACCAGTTTTCAAAGCTAATGCTGACTCTGTTGAATCTAATTTAGCTCCTGCATCAACTCAGTTGAAGCGTAAGTGTAACTGGGAAGGCAACCAATGTTCTCTAGCAGAATGTCACATCTGCAGTGTCAGACACGTGAGTCCTCACAAACACCTGTTTTAATAAACAGCCAATTTGCTAATTCTCAGTTATGCCCACAAATAGCATCTGTTTCTGGCCAGTTGTCTACCTGAATATAGCATCCTTCTTAATCAGTGAAAGCCTCTGTTGCATAACTAGGCTGACTCATTTTCCACACAGAGATGGGAATTACCCACTCTGCTCTCTGCCCTTAATATCCTTGAGGGAATTGGTGGAAAATAGAAAGTCTGCTGGAAAGGTTCCACCCTCCCTTCCAAGCAAATAAAGCTGTCAGGGCTTTGATATGTACATAAAAATAAATACATTTTTAGAGCTGGGTGTTATTAAAATACCACATTGGCTGAACGATAATTAGTGATGGACCAGTGGAGCACCCAGGGCATTCCCACGGTGGATGTTGCTTTAATGATGGCTCAAAACAAATTTCCAGACATTTATAATCGAGGTTGGATGCTGCTGAGAGAGAAACAGAAACACCTTCCTGACACCTGGAAGCCAGCACCACGTTGTCAGCTGAAAGGAGCCTGGACAGCTGATCCAAGGAAATCTGGCATCACACACTTCCACTCTGCTAAATATGTGGCTCGCACTCTTGGTCCATGGACTTCAAAGAGAGCCCAGCATAAGGACACAGAAAAGACTTACTGTTCTTCCCGAGGAAAATTTTGTATCTTTAGATTGAAATTCTCCCTCTAGTAATAAATTCTCTACATAAAGGCTGTGTGTACAGCCTTGCAGTGCCAATAAAGGAGTAAAAAAAGCCCTATAACAGTATATAATCTCTAAATAATGTCCCATCTTCTCCTTTGAAGTAAACAACCTCGTGGGAGGAATTGTGGTGATAGGGCTAATCCTTTTCTCTTCCTGCCATGGCCCATTACCTATAGAGATGCAGTAGAAGTGCATTCAGGTATTAAACTGTTTTATTGCTTTTCTTGTTTAAACATTCCTAATGGGATTACAACAGAGGCCATTGCACTTATACAGAATAAAGCAACTTCTGACCTCTGCCCATGCATGTAGGAAGTAATATATTGTCTCCTGTGCAGTTATTACAAGTAGTAAATTGATGATACAAACTACCTAGCAGGAGTGAGGGACTAGAGAGACAAAGGAATAACATAGCAAGATTTTGGCAATTTTAATCTTTCAGGAGCAGCACAGCAGCAGACCATGTACCCAATGCAACAACCTGAGACAGTGTAATAATATAGCCAGGGAGAAGTGACTCTCTAACCCAGCAAAAGTGAAGCCATGACTTAAACCTTGATATAATTTTTTTTAAGCCAACCTGTGCTGCTTGTTAGCAGAAGACTAAATTTTTCATCCTCCATGGCAATTCTGTCCAGCAGATTGTGTTTAATGGAAAATCAGCTCAGTGGAAGCCAATCCAAACTGCTTGTGGCTTGAATTACATTTTTTAGAAATCAAGCTGCCCAAAGTTCTATGAAAACAATGTGGTTCTGTGGCCCCTGATTTAAAAATGGGATGGAACTGATTATTCACTCATGTTACATTTTCAAAAAGAAGTATTCATGCGGTACAAATTGTCTGATTAGTGAGAGATGAAGCAATCAGTCCCTTAAACCTCTCCTGTAACTGAGCAACCAGCAGTGGTAGATGTTTATGTTTTGAGTCCATAATGC
Source organism: Acrocephalus scirpaceus scirpaceus (assembly GCA_910950805.1). Taxonomy (NCBI): domain Eukaryota; kingdom Metazoa; phylum Chordata; class Aves; order Passeriformes; family Sylviidae; genus Acrocephalus; species Acrocephalus scirpaceus. Next base: position 72,917,208 of record OU383776.1, read on the forward strand.
ACCCTGACAAGGGAGTCCACTCGATGGAGGTAGGTAGAAATAAAATTAAAATTGAATAAAAACTACTGAATCCCAGGGACAAAACTGCAACGTCCTATTTTTATTTTTGAGACAAATGGACTCACTGGGATTTTCTGAATGTCTCTCACTGAAGCTGCATATTAAGTACCTTGAAAGCAAACGATGCAGCACAGGAGGGAGTTGGCTACTTGCTGTGCACTGAGCAGAGATTTCTCATTTCATCCATCATTCACAATGTGCTGCAGTACTTCCAGAACTACTGAACTTACCTAACGCAGGGTGGAACAAAACCAGGAGCTCCATTTGCAATGTGTGCTGTGCTCTGAACTGAATGTGCTAAGGTGGTTTGTAGTTGCTGGGTTTAGTCCTATAGGATATTGTGTGGCTGTTCACTTTGCTTTTTAGGATACATGGAATTATCGGCTTTCAGAAATCAAGAATTGCTTAATTACAAATCACAAGACTGACTTACATATCAGGCTCAAGGGGCTCTTTGCCTTTTGTTTCCTGTAAATGTAGATTGCACTCTACCTGTAAGTATGTCATTAGAACTGCACTTTAAGAACTGCTATCCAGCTTTTCCATTTCCCACAGTGCATCCCATAGAGCTTATGTTAATGGATTTATGGCTTTCCAGGTCATCCCACATCTGACTATCCACACAACAGAGGGCAGGCTATATAATAATTTACTCAGAGTAGCAGTACAAATATGCAGCTAAATCTTGCTAGCTTACTAATAGTTGGCCAGCCTTGGGAGCTGGGGATGGATGAGCTGATCTCTCAAGACCCTTCCTGGATCAGCATCCATTGTGTTATGATTTAAGAAGCTGGAGATTTTTAAAAGATTGAGGCTTCTGGTAAAATTCCAAGATGCTGATGAATTTGGCAGTGCACCTCTTCTCTCTTTCTGCTCACCACTTCATTGCAGTTAATTTAAATGCCATAATGAAATTATTAAAATAGCTTTCATTTGTCAGCTCCTTAAATACACTTCTGATCTTTGCTGTTGAAACGTATCAATGTGTGTGATTGGAGAGGTACAATCATCTGTAGTGCCCAAAATTATGGAATTGTAGAATAGTTTGAGTTGGAAGGGACCTTTAAATGTCATCTAGTCCATCAACCCACTAGGAGGAGGGATGTCTTCAGCTTGATCAGGTCACTCAGAGCCCTGTCCAACCTGCCCATGAGTATTTCCAAGGATGAGGCCATGCTCAGGTAGAGGGTGATGGGCACTGCAGGTTCTTACACCTGAAGCAATTTCATCAGTCCCTGCAGTTTGCTCTCAGTCAGTGTGTGCCCAGTGCCTGGATTGTTTAGGTTACTGACAGACAGAACTTTGGCTGCTTTGGTGGTTGAAGAAGGAATCTACAAATAGATTTGGGGGGGGGCTGGGGAAGGGAACTGTGAAGGGATTACATTCTGCATATCCCCTTTTTGTTGCCTCTTCTTGTAGGAGATTTTGGGGACTATGTCACAGACTGGTTTCCACCACTGATGTGAAGTACCTTTTAAAAAAACCAACTTTGTAGCACTTGCAGCCTATTGCAGCAGACATTGTTTTATGTTTTAGTGTCTGGCTGGCTCCAGCTGTCACATCAGCCTGGAAATCATTATTCCATGTGGATTTTGTGCTCAGTGTCCTATTCGGACAGTGTCTGTACAAACCCAAAGCATGTGCAGCAAGATTTATTTTACCACAAATTCATTTCTCTGGATGCCTTGTGAGATTAAAGTCAAACTTAAAAGAATCATTTTCCAAAAGAGAAAGCAAACAAAGATTTAGCTAGTCCATACCCCATCATTCACCATTCAGGCTTGAGACAATGGCAGCATTATGTCACTGTCTTAAGTGTGAATGTTCCCTCTAAATTTGTATTTTCTAAAGATGGAAAGTGAAGCAGCTTTTCTCTGATGAAGGCTGGTTGTCTTTGATATCATAGATAAATGCTTTGATAGTTACTTTTTAATTGCTTTATTGCCAAAAATTTTCAATGAAGCCATAAAAGAGAAAAAAAAGATCAGCCTAATTGCCTCAAGATGGATATGTAATGCATAAATCTCTTGTTTAATGGGTCTAGTAATAGACCACCTGTTTCAGTTGCCTTTTCCCATTCAAAATATGAATGAATGATTCTCTCAGATGTTCACAAAGAGAAAACACAATTGCACCATCAAAAATCTTTCTTTTTACTTTTTTTTCCTTGAGGTTTGTTCATTCTTGTTCTGTGTATCAGCCAACCTTGGTACATTTAACCTTGGGAAAATAAAACCCTTTGGTGTGATGTGTAAAGCTTCACGTGATTTTATTTTCCAGTTGTGTTTCAAATGAGAATAGAGAGCCATGCACATTAATAAAACATTTCCAAATCCCCAGAGAGTCGGGCCTGAGTTGCAAGTATTCCTTCATGATGTGGTCCATGTATAATCCCCAGTATGGATACCACTCCTCCTGCCCAGTTCTCTGTCTTTTGGTATTGGTATTAGTTGTCTCTGGTGGGGTTTGATTTTGTTGAGGGTATTTGAGCTCCACTGCCTATCTTCTGATTCAATATGTTTTTAAAACAATAATGCATTTTAAAAAAAGAAAAAAAAAAAAGCTACACAGCTTTGTGGACAAGGGCTTTTCCTTTTTGTGGGCATGTGAAATTCCTGAGCCATTCTATGGATAGGGAATTTTAGTAAGTAATTTAGATTTCCTCTTGCAGTGTTGGTATTTTTCATTGTAATTTCTTGGGTGGAGAGGGTTTAGGTGTTCGGGGGTGTTTTTTTTCCCCCATTAATGATAGCTTAGAATACATTTCCAGCATGCTGAAAGGGCATATATTGTCAATTACCCATTCATGTGGGTAACTTTCTAAGATAAGCTAACTTGCTGTCTTTTCAAAGTAGGAGCAGTGCAGTTCTGAGGCAACGTTCTTCTGTTCTAAGTCCTGGCATGATCACTTTGAGCACATCCAGAAAAGCTGACTCTGTGTGGTTCTTCCATGTTCCCCTGTGGTAACTGTGTTCCAAAGATGTGCATTTTCCTTATGAAAAATCTCTTTTCAAAGCTCAATCCCAAAACAATTGAAATTTTGAGGCTCGGAGGGCTTCTCGTATCCAGAGGCTTCATAAGCTCCAGTCAGAGATGAATGAATGAAGCAGTCTATAAGGCATTAAAAAGGCAACAAACAGGGAAGGTGAGCACTCATTTAGGAAAAAAAATCAAGATGTCAAGAACAAAACTAATCAAGCTGTCAAGTGATATAAAGATTATTTTTAAATTTTTCTTTTAACATTTACACAGCCATGAGAGGAACCTGGGTGATAACAAGAAAGAAAATGGCACATTTATGGGCTTAAATTCAACCTGGTTGATAGAAGAGAAATCTGGTGGGAATGATTTGCCTGATGGAAGCATTAAAATCCATGTTTATTACCAGTTTCAGAGCAGATGAGGGAAGGAGGAGCCATCTGTTTGCAGCTTCTGAGAGAACCTGGAAGCAGTTTCTGATGGATGTGTATCCATCAGTGTTGTAGCCATGAAAGAGCTGGAAGGGGGCTGGGATGGTGTCTCTGCAGTCTGTAGGTTTGCAGGGAAGAAGAAGGTGACCCATTGTGAAGTCTTTCACTGTTAGTTGAGGGCTGGGAGAGCTGTTCCACAGTCTTGTGTTTCATCCTCATTGTGGCAAGCTGGAAATCAGGCTTTATCAGCAATAAAACTTCCCCCTGAAGTACTCTACCCTTAGCAGAGGATTTATGTCAGCTTCATCCTGAGAAGCAAGACAAAAAGACCAGTGCACTAAAAGCTAGTTTAACTAGAAGTAGAAGGCCTATGATTTGGCAATCTTGTTTCCACATGATATATGTAAAGCACAGATGAGTGGAAAAAAGTTCAATCCAAACCATGAGCAATATTGCTTGATATCAGCTTTATTTATCACTGATGGTATCACAAAATTGTGCCTATGTTTCATCTCTACATCACAGACTCTGCTGTCACAGCCCTTTCCTGTCACTGCCAAAGAACTTGATTTATGGTAAGTGTCCATAGTATTTTTGGTCTGATTTTCATTCAACACTGAGATGGTGCCAGCAATCACCATCTCTGTTCCAGTAGCTCCTGCCCTACTTCCCCGTGGATGTCAGCTCCACAAAAGCATCCAGTGGGATTTTGTGCTCACTGTGCTAAGAGCAGCTAGATTGCCAGGCATGGGGGTGCAAGACACACAGAGGAGAGAGCCCTCCCATCCCTGCTCTTTCCAAACTGTAGTCAACCAAATGGTAATAGCACTGGGATGCTCTGTAGTATTGAGAAATTTTTTTTCTTGCCTCAGTTTTGTTGAAAAGTTTCGGCTGTGACATTGCTGTGTGACAAAATTCAGATCAAAAATTGCAGCATTAAAGGAGCCGCATTCAGTGTTGACAGCAGTGCTGTGGTAAATCAGCTTCTAGGACATAAAAATTGTGGCTAAGAACTGGGGAAAGTTAGAGAACACTTTAGTAAAAGCTCAGAAGCCAGGAGTCAGGAAGGCTTTGCTCTGGAGTTACACTGGAATGGGGACAGTACATAGTGACACAGAGGTACCAGGCAATAGGCACTTCAGTACAGCAAAGTCAGTATGTCCATGAAACTGTAAAAAAGATATAAAAACCATGAGGGAGTCTGCTTGGGAAGCATTTTGGGAGAGCTACTGTGACCAGGAGGAGTAATACAATCCCTAGGCAATACACTCATGTGGGGTTGCAGAAATGCTATTTCCACGTCTGGCATCATGGTGGGATCCTTGCAGCAGTCAGTCTTCAGGTCTGGCTGTCAGTACTTCAGGACTCAGTGTGAGGAGGACAATTTGGGAGGCCCACAAGAAAGGGTAAGAGCTGGGAAGAGTTAAATCTCTGCTGTGTTCAACACAGCACCACATGGCTTAGTCTGTGAGTTACATATAGGGGAATTGGAGCTGGTGATGGAGAGCTCTTGTGTCTCTTAAGCTGAAGTGTGTTACAAGAAGTGATTATGTTGTGTTGATGCTATGAGGGTATCCCAGACTTACAGCACAGGCTTTTTCCAGGAGAGGTGATAAAAAAATGCAGCAGCTCATCAGCCTATGGCTCTTCATCAGTGTCAGTTCTTTGGTCAGGAGCTGGACTTTCCCCAATTCAAGATGTGCTGCTGTCTGACCTCACCCTGTGGCTTGTGGAATGAGAGCTCAAAGTGGGAGATCAGAGGGCCCTTCTGCCTCTGTCCTCTCCAAAAAGCTAGATGTCCAGTGTTAAACTCTTGAGCCTGAAGTTATATAAATGACTTGATTTTAAAACCCTTTCAAAGTCAACAGGATCTGAGCCTTGGTACATAGCCAGAGTGAAATTTCTAGTCTGTAGTTGTTAATTATGTGTGAATATGCCATTATTTACAAGTAGACTCTGTAGAGGACCAGTACAGGAGAGAAAACATTCTAGTTCAGGCTAAAATGTTGCTATTTCTAGTATTTCTGGTCAAGGTAGAATGTGTTCAATATGTAGACCCCAGAGTCCCAGAACAAAACAGGGCTCATATACCATGGAGGTCCCACCCCAAAATATCTCCTGAACCTCCATTTTTGTTTGCTGCAAGCTAACTTGTAATAGTGAGGAATCTAGGAGATACACCTGCATGGCAAGGGTATGATTTAATAAGTTTTGGGATTTAAAAAAATTGAAATAGTTATGCCAGTGCACTCCTTGCTATATAGTTATGCTAATATAAAGGTATCTTATACTTCAAAATACTTTCTTGTTCTTAGCATTGATTGTCTGTGCCTGTACGTGCAGATTCTGAGGTAACATATAGTTTTAATAAACGCCTTTGATAGTCTGACTTCACACAAAACAAATATCAGATTATGCTTGCTTTTTATGCACCAACTCTATTTCTAGTTTTATTTCTCTATAAATAAAGAGCTAAGCTCTAGTTGCATATGCCTAAATGCCTGAAAAGAGGGATTTGATTCCAGAAGCTGTTGTTGTAATGCAGTTAGCTCTGATTTTTCTGCTAGAAAATTTCATTTGGAATCATGTTAATGTAGGGGAGTAAAATAGACTGTGAAAGTTAGCTGTATCTGGTGTTCAGAAGAACTTGCTTTTTTTTCATCCGTTCTCTATTTTATGAAGGAATAAGTCTAAACCCAAAGTTTGTTTAGCTATTCCCAAGGAAATGGAAGTGCATAGTCTGATTCTGCCTCTTACCAGAGAAAAGTAATATATAAAGTTTGTGGTTTGCCTAGGAGCCTGCAAAACCTTATCCTGTTGAGTAAATCTCAGCTTTGGTCTGTTTTACCTGAAAGATGAGTTCATAAATAGCTGTACCAGAAATGGACATATTCATTGTACCTGATAGTTTTACCATCATCTGCAACTTCAGGTGCTGAGATACCCTGATAAAATAAGAACTGATGTTCATAGATTTTTTATCTGTTTTTCCCTGTTTAGTTCCTTGAATTTTAGTTGCTGCATTTTAGGCTGTGGCTTTTTTTAACACAGTATAGTGTTATGTGTATTCCATGTATCTGGAGGCAATGTGCTTCTCGCCAATTTCTTAGAGGTAAGGAGCCAAACTTCCAAAGGTATTGCAAATTGCCAGGAAAATAATAAATCTGGACATGGTATTTTATCCAGGGCTGCTAATGACCCAATTTATTGGCTTCAAGTGAACTTTCCTCAAGGCAAGTTATGCTTTTCCAGCCAGTCCTCTCCTGCTTCCCAAGGGTCCCATCTGTGGCAGAAAATGATGGAAACTGTAGCAGGGCCATTGCCTTATTCAAACATCTCATCCCTTTGCCTGCAATGTGCTGGCATTGAGTATTCTGACAAAAGGACTAATTCATTAGACCAAGTTGTTGTTATTAAGAATAAATTAGAGCAATTATGCATTATGTAGACGCAGAACATCCGCTGCTGTATTCGCCATGGATTGTATGATTTAATGGAATTCTATCTGCCCAAAAAAGGAAGAACCAGTTGGTGATGAGGAACTAAAGCTTAATAATTATGTACGATCAAATGTTTAACAGTCTTGAAGGGAACTTCATATAACCTGCAACTCCAACCATAAAGATGATGACTACTCAGCCATATGCTCTTCATAGTTGTTCTGTTCACTTCTATTTGCACCACTCTTTTTACCTGGATTCAGTTCCATGTCCTACTCAGGGAAGGATTCACAAAGAATGCTAGTGTTAATACATCTAAATGTTTCAAAAAAATTACTATGATGTTTTAGAAATTATGAAAATGGTGTTGGGGGATTTGTTCTTTTCCAGGGACTCTAAGAAGGATTCTGCACACAGGGTCTCCTATCATTTAACTATTCTGTTAACAGCCTGTCAAAGGTAGGGAAGTGAGAATGATGGTAACAGCAGCAGAAGAGAAAGGGAGAGATGTGAGGAAATACAATAAAAAGTGGAGCAGAGGTTGAAGGGAAGGAAGGAAAAAGCTGTCTGGAGGGAAAAAAAGAAGAAATATCAGAAAGACAGGAGGAGAGAAAGAGAAAGCTACAGAAAGTAATCACCTATCAGCAAGAAGAAAAGCAATATGAAAACATTCTGGTGGAAAAGAAAGGATCTTTTTAAAAAGGAAAAAAGAAAAGAAAAAGTGGGAGACTTAAAAAGTGTCTCTACCTAGCATCCACCCTCAGGAGAGCTGTTCTAAAATTGAGGTATGTAAATAGGATACATCACTTCTCCTGGCCATTTACTCAGATGTATGTTTTATTAAAATCTGAATAATTTCCTCACATTCTATTCAAACACTGGCATCTATGCACTTGCCACTCCCTGAAACCTGGCAGGATTTCTTGGATACTGACAACAGATCCTGACTCTACTTCTGTTACATATTTATGGTAAAGTGTGTGTGACTTTTGGTTAATCTGTACTGGCTGTATGTGAAGGGATAAGTCTGTACATTCACATGGATCTTCAGGACTACCCAGCTGTGCCAAAAGCAGGGCAGTAAGTGTATGTTTGGTTGGATTATGTAACTCTTCCAAAGGAGTCCAGATTCTGTCTCCAATTCTTTGCCCTGAATCATGCAGTATTGGAGTTATATTAATTATTGCCAGTTGAAGTTGAGCATATGGGCTTGAAAGAGTTCTAAATGATTTTGTTTTCTCTTTCATTGTTATCTATCTGATACATACAATAGGCAGCATAAGGCTCTTGATTCTCTTCACCGATCCCTTGCGTACAATATTGAAAGAATTCAAAGCAGTGCATATTTTAGCTGTCCTTTAGAGATGAATTACTGCTGTTTATGCTTCTTGCAGACGCCTGGAAACAGATTTCTGCATATATATCATATTTTGCTTGCAAGTAAGTCTTTAAAGCCACAGTTACATGAGATTTAAGTCTAAATTATTCTGCATTTTTTTAAAATCTGAGATGAGTTTTTAACTAGCTAACGACAGTAAATCTGAAATGAATGAGGGAGATACTATGAACTTAGCTTTTTAACCGTTTCAAAATCATACCTTAACTGGAGAAAAAAGTCAAGATTCAGAGAAATGTCCTTCTAAGTGGATGTGCCCACGACCCTGTAAACAATTTGGGTAAGAGTTTAGGTGTTCTTCTCACCCTTATTTAGACTGAGAATTCAGTGCTGAAGGTGAAATATTGGCCCAGTAGAAGGGAAAGATAAATCTAGTACTAATGGAATAAACATTTTATTCTCTGTCTTTTTATCCATATGGACACCTGAGCAATAGAATTCTGCATTTGGACAGAGTAGGTCAGCGTACACAGCCTCATCACTGTCTCACATGCATATATTCATCTCTATATGTTGTGCCTTGGAAAGTTTTGCATTCATATATTTCAGTTCTACAGTGAGGTTTACAACTGTCTTTTTTTTCCCCCTCTCGTTTTCTTAAGTGCAGATAGTGATTAAGGAAACTGTATGGATAAATCACAAAAAAAATCTTCTGTCCCTCTGCCTTGATAGGGAAAGTCACTGCAAACCCTTTTTTGTTTCCTATGTACAGTATTGTGTTATCTGTGTCTTTTCCTTACTGTAATCTCTTTTCCTGTGTCACATATTAAAAATTCTGACTTTCAAACAGCTACATAAATTTCTTTAAACATCTCCTGACTCAATAAAAAAGCAAGGAAGGGATTAAATTGAATGCTCAAGCTTCATTCCATCATCTCACAAAAGTGTTCAGATAAACCATGTAAAATAAATCTTTCTGTCCTGTCAGGTCATTTCAATAGCTCTGATATTATTTATGGCCTCATCTATATAATCCTCACTCGAAGTAATCAGAAAGTTCCCCTCAGTCAGCTTGCATGATCTTTAGAAGTGGAAAGTGCAAATGCTTTTACTTAACTTCACCTCAGATAAGGGACAGGGATCACAGTTGTAGGAGTGCATGGTTATTCTCAAACAATATTAATGTTCAATTAAATGAAAAAATCTGGAGATGCTTTACCCCATTTCAGTTCTGTAGTAACACAGCTGTAAGTGGGCTGCTGCTGCATGAGTTTTTCTAGGAAAGGATTCTGATTTCCATTGTATTCATGGTGCTGTGGGAAAAGAGGACCATTGGGAATGTGTGGCTCCCAGTTTGCTTTGAGCTGTGAGATTTTGAGCGGCTTGGGGAAGGGAGAGTGGACTTGGTTGGCTTTTGCTGTATGAGCAAGTTTTTTTTAGGGAGAGGCAATAACTGCAGAGCAGCTGAGGATCCAGAGGACAGCGTAAGGGAAAGGAGAAGAACAGCTTTGGAAACCTGGTCTTTTTGGTTCTAACCTTTACTATTGGTGCCTCCTAACCCAGACTTGGGTTTAACCAGAGGCCATTGCTTGATTTTCACCCAAATGGTGACGTCCATCCACACACCCCAGGGGAAGCTTGTGCCAAAATCAGCTGCTGACCTCCCCATCCCCTGCGGGTTCTCATTGGAGGCAGCACTGGGCCAGGACACAACATTTAAAAGTGAGTGTCTGGCTGTAAAGGAACCTTTGGAAAACTATTGGCATGGTATCTGTGCCACAGCACATCAATATACCAAAAAAAGGAGAGGAGTTTGCAAATGTCATTGAGCTCTGCTCTGAGTGCTCTCCCTTTCCCCTCAAGGAGGCTCTGAACAGCTCCTGGTGGAAGAAAGTGAGATTGGGTTTATTGATACACTTTAAAGGCTTGAGAAGCATTGTCTAGAGAGACTATTACTCCTTAAATTATGTGTACTGAGATTATCTGAATTTCTAAATACAAGCTTCAGGTTTTTTTCACTCTCCCATTACATAACTTGGCATCACTGAGTTCAATATTTTAGCAGCATGAAAATAACATTGTCATAAAAATAAGGCTTTGCTACAGGTAATGTTTGGAAAATAGGTATGTTCTTCTTCTGGACTAGTGAATACTCACACTTAAAGCAAATACTCTTCTCCATGTCTAAGAGAATTATTATGGGCTGCTGCATGAAAGACTTTCATTTCATGTTTTTAAATGTAGATGTAGTTTCTGTGAATATTTTAAAAATTGAATCTCATCACTTCTGTTTCATGCGGTTTAGAACACTGTTAGGCAGCTTTTCTGCAGGTGTTTGCTGATTTTTTGCTTTTGTTTCAGTTGTCCCAGTTTGATTCTATCTGAAAACCTTTTTGATGTCATCTTGTACACTGTATTGCTGTCATGGTTTTGACTGGCTGAGATGCCATGATGCCTAACCCTATTAAGCTCCATAAAGGCAGAAGTTAGAATTCCTCAGCATAATCTTAGCCCCTAACTCTTTTCTAAGCCATTTACAAACAGACATAATATCATTTGTCATGTATATTACACTCAAGCAGATCATGAAAGAGAGATATCTCTTGTACTGTCATAATTTAAACTGCAGTTCTAAGTTATTTTTCTGGACAATGATAGGAAGATGCTGTTGAACATATGGAGTGTTCATATGCCTCTGTTTAGTGGGTTTGGTAACACATACTTATGAGGGGGAATCTTGGGTGTTAGTTACTTGGTGATACCGTAGTTTGCACCATTCTATTTTAAACAGTGTAGTTCCCTGCTTTGCCATGTACTAAATCAGATCCTGCCACTGTTACTCTGGCAGAGTCCCACAGCATTATGCTTAAAAAGATCATGCAGATACCAAAAAACCCAGCTAGGTTTGGGGTGGGTATATGGCTCTGTAGAAGAGCCTGCCAGCTGTTACTGATTTTGAGGGCATGCCAGTGCCTTGCCTGCTCAGACATGATGTGTTTCTCACTGAGCACCTCTCTACTTTTGTGCCTTGGCTGAAGAACAGTCCCTTGGACAACAGTGGGGCTCAGGTCAGCCCTTGGGTTACGGCAACATGAGATAGAATTTTGTACTATAAATAAAAAGCTCATCCTTTATTTCAAAACTAAGTGGAAACTTTGAGTATGCCCAACTGCCATCCCTCATTTAACTACTTCTCCTCCCATTTACTTCACAGTGACTGTTAATTACATAGCTCCTGTTCTCTTCTCTGGCATCTATTTTCTAGTGTTCCACATGAAAGTGGTCGATAACACAGTATGTGTGTGTGTTGATTTGGCACAGCCTGTTTTTTTGGTAGCGGGGGGAGAGCCACAGAAGTGGTTTCTGTGAGAAGATACTGGGAGCTTCCACCAAGTCCAACAGAGCCAATCTCTGATGGCTCTGAAGATGGACATGCTGCTGGCCCAGTTAGAGAGGTTGGTAATGCCTCTGTGATGACATATTTAGAAAGAAAATTAAAAGAGTGCAAGTGCCAGTTTTTTCCATGGGTGGTGAGGTGCTGCCGCTGAGGTCATCACAGCACAGCAATGAAACCATTGGCTGCATCTCTGACTTAGTACAGCTGGATCCACAGACAATGGAATTCCTTGGAGAAGGGAATGATAGATTTCTGAAACTGTCTTTCAACCATCTGAAATTTCTAACCATGGCTTCTTGGAAAAGGCACAAGAAGACCGTGTGAATGTAGAAGTGAAGCCAGCGCAAAGAATAATGATGCCTGTGGCTTGGCTACCACACTTCATTAGCCTGAAGGATCAAAGGAGAGTGATGAATGCTGAATGACTTTCAAGGAATCCACTATATCAATCACTAGCTACTGACACCATTGATGTTCCAGCAAGCTGCTGTGACAAGTAACAATTGGTTTTGGCTATAATGAGAACAGGCAAAGGCAAACTACTGATGTGTCGCTTTGGTGCAAAATTGTTGCAGATTGGACCCACCATAATGCTTGAAAGTACTTCTGTTAATGTGAAATTTGTGGAAATCATCAGTACCATTAGTTGAGAAAGCTAGAGATTCCTGACTTGATTCAGAAAAAGATCTTGTGCAGCCTAAAACCACCCCAGCCTCTTGAGCTATCCTCTTGTGTAAAACCTCTGCCTTCTCCACAGAAGGGATCCTCCTACTTCTGTGCTTCTCATGGCTTTGTGAAGTGGACAGGTCTTGATTTTGGTTTTCTGGTAGTGGTTGTGACTGGCACACCAAAGACCTGGGCTCCAACATCCCAACTTATGAAGGCATTAGTGAAAATTTATAGGGGGTACTAGTTTGAAAGCAAACCAGTGGGAGATTACAAGTCAAAACTACAATTTAATAGGAAAATTAAAATAAAGGCAATGTTACAGGAACACTGGCTTAAACTGACAGAGTCAGAATATGACCTGACACCCTGTTGGTCAGGGTGGTGGCTGCAGTCCCATTGCAGTGATGGATGTTTTCCTGTCAAAGTGATGATCCTGTAGAAAGATCTGATCCTTCTCCAGTGGTGGTTGTCAAGCTCTTGTCCTCTGGGAACCCAGTGGTAGGTGCTGCCCGTGGTGCTCCAATCCTCAGATTATATACAGGTAGAAATATTTAGTTTCTCTCCTCAGGGCAGGGCATCTCACAATGGGATGATGCAATTCTGTGAGTCATGCTGTGAGACCTTGACGGTCCATTAGTGGAGATAGCCCCCACAGGGAGTTATCAGGGCTGGCATATGGAGAAGATAAAGAACACTGCCCCACCTGTTTTAAAGCTTATGAAGAGGGTAAGGGAGTACATTTGGTTACATCTTACATTGTAACCTAAGAAAGGACAAATGGATCTGTGGCAGACTGGGAAAACAACTCGAGTTTGGAGACTGTCTTAGCCACAGCAGATGTTTGAGTAAGTATATTGCAGGCTGAATAGATATTAGTGATTTTTTGTGTTAAAGATAATTAGAAATATTAATGTACTGCATAAAACAGACATCATATTTCACTGTATTCCTTGCACCAAAATAGATTCCCTTCAACATGAAAGTACTAATCTCAGAGGTATTTGTTATTTCCGAAGAATTAATGATCACTTAGTCAGCTAACAGCCCAAGGCAAAGCAGAAGGGTTTAACACTGTGCCAAGTGGTAACTTCTTGTAGGAAGGACTGCTTTCAAAGAATTAGCGTTATGCAAAATGCTTTCAGGATGTGCCAATCAGCTCAGTGGTTTATGGCATTAATAGTCTGCTTGTTTTTCAAATCATTTACCCATTGTGATTTAGATGCTGCAAGTTACATTTACAAATCTAATCACTACTTATAGATGAACCAGTAATTATCCAACCAGTAAGCATATGAGCTTACTCTCAATCAGAAAAACCCCATGGGTATGTGCAGTTGATGTTGGAAAACGTGCCTGAGGACTGAGTCCTGTAGATAAATTGAGCCTCTTGGGTAGATTTTTTGGAAAGCTGATCTAAATTAGAGGCCACTGCAAACAGCGTTTCTGCTTTCACAGAGAGCTGCAGAAGTTACTCTTGTCCATCTTTTGGGTAGTGGCAAGAATGTTGCAGAACATGTTAATGTGCTTTATTCAGACATAACTCTGAGTGTTTAGAAATTTCATTTTGAAACACCTCTAAGCCACAGAGATGTATTATTTCCATATATTGCAGCATCACTGGGAACACCATAGCTGGAGAACAGCTTCAGACCTTGAAAGTTTAAGACAGAAACACTGTTCAGAAATACTGCGGCTGCCTGATCTAGAGTCCTATTTCTACTGACAGAACACCAGCTCAGTTCATGTTCACATGAATATAGAGTTATATCACTTATTATCTGCCTTTATCTAAAAACTGCAAATGGAATATTGCTTGTGCTGTCAGGTAATAGTTCAAAACATGAGTTATCCAATGCAGAACTATTTCCTTGTGTCTGCTGAAGCCCAGATCTATGTGACTCCTGCAGCCCAGATTCACATTTTGTTAATGGAAATGACAATCTCTTCATAATTTCCCCTCATGTTCTGTGGTTTGGGTTTGTTGAGCTTTTTTCTGGTCTCCACAAATGTGGTACAGACTGTTGGTGTAAAATCAATGCCATCAACACTTTTACACTGAAAGTGAAGATGACATCATATATTCATAGCTGTCTTAGTTGAAGTCTGCATTTGGCATTTGCAAATCAGGGCAAAATCATTACTTTAAATTTGTTAAACTTGTTTATGACCTGTGAGGGCAAAAGAACCGTTTTTATAGAATATGGCTCATTTCCTCAGCTCTCAGCCTTGGGAGCAAAAGTATATCCTAGCTCATTTGACAGGACAAGGACTGTCTAGCATGACCTGTCTGTGATAAATAAGTTCCCATTCCTCCACAACAGGGCTGGAATGAGTCATGGACTGTTTTTTTCCATATGTAACTGAACATGAAATCTTATACTTTTGTTACTGGATCTTTCTAGCTGTAGCATATTTGTCTTAGGCTTTGTGGGTCTTCACTTTCATCAAAAGGTGCTAGAATGTGATAGTACACTTTGTGTTTTATAAGCAGAGCTCATACTGTTGTTTTATTAAGGTGGTTGTATATCCTTCACTATAAAACATTGGTTTTATTTGAATTTGGGTAAAATATAACCTTTGAATTCAAATCTCCCATTCTGGGGGAATATGTTTTCAACAATTAATTTAAATTCAATCAACTCACATGTATCTGAGACCAATGCAAAATCAAACATTCTAACTAGGGCTTTGGAAACAAAAGCTTGATAGTTCGGAGAGGAAGGTTAACGCAGATTTCAGGAATGTCTTCTTTGAAATTGCTGAGAATACCTGTGTAATTTGACCAGATTACAAACCTTCACAGTGAAGGTGAACATCCAGCCTTCTGCAGGTGTTGTTTGTTGTCATTATTTGGGGCTTTCTTCCATGGACACACTTGGATCCAGCTGGCCAGGCAGAGACAGGCTGTGCTCTGGGGCAAAGACAGCTCTGTTTCTTCTAGGGGATGTAGAGACTGGTCAGAAAACAGGTTTAAACCTTTGCTTTCATGCTGTCTACAGAAATTTTTTCATCCCATCATCTGACCCATGGAGAGGATAGAAAACAGCCTGTGTGAGGTGACATTGATCTCACCCATGGGCCTGTTGTCTGGAGCCAGAGATCCCTCCTTTAAAGACTTGGTGGTCCCAGATAAGGGCAAACCTGGGGCTGTTGGCTTCTTCACGAGTGTGAATTTGCCAAGTCCTGCAAGTGCCTGGGATGTTTCTGGAGTACTAAGAAAGTATGTGGAGCATTCCAGATGGCCACGTAAAGAAAATTTTTGTGATGAGGAAGTGGGCTTGCCTTTGTTAAAGGGAAGATAAATCAGCTTAAAAATAGCCTTGAAGTGGGAAAGGGCCAAAAGCCAAAAAATGTTTAAAAGTTGTATTGAGGGCAGGCAGCCTTGTATTTATACAGTTGAACAAATTCCACAGCTACGCCGTAGTTGTTAATCCTGAGCTGGATTATCTGTTTTTTCAAAAGCACTCCTTCTGTGGCTGCTGCTCACAGCTGCATCCTGACCCTGGCTCTGCTCCAGCATGGCCATCACCTCTCCTGCTCCACAAACAGGGGCAGGAAGGAGCCTGGCCAGCAGCACGGGATGGAGTGATCCATCCTCCCTTCCTGGTAAATGCTGATCGTTACCCTGGGTCAGAGCAGCCTGTAAACTTCAGTCTGGAATTTGCTATGCAATTATACTTCCTCCAGCTTTTTAAACAGAAATAGGTTTGAAAACAGTTAAATATGAATTCATTGGTTTGTATTTCAAAACTTTTTTCCATTTCTGTGGCAAGAGCTGATGTCTTCATCATATTATTAATCTTAGATATTTCCTGTGTGCAGATGCATAATTTAATTTAAATGTCTAAGGCTTCATTTAGAAGCAGTAGAATTTTCTATGGCATCAGTCTTTCCTGCATTTTTACCTTTGAAATATTAGTTGAATCCCATGTGAGCAATTTTTTTTTCTCTCATCTTTTTATTTCAAACCAGGTAATAATCACTTTTGTGTTTTGTCTTTTCTTAAGTGGGTACTTTTCATTTGAATGAAGCTGGGATGTGTAGAAAGGACTGTTTATTATCACACCATACCTATTGTGTATTGTTATGGAGAGTCCTGCCTCCATTGTTCAAGGGAATAGCATTAACAGCATGAAGCAGCTCAGCAAAATGAGAAATGGAATTAAAAAAGAAAATAGCTGCAGACATCCAGGAGCTGGTTCAGCTCATGTATCAGAAGTCAACACTACTACACTGCTCAGCAGGAACTTGTTTTAGCTAATGACAGTAAAAGGAAACACAGGACTTTTGAAGTGGGAAAAAGCATTACAGACTGTTATGGGAGAAACAGCCTGAGAGGGATGAGATTTTCAATGCAAATAAAATTGTTGTAGCAGTATGAATATCCCTGATTTTTCATGGAAACTGGAGATTCTTCAGATTTGCATAGGTGCTTTTTTTAAAATCCTCTTATAGGGCATTTGCATGGAATACAATAGCATCTTCCCTGCAAACTATTTTTTAGTTATTGCAATTTAGTAATGTAGGAAAATGTCATAAAGCAGAGCAACTCAACAGGCTGAGAGGTCAGGTCCCACATCTCCCCACCCCAGCCAAACTGGGGCTCTGGGACTGCAGGGCCTCAAGAATGCCCCTTATGTAGTAGTTCACCATGCAGAAGTGAGCCCAGCCTGGCAGAGTCACTGAATTTTGGGAAGGAGCATCAGCTGAGATAGCAGTGCACGTGGTGCTCTGGGTGCACAGTGTTCACACACCTTTATGCACTGAGGGCAGACTTCCACCCTGCACCCAAAAAGGTTCACAGTCAAGGCCTTTTTGAATGCTTTTGCTACAGATAATCCTGGTGGTAGAGAGCTACAGATTAATTCTGCTATAAGGTTGATTTGATTTGTGTTGAAATGTTGAAAAATATTTAGAACAAGGCTTCATTTTTGCTCCTTTATAGGCAACTTTTAGTGAGAACTAAGTAATCTTCTAATTATGGTATTTGTGCATGTGTATGTAAATTTGTATAGTTGTGACATCTGCTATTGCCTAATCAGCTTCTAAAGAATAACAACAATAATCACAGGAAATGGATTTGGGAAATCTGTACTTTAATTAAATCTGCTAAGCATCAAGTTTTGTTATAGAACTTCTACTTACTGGCTGTAGGTTTTGTCTCGTTCTTACAAACAGTTAATTATAACCTGAGGCAGAATTATACCTTAAATTTGTTTTACTCTGCTCTTTTACTCTGCTCAGACTCATTGACTGAGGAAGTACTTACATTCTGCTAAAAAATCAAACATATTTTTAACTGAGATTTATAAGCCTTCCTTTTGTAGTCTGCGTGCTGCTCTTCACCCACTGTCTCGGCTACATGGAAAAACTTTGGGGGGAAAACTAGAGTAAAGCTGTTGAATATTATATTTTCCTTGTGAGGGAGAATTATATTACTACTTTTTTAAAAGAGGGCATTTCTGTGTTAAACCCACATTCTCAATATTTAGCAGTCCCACAGTGAGTTGTGATCTGTGAGCACTGCCATGGTGCAAAATAATGTCCCAGTGATTGCAGTGTCCTGAAAACCTCTCACGGGACTGGGGTGCCACATGCAGGGGACAGCAGTCACACAGCAGAGGAACTGCTGCCCTCTCTACTTTATAGGAGAGACACAGAATTTTTTTGATACAAGGCATAACTGGGCTCTTCATCTGTTCTTCCCGAGCTCCTACGCCTTGGAACAAGGCCTCCCCAGTTCTTGGTGTTACTGTGTGATGCTGCCTCTTCTACACTGGAGGAAGTTGAGTTTAAAAGCCTTGTTTTAAAACATATTTTCTGGACAGGCCTGACACTGGTGTCACCTAGCTCGTCTGTCCCCAGGCGTTAAATCTGTGCAGCAGGCAAAAAAAAAAAAAAAAAAATCAGTGTCTTTCTGAACTATAAATGTAACCAGAAGATAGATAAGAGTTCAGTGTCCTATAATAGGATGTCTTTTCGCTGACTAGCAGAAAGGGAGTGACTCAGCCTGACTGTGTACACACACTGAAATAGACTTTTTCAAGTTTGGAGACAAAGGCCTTTACATGCATTTATAAAATTGCCTTTAAAATGCTTGTGAATGAGTTAATCACACAGCCATCTGATTAGACATGAACAGCTTCCCTATTTTTTACATGATTAGGTCATCCCAAGAGAATCACAAAACAAAATAGACACAGATGTGTCATCCAAGGGTGACTAATAAAATGTAGTTGAAAACAGTGCAATTAGGAAATTTTCAAACCAGTGTCACAGCTCTGTGTCCTTCTTCTTCCTTGTCAGAGCCTCCTCTTCAGAAAGTTGATAGAAAAAGTTCCCCTTGGCTTGCACAGGTCCAGACAGGTCTCTGCTTTCTCCTTGCTCCTTTTCTTTCCCTCCTTGGGGCTGCCTCCAGACAGTTCCATTTTGAGCATCTGAGCCTCACAGTCTCTTCACTTTCACATGAAGATTGTACTTTCCCATGAGCTCGCTGAAGTGGGAACTGCTGCAGTGGAGATTTGGGAGAGATTGGATGACACTTAAAATCTGGGGAAGAAGAGAAACGGCACAACTGGCACAGTCATAAACGTGCATCTTAGTAGCAAGAGCAAGCACAGAGCTGTACCCTTTCCATACCCTTGCAGAGGGAACATTTTGTGAATTACAATAGAGAAGGCTCCTTCTCACTTGCAGACTTTCATCTTATGCTGAACTCCAGTGATGAGAAGTTTTTGATAAGCTGAGATCATTGTCTAGGTACTTGTAACTTACTAAATGGGCTTCTAATTACAAGCTCAGTCAGCGAGAGAGAGGTGTCAAAAGAAACATGATCTTTATAGTTTTCCTGCAGTTTTAATTGTGAGTGGCATCTAATCTCTAGCAGGCAGCTGTGAGATGCAGTCCTGGGAAAGGAAAAAGCCCCTAGACAGCTGAGAAGTAAAAAGAAACACACAACTCACTTGATTACTGGTGTAATCTTTGAGGTGTCTTTGCAGTCCTAAGAATCTTGTTTTACATCTGTCAGCTTTAAAGAATGAATGTCATCTTTCCTGAGCCTCTTTTTTCTAGTGGTGGCAGTTGTCTGGGGAGATAAAAACTACACAGACTGACACAGCTGCTGATATGAAGAGGCTTTCGATGGCTCTCTCACTACTGCTGTAATAAAATGAAGAAGTACTGAGTCGAGGATTATCTTGTAGCAGATTTCTAGTGAGTAAAAAAACTGCCCAGAGTAAGTCAGGCAAGTTCTAAAAGTTTTTACAGTTTAAAGATGTTGGTGGAGGAAGAGGTAACTGGTTGATTGCTACATTGCAATATGTTTTTGTACTAGTGGAAGCCCTGAACCAGGTCTGCTCTTTCTGAAAATGTGATGAATACTGTTACAGAAAAGCTTACTGGTCCTAATGTGAAAATACTGGGTACTTCCACTACTGAGCACTTTTATGTGTTCATTCTAACATATCCAGAGGGACTCCCTGACAGGAAAGTGCTTCCCTGCTCAGCAAAGGTTGTTAGTATTTATTTAGCTTCTCTCCTTAAAGTGATTTAAAACTGGACAGGCTAAGTTACTTGAATTGAAAGGACTAGCTGGTATTTTACTCAGTGCTGGGGTGTGTCAGCCACATGGTGTTTGGCAATAAACATTACTGATTTAGACATCTGTGGGAAAAATCAATGGAACACCATGTATTAATTCACTCAGGTTCTTTAACAAATGTACCCTGGGGTTGTTCAATATGCTCTGGTTTGCTATGATGATCTTAGAATTAGGTTGGCCCAAACCTTTTAAGTCTTATTACTAGCACTGCATTAATATTGTGTGCATAATAAGGGGTTGCTTAATTTAAAGTCATGTTAGAATAATGTAAATTAATTCTTACCATGCTGGCTGATGGCACTCCGTAATTCCAGTTTGTCCACATAATGTGTCACTGTTTTGCAAATTAGGGATCCTGGGATATTGAGTTTTGATGCTGCCAAAATTTACCTCAAAAACATTGAAATTCACTGTAGTTTAATGAATAAGGAGAGAAAAGTCCTTCCTGGCTTTTTCTTATTTTCTAACATCTTTTCTACTTTTTGGAAGTCGGATTTAATTCTTACTTTTCAAAAGATGATTATGAATTCTTATGCTTGGCAGGAATGTAAAAGTAATGGGTTCAGGCCTTAAACATTTGTTCTCCTGTCAAAAACAGCTCCTCTAAAATCATTCCCCCTAGAGAAAAATATGAATAATCTTAAAGAAGAAATCTGTAGGCGGAAGAGAGCTGCTAAATAAGTAGTCCTAAGAATGAGAAACAGTGAGCTGCAGCCTTCAACAGCTAGAAGAAGTATATCTTATATAGACACTAACTATGGTTTGCTATTCAAAGAGCTTGAGGGAAAAGAGAGCTAAGGCTATAGAAAAATTATGTCCTCAGAGAGAGTGTCTGCAGGATATAGCCTGTTGCTAGAGTTTAAGGGAGAACTGAAAAATCTCATGTTTGATTCAGAAGTTGCTGAAAAGAAGAAAAAGAGCAGCTTTGCATGTGAGGTCTTTTCAAGAACTCATTTGTTAACATCCTGCTGTTCTTGGGAATAAGGCACTGACCCCTTCCTGACAGACTGTGATAGGCTTGACCTGATGCTAAGGGCATTTAAATAAACCCTTTCCTTGGTTTTACCCAGAGCAGGACCATGTCTCAAAGCCAGAGCAGTCAGTCATCCTGCATTTGCTTTCCTTGTCTGGAGAAGAACTCAAAAATCCAATTTAACCCAATTACTCTGTTGGGCCAGGTTGGTGCTGCTCTGATGCCTCTGGGTGTGTTCCAGAGCAGAGCATGTCAGAGCTGTATGCTGAGCTTATGGGAACAGGGCTGGGGAGCTGAAGTCAGTGGCTGGGCAGTGCTTCAGCAAGAACAGGAATTCAGGTGCTGTTTGGGGTTTTCTGCATGAGCATGGTGCCTTAGCAGAGGACAGAGCCGCAATGACACCGGTATATAATCAGAGAGGTGGCTCAGAAGTGCCTCAGTACACTAATGACAAATCCTGTAATTGCTGATTTCACCCTCCTGGCTGACCAGTAAGGCAGTTTGAGATGGCAGCTTACAAGTAACCCCCCCCAAAGCCAGGCTATTACTAAGAGAAAAACATCTTGCAAAATGCCACAGACAATAAAACCCTTATTTCAAAAGCAAAAAGAGGTTGGGAGTTGATGTGTTCACTTGGAAACTAAGCCAGTGAGGATTTGCATGTCCAAATAAAAATAAATAAAAAATAGCAGAACATTTAAAAGAAGCTTATTTCTGTAATAATGCAAAATGTTAAGCACAGATTTACAAGCATAAGTAAGAATTCAAGTCACAAAATGAGCAGAGACATTATACCAGCAGCACTAAATAGATGAAATAGCAGCAGACAATCTAATAAATAGCTTTTCTTTGCTACCTCTGAAGCCAAAGAAATCATACTGCTTTAGGGACATGCTCGAAAATAATTCAAAGAAATATCTGCTCTGCCTTCCTGCCACTGCCAAAATGCACCATCTGAGATCACAGCACCAAACCACTTTTCACTGTTGCCCTGGCCATTGCACACATGGCAAAATAAGGCTTTTAAAGGGCAGCAGAAATCATGAGGAAAATGTGATGCCAGCAACCATGGAATTCATCCTGCTGAAATCAATGGCTGTTTGAATTATAGTTGCTAAACTTATCTGCCTACTCCAGGAATTTCTGAAACTTACTTTCTTTAGTCCAGCTTCTTTTTAAACATCTGGGTGCTGGTTTGCCACACTATCTCCTCCAGAGGAAAAATAACATTCCATCATTGCTCGGGGTGGTGGGAGCACTGATCATTTTCTAGCTCTGTGGGGACATCTGTTGTTGCATCACTAAGCCTGTGAGTTAGTGCCAGCAGAAGCTCGAGTCAAATCCTCTTGTTCTGTTCTGGTAAAACCAGCTTGGAATGCTAGTTCTGATTATCACCTATTGTCAAACCAAATCTGTTCTTTTTTTCCTTCACCCTCAGGTTACCTGGAAATCACATCTTTGTGTGAGTTTAGAGGGAGCACAGACAAGAGCTAAGGAGGGATGAGGAGCAGAGAGCTGGTGGTGTGTGTGACACATTGGGCAATCTATAAATGCTTTGCTGTAATGACAGTCAGTAAAACCTGAAATTTTAGGGTTCAGTTTGGCAAAGGTTGTGCTGAAGCCCATTGCTGAATGCTTGAGCGTATGCTTATATCCCCTGGTAGGCAACAAATCCAAGTCCTCTTCTTCTAACCTGAGTTTTGTGCTTTCACAAATGGAGCTGGAGAGCTCATTCAGGGGCTCAAAAAAAAAAAAAAAACCCAACCCAAAACAACCCACAAACTACCTCCCTCTCCAGCCAGGGCTTTGAGATACCATTTTATGGTGCTGCATTAAAAAAACTGCTGGCAAACCTCTCCCTTTAAAATTCATTTGTGTGAAAATAAACAAACTCGGATATTTTTATTATAACTTTTACAATTTCACTAGAAGCCTGTGTTTTTAAATAGCTTCCTGCTTTCCAAAAGCTCATTTGCTAAGGGTTTCTTGACAGAGAGGATCTGCAAATCTGCAGGTTCCTGCAGTACCTTGTATTGAAGGAGTACCTCTCCATTTAGAGGGCTCAGTCATGCTTGATGTAGAGTGCTCTTCATTTATTTAAGTAAATGATAGCTTTGGCTTCTGTAACTAAAGGCTAATTCTGCTCTGCTAGAGGGAAAGAGGAAGACATCTTAAATCAGTGCAAAGCACCATCACTCTGTCTCTTGTCATCTGATTCAGTTGTCCCAGAAGTCAGTGAGGACCAGGATCACAAGAGTTTATGGATCAGGAGCAGCCTGGAGTCAAGGGGTTCTTCACTGTCACTCTCAGGTGCTATGATGGCAAGTGTGTTGTGAGAGACCAAGCCCTGTCAGGTTCTGTGGTGGTGTCCTCAGTGGCACCCTTGCTGTGCATGTAAGGTGTGAGGGATTTCCATCTGGCACCTGCTGTTGTTCTGCCAGAGCCTGTGCATCACTGAAATCCAGTTTGGGGGGTTGGCATGAGATGTGTTAAGCTTTGTTCAGGCTCTTCACCCAGGGGAATGAAAGCACTTATCAGTGATTTCATGGCAGAACACAGGCTGCAGAAATCCTGGGATGAGGAAGCATTTAGTTACTGCAAGAACTCTGCTTTCCAGCAGCTGAGATGGGCATAGTAGACACACAAAGGTCTAAGGCATGTTTGAGCAGCTTTTATACAGAATAATATGGCAAAATGAGTAAGCAAATTTTTTTTCCAGCTTGTTTTACAGATCTATTTTGCCAGGTTGCTACAATTCGGGGAGGAGTTTTTTGTTTGGTTTGATTTGGTTGGTTGGGGTGAGATGGGTTTTTGATTGTTTATTTATTTGTTTGGGTCTTTTCCACATGGAGCTAATTCAAGTGAAACCAGCTAACACCTTTAGAGACATGACCAGAGTTGGAACATTAGGACATGTTTTATGTTGCAGAGACAATGCTGTTTCATTTAAATTCTTTTCTCCTTTTGCAGTGCCTCATTTAAAAGGAATGGATCTTTTCTGTTTCAAAGCCTGTTCCAAATTTTCCTAATTTTTTCTCTCATGTAAAATCACCTCTAAGTCCGTAAGGGTTTAATTGGAGAAATTAAAATTGTTCAAGAGAGGTAATTTGAGGACATCCCTACCCATTTACAAAAGCAAAATGGATATGAGTTTAAAGGGTTCCCAATGCAGTGAGGTGCTACGTAATATATATACAGACACAAGTTTTGGGTTTAAATATTTTATTGTGTTTGCCCCAGGCTGGATGCTCAGGTATCCTGAAGAGCTGAGGCAGGTTTTCCCAATATAATTTGTTGAGCTTTTAGGCTTGGGATTTCCTTCTTTTCTGCAGTGACATGCTGTGGATTTTGCCCACACTTGGCAGTAACATCTATTGCTGACTGACAATGGAGCCAATCTAGAGTAATATTGCAACTCACCTGGTGAGCTAAAAGTGAACTGAGCAGCTTGAGGAAGCCCCTAAAGTGCACCTAAGAGGAACTAGATCCTCTCCAGAGAAGAACATGAATTTTCCAGTGAGAAATTATGGGAGATCACCAGGGAGGAACTAACAATACTAAATTAGATAGTCTTCACAGCATAATATTAAAAGTTTACTAATATAACCTGTTCCCTCAGCAGCAGTGATGGCAGACATTTTCATGTCTAGGTATTGTAAGTGGTGTCACTGCCTGTTAGCAGCATATTTGTCACTAGAAATAATGGCCCCCCTTTGCTGCACTGCAGTGTTTGATAATTAAAGGAAAATACTACATCTGTTTGACAGTTGCAAAAGGTCCATGTATGTAGATAAATTTATTTACTTACGGGTAGGAAAAAAGGGAAGATGATTGCATATTAAAGCTTATCCTGGCTCACTCAGACTGCACCTGAGAACCTGTGCCTGTGCAATACTTGCTCTCCAAAGGCATCCCCCAACTGAAAAGTAAAGAAATGCAGAACTCAGTGTACTGCTTGGCTCAGCGTTCAAAAGCAGTGCCTTGTTTCCCAAGTGAATTTCTCTGGCTTCTGTTCCCAGCCATCAGTTCTTCTTGTGTAATTTCTCCCTCTCTGGACAAGAGAGACTCTAAGTACCCAGTGTTTGTTTTCTCCGCGGGAAAGTGCTTACACTGTATAAACCAGTCACTTGTCAATCTTCTTTTTTATAAACTGAATGTTCTGAGATTTCTGTAGTCTCACTATATGGAATTTTTCATATTGTCCCTGTAGTCAAGGTTTTGGGACTGTTTTCTATATTTTATCCAGTTTTTCTTCTAAGACAAGATATGAACAGGCTGTGCACTAACCAAGGTCTCACAAGTACTGTCTACACTTCCTTGCTTCTTGTTGCCCTCTGGTATTGAAATTTAAGGAGTAAGTTTCCATTTTCATACAGCTGGGATAATACTGGGAGCTGGTAGGCATGTGTAGATATCTGTGTAACGTTATGCAGATCCTTTCTGGTATCACAGAGGCATTCCCCTTCCTGCAAGTAGATTTGTATTTCTTATTTCTAAACTCCTTGCACTTGGCTAATTAAAATTTAATTTATTTAACTGGACATAGCTTGCCAATGATCACCATCATTTTAACTGGCTTTTCCTCCTCATGACATGTCATTCAGCCATAACTTGTCATCTGCAAATGTGTCAGTACATAATCTTGTCTTTGCTTGCAGATCATTGATGAAAGCAGTAGCTCAAGTATTGCTTTTTGCAAGCCCTCCTATGGAGCACCCACACCTCAGGCTCAGTCCTGGCTGACAGCATTCGTGCCCATAGCTGACATCCTCTTCCCTGTGATTTGCACAGCTCTGTCTACACGTTGTAAACCATCAGAGACTTCTTTCATAGTCAAATTTTGCTCTTGGCTTTTGCATTTTATGAAAGAGAGGAAATAGTGGAAGTCCAGATCTTCATAGCCTCATGTATTTTGGGGCAGAGGTTCTTCACAGCGACATGAGCAGACAAACTCGTGTCATGGTTTTGGAGATCTCTTATATTCCTGTTGCTGGAGAATGAGTGGGTGACAGATAAGTCAAAGCAGCTCACCAAACCTGCCATAACATAACTGCTTGCCTAGCAAAAGTTACAGAATTAAGAGTTTGGTTTCACAGCTGGACTGTTAATCTTGTTATTATATTCACTTGTCAGAGCATGTTAATACAACCAAGTGAAAAATGCCCCTAGACACATCCTATTGAATATTTAAAATGAAGAATTAAATGCAAGTTTCAAGACATCTGAAATAAGTGATGCTAAATCATGGTGATCTTTAAGGAAGGGTTGGTTACCCTATATGTGTTCTGAGAGCCCCCTAAATATAAATCACAGAAAATTCAGTTAGAAGTCAATTGAGTAATGAAAAAAATAGTATTATCTTCTTTTAAATCTCCTTTTGGGGGGGGGGGGTGGTTTTGGGTTTTTTGGTGGGTTTTTTGTTAGTGATGGTGGTGGTGGTGGTTTTTTGTTTGTTTGGGTTTTTTGGTTTGGTTGTTTGGGGGTTTTTTTGTTGGTTTTTTTTGGTATCCTTTTTGTTAGGGATATTCCTTAAGGATTGAAATGGAATGGTAATTCTACACATAAGAAATATAAGCTGAAAATCTGGTCAAGAGAACTATGCAGAGAGGAAGAAATCAGAGATTAAAACTTTTGTTAGTAAGACTTTGCTGTGTTTCTGTGCTGTGTCCCTGCAGATTTAATCCCTGAAGTTAGTAGGAACTTTGTAGCTATGTTCTCTTAGTGCTCACACTTAGCACACTAAGCCCCTGCTCACCCATAAAGTCATTTATTTTTCTCCATAAATATTCTGTTTTCAATCTTTTTAGATCCAGGTCTTTAACAACTTCTGAAGCCATCAGTAAAGCAAAATACGCAAATGTACAGAGGCTCACTGGAGACTAATTCATTGTAGTCAGTGAGCACAGTCCTTGAGGATAACGTTCTCTTTTTTTCCAGCTGAGCAACAACAGGCCAGGTCTCATCTGCCTTACGCATTTCAGTGGGGCCACTGATGTGGATAAGCAAGAAGGCTGTGACAGAAAGTGTGCAGTACTTGGGTTCTGAGACACTGAAAAAATGTTCCTTTCTCCAACGGAATAATTCAAACCTATGCATCTTCTCTCTGATGGCGGGAGGAGGTAAATAATGACACATTCAGTGCCATTTGTCTGTGTGGCAGGGGAGCTGAGCCTTTGCCTGGGCAGGCTCCCTGCTTTTGAGCAGCACAGAGCTTAGGCATCAGGTGAGCCAACCTGGGGCACTGGGAGACTACAGTCCCTGAGTGAAGAGCCTGGGGAAGTCCAGGGTGGACACAGTGAGTGCTTCTACTGGAGGCAGTGCAGCTTTTGGGAAGGTTCATACAGAATTAGAGCTCACAAGCCCATCTGGCTGTAAATGATTCTGTTCCACAACTATCCAGGCTCCAGAAGAGCTTCCATCACTCTTGTCTTGCTTTAATCCAATAGATAAAAGAGATGCATTGATCATCTTTCTGTACTTTACTTTTGTTCTTTCTTCAGTGGAAAACTGGAATTGCCAGTAGTAGTGCACTGTAACTTTCCCAGATAAAACATACATACACATATATGTTTAGATATTTGTATCATTTATTGCTGCCTTTCACAGGCAGAGCCATTTGAGATAAATCCTTTACTGCAAATTTAATCCACAGTTCTACATTGGTGGTCCTTTTGGCAATTGGTTTTAACTCTCATGATTGAGTTTCCCTTCCTTCCCCTGCCCCTTGAGTATCAGTGTGTGTCCATATGATCTCTGTTTATGCAGGTACTTCAGCACAGTGTAGTATCTGTACAAAAAAAGTTATAAATTAAGGGAAACATCAACCCTTTACTGCAGCTGCATTTTCCAGGAACTAAATGCAGTGGAATAAATGGTTAATGAGGAATTTCTTCTAATTGGCAAGATTATCCTGAGAATATTCATTATCATTTCACTGAAAGTTGCATGTCCAACTTCCATTTTGGGGTACCCAGGTCCTCCTTTCACCCCATTTAATGTTTCTGGTAACCAGCCATTAATTAAAATGTCATGGCTTACCAGCAATAATGCATCAGTGTTTGGTCCAGCCCCACTTTTGTAGGAAATGTGCAAGATGGATCAGCCAAGTGTTTGGTTCAGGTCAGTGCTGGCCTGTTCTCGCCCCATCCCAGCGTGTTGGGGACGGCTGGGAGCAGCATGAATAATTCAGGGCACCACAGGACTGTGATGGGAGCTTTTCCGAGTGGTGCCTGGACAGATGGAGAGCAGGGAGCATGTGAGAGATCCGTGCCAAGGCTGGGAATTTGTTGCCAAATCTCATGCAAAGTAAGGCTGTGCATCTGAAATAGAGACGTGAATTATAGTTTTTTAATGCTCATTAAAACTTTTGGTCCTGCTGAGATGAAAAATTCCAGAGCAAATAGAAATCCCTAAGAACTCACCATGTTTTCTACAAAGGTTGCCTTCAATCTCTGATTTTTACATTTGCCTTTGTTCCCAACAATGTTTAATTGTCACACGTGTGGTGGCTTCAGGCTTCAGACTGTTAGGAAATTGAGACTGAGTCTTGAAGTGTAAACAAACCCCTCATGTCAGGAACAAACCTAGAATTATTCCTACTCCTTCCACTTCATAGTGTTACAGCAGTTTCTAGTAGGTACAGGGTAGTTTGACAGATTGTGATAAAAACAGTGATGAACGTATTACTATTTATACTGTAAAACTAGATAAAAAACCTAGAGCATTGTCCTAATCTGACTTTCAGTATAGAAATCCTCTGTCCTTTAATCCTCTTTTTGGGGGATTCTGGCTGGGAACACAGCTTTGCTTTTATAGGCACAACGCACGACCCTCCCCAGGCCGGGGCAGGGGGCAGTGAGGGATGCTGGAGGACACTTGTGAACTGGGGGTTGGCAGAAGGGGCAAAGCTCTCAAGAAGCTGGTGCTCAGTGGAAAAGCCTCCAATAAATTGAAGGAAATTTTTTCCTTTCTGCTTTTTACTTTTGGGCTGTTGGTTGCACAACCTAAAACACAACCCCCTCTTTTTGCCTAAGGGGGGATTTCAGCACTCAGCAGTTTGGGGTGAAATCCAGACAGTTCATTCCTTTAAGCTGAGTTCCTCAATTTAAAGATAGTTACTAAAAAAGGCAGGTTGGCCTTGGAGAACACTCTGACCCCAAATGTGGTGGTCTGATCTCATGCTGATAGCAGAATAAGTGATAAGGCTTGTGGAGTTTGTGCAACTGCACAAAATGTGCCCTGTGGTAGGTTTGTGGTGCAGAGGGAAAGTATGATTTTCATTTTATTGATATTGCTTCAGGTTAATCAACTTCTTTTGGTAGATGCTGATGGGGAAAATCACCCAGAGAACAATTCTTTAAATATACCACAAAGTTTTGCAAGTAAACGACTGAATTTCTTTAAGAAGTGTGATGCTTAACCAGGAGGAACAATAATTTCCCAATTTGATTTGGAAACTCAGATGCACTGGAAATTATCTTTGGTGGTAGAGCTGCTTGTCCCTTTTAGTGCCTTACAAAGCTAGGTAGCCTTTTGGGCCACTAAAATGTGCTGGATTAAGAGAATGCTTTGTTTTTACACACAAAACCACTTTGGAAAAGTGTACCATGTACAGTGTACAGGGATGACTTCAATCCCTTACTTTTCCTTTGTTTGTTGCATATGTTGTATGGCAGCAAGTGTAATTTGAAATTGGCTCTGCCTTTTCATCTTGAATGAGGATTTCTTGGCTGCTAATGCTGGCATAGTTGTGCTTCTTCACTAAGCACATTTCTTCAAAGCTTTTCCTAAGAGGTAATGTGAGTTTTGGGTTTGTTTTTGAAATCCACACACTACTTTTCTATTGTGCTTCTGAGCCTTCTTTTTTCTATGATTCAAGACTCAATTCAACAGGAATGCTTCCCACTAAAGCAACAGAAATGAACAATTATCTAGCTACAGTGAGAAATATTTTACAGAGGCTTGTATGTTCCAAACAGGCATTTCAATCCTCATGGAAATCTACCCAGTAGAGTTCCATTTTCTGAAAATATTACCATTTTTATACAAAATAAGCTATTCTTTTGTATTGCTGCTCTGCAGAATTCC
Organism: Acrocephalus scirpaceus scirpaceus; assembly: GCA_910950805.1. Lineage (NCBI taxonomy): Eukaryota > Metazoa > Chordata > Aves > Passeriformes > Sylviidae > Acrocephalus > Acrocephalus scirpaceus. Next base: position 72,947,180 of record OU383776.1, read on the forward strand.
TTGGCAGGGAACAATTCCATGTTCTGTAGGGATACTAAATTGAAGCTTCAGGCCAGATTTTGAAGTACTTTGTGTTTAGATTTTATAGAGGAAATGTGTTGACTTTGGGTTTTGACAGTATATTGGAAGACCCTCAGTACAAGAGATTGCAGTGAAATTTCTTCAAAATGAAAGTTGCACTTAGCTACTTCAGATTGTATTACAATCAGTAGTGAAAATACACATAACAGCTTTTTTGATGCTAATTCTGCTAGAATTCACCACTGAGACATCATTACAAATTGCTCTTTAAAATTATTTATCGACTGCCTCTCTGCCCATACTAGCCCCCAGGAAAAACCATTGTCCATAGCTAGGTCTGCTAGGAAAAAAACCTGGTGTTTTGGGGAAATTTTCTATAGTCTGTATCAGTCTCTCTAATTTATTGCCCTACTTCTGCCAACAGGACCTGCCAATGACTTCCTTGGCTCATGGGTGAGAATTAGAGCTCTGTAAGTCACAGGGAGAGTTTAGGTGCTGGTGCTGGGCCACTGAGGCTCTCCAGTGCTAGAGGTAAAGCCAAGGTGGGACAGAACAGCCCATGCAGTTCACAGCTCTTAGGGTGAAAGAGGAGCTGGTGTCAAGTGAAAGTTGTATCCCAGGCTGGAAAACGTGATGGAGAATCACAGACTTGCCACTTGCTTGGCCATCCCTCTTCCCAGAGTAGGAGCATCTGCCTGATGCCCAGGCAAACATTTAGGGAATGTACCCTCCTAAACTGCCAGGGAGTTGTGGATTTTAGGAGGATAGTTATGATTCTGGCCACAGCAAGATATTAAATATGTTTCTGCAGTGATAACTTTGTGTGCTTCTGAAATCAATAGCTGATTTCCTGTGGGATTCAATGTGACAAACAGAAACTTCCAGAAGCATTTAAATGTACAAATATTTGCCTATGTGCAAACTGTAAATTGTTTGTTCCAAAGAAGTTCCATTTGTTGTTACCTTAGGCTAAACCAAATTGCAGAGGAGAGTAATTTATTACAAACATGATGTTTTGTGGCAGTTAAACCCATTTACTAGCAAATACGGAAGGCAAAATTCTGTAATTGCAAATGTCTTGGCATGGGGAATATTAAAAGGAAAACTAGTAAAGGCTGAGTAGTACTTGTTGTGAATAAATATGCATGATCAAATAATAAATGAAGTTAAATTAGTAGGATCTCTCTAATTTAATCTCATCTTCCAATAAAAAAAAATACCTAACTATAACTTCAACTACCAAAACAAACTACCTTATGCTGAGAAAAGACACCTAATACTCATTTAATCTGTGTTCAGATGAAAAGATACTTGCCTTATTATTTTTAATTCCTTCATAAATTTGGAATGATATTGCTTTCATGGCCTTGTTATAATTAGCAGTAGCTATTTCTTGTTAATCACCTGGAAATCTGTGTAATTCATCTGACAAGCTGACAGCCTGACTCATTAACAAGGTTTGACCAGTATCTGAAGCCCTCTGCAAAAGATCTTCTCCCATGACACTACAGAATGTTCTCTGAGGTACCATATATAAATATATCAAACACTGTAAATGGTTTCTGCAAAGAGGTTACAAAATCACTCTGCTGAGAAGTTTGTCTGTAACATTCATCTAGAATAGAGATTATTACCTAGAAACCATACTTTGCACTACATTTATCCTGTGGTTGAAACTGTCCTGGCATCACTGATATTTATTAATTCCTGTTAATCAATAGCATTACTTCTGCGTGGTTTGCAAAAATTGTTTTAAAACAGAGAACAAACACCAAGCCACTCAGCATGAGGAAGCATCTGGATCTCCCCACTAGTGGAAAACACACTTTTGAAAATGTTTGCCTGTTTTCAAGAAAAGCTGTACTATCAGCTTTTAGGGGCTGATTAGTCAGTCCCCCAGAGAGTCATCATGTCTTCCACTTCAGTGAAATTTGGATCTGGCCTTGGCCCTTCTTAGCTGCACATTGTTACCTAATGTCTCTCTTTTGACTTTTCTGCACCCATGTAATTAACTGGAATTAGTTTCTCCATTTCTGGAAAGTATCTTTTCAATGGCATTAAGACAGGTTCAATAATGTTCAGAAAGACAACCTGCTACAGGTGCCCTGTGTGGATTTTTTCATACACGTGGCACTTTACTGTGGAAGAGGCAAAGTCACAGCCCGAGGCAGTTTTCAATCCAGCATGATGTGATCTCCTGCATAACGTGGTAATTTTGTGTGGTCCAGATTCAGCTCACACACTTTGCCTCTCAGACTTGCTGTGAAAATTAGACTTTTTTATTGTTTGTCAAGCCATTAGAAACTAGAGGGATTAATCCAACAGAAAAGAAGAGGAAATTACAAACTCTGTCATCAGTGTAGTGTTTGAATGATGTGAAGTAAATAAACCCTGGGACCACACAGTGAACAAAGGGGCAAAAACTAAATACTGAATAGCTTTACACCCTTTTTTTGTGATGCTTTCTATGGCTGTGTTTAGGATGTGTTGTGGGAACCACCTCAAAACTTAATGTCCATAATGAAACAAGAGCCAATTGCAAGAGGTGTTGTCCAAATACATAAGAAGATGCTGACCACCACAAGAATTGACCAAGTGATTTTTTTTTTTCAAGGTTAGTAATCAAAGCAAAAGATAAAGAGAGCTAATTTCATCTCAGATTCAGTGGCTGCATTTTTTTGGAGGTTCATAGAGCAGGAGAAAGGAAACCCTTGAAAAGCTTTGTTTCACAGACAGCTATATTAAAGCTATAAAATCACAGGTCTCATTTTGGTCACTAAGATGTGGGTACAGAGGGAAGGAAGACAGTCAGTAAACAAGACTGTCACAGAAGTGGCATTGGGAAGAATGTGAGGGTGCAGGCACGGCCTCATTGGTGAAGCAGCCAGAAGGGATGAGTGCAGCTTCAGGATCAGGTGTCCATAAAGGTAAAAGAGACCCCTGGGAGCATCCATGGCTCTCTCCCACATTGATTTGCAGGGTGAATGATGTTGTTTTTACTCAGGTGCATTCTTTGCTTTTTGTTAAAAAATACTTTCTTTTCTTCTGCAGAATTCCAATAAAAATGAAGTTTGTTTTATATAGATTTCAAGTGATGACTAACTGGTACATTCAGGTGGATTTTATGAGTAGTTCCAGCTTTATTTTTCCTTTGGGGAAAATTCATCCATCTTTACCTGCAGTTCAAGGAAAGATTTTCATTTTGGCTATAAGGGAGGAGCTCTCAACTTTCTTACCCTGGTTTCTTTCCTTCTCACTGTGGTTTTGCTTTATATCTGTCTGTTAGCCCATTGTGATACAGAGGAAAACTATAAAATTCCCTATTGATGTAATCTCTCATTTTTTACTTCTGGAGGAGAAGGGTTTTGACAGACTTTTGATCGTGGCACATTCCTTCCCTTGTTAAAGCAGTGACAGACACTTTTAGCTGCTCAGTTTGCTTTCTCCAGTGAGAAGCTTTCTCACCACAAAAAGATATAAATTATACTGCTGCAGCTGGGGGCTGTGCTATTGGGAGAGTGTCCATGTAAACACCCTCAAGAGCTGATGTTGTATTTTACCTGAGTCCAGAGAATTGCAGTGCAGTCCAGAAATAATGTGACCATGGTTCCTCACAGTAGTGCAGGTATTCCTGTGCAGTGTCACCCAGCATCTGGCCTGGTACAGAAAGGTCAATGTAGAGAGAGCTCTGTTTTTACAGTGAGATATAGCCCAAAGCCTCTGCTTAGTAGGATTTTAAAGCATGCAAGTATTTCATTGATGTTGACACTTAAATTTACACACTTTCAAGCACTCTGGTGAGAAGGGACTTGAGGAGAAGCTCTTCTAGTATGGAACAGAAATCATGTGAAACCCTGAAGAGAGTGTATAAGCTAAAACATTGGCAATTTTCAAGGAACTTCTTTTTGGGTTTTTTTTTTGTTTTGGTCCTAAAAACGGTTTTGGCCCTGCAGAAAAATGTTTGAGCTTTTAGACTAAATAGCACTATATCCTTGTGCAAACTGGGTGCCATCATTGCTGTATGATGGTGGGAAGCCTTTGTTTTGGGACACTACCTCATTTAAAAATTTTACCCCCTTGTGTAGACATAATAAATTGCCTGCATTTCAAGGAGGAGAGTGAGGAGCAGCACAGGACAGCACGGGCTCCCCACAGGAGCCACTTCAGAGCAGCAGTGTGTCCCATGTCAGGACTGTGGAGCCGGATACACAGCAGCTGTCAGCTTGCAGAGAGAGCAGTGGGAGCCTCTCTGTCCTTGCTGCTCTGGCTCTGGCTGCTGCAAACCACGTTCAGATTAACTCCAACACCAGCAGTGCTGCTGATGGAGGGGAGACGCAGCAAACCCTTTGTCTTAGTTTGGAAAGACAGGTGTCTGCCAGGGAAAAGCCAGAGCTTCCCTTGGAATGGAGAATGTAAATCCCCTCCCTCTGAATTATTATAGTTTTGAAGTTAAGGAGCTTTCAGGCAAAGCTATTGGAATAGGAATAACAGTTCTTTACCGGGAATATTAAAAATTTAGTAGTACAAAAAAAAGCAAGCAAACAAAGAAAGGAAAATACTGACAGAGTCAGAACACGACCTAACACCCTGTTGATCAAGGTGTTGGGAGCAGTCCAATTAAGTCCTCCTGGAGTGACAGATGTGGTTCTATTGGAGTAGAGATGATCCTGTAGAAGGGTCTAGTGGTGTCAAGACGGGTCCAGTTTTTCTCTGGGAATCCAGTGCAAACAGACTGTCCTAGTGTTCTGAGTCTCAGGTTTTATCCAAGTAGGAATGCTTGGCTCCTCCCACAGGGTGGAGCATCTCTCAATGGGATGATGTAATATTTTTAGTTGTGTGCTGAGCCTTAATGGCCCATTAACAGAAGATATCCCCTGGAGGGAGGATGGGTCATGGAAGACATAAAGAACACTGCCCCACCTCATTTTAACAGCTGTCCCATTAACAGAAAGACACCTCCCCCCTCCCCCCCCAGAGTTATGAGATAAAGAAAAACACCTCTCCAACCAGTTTCAACAGATGGGAATAAAATACATCTTGCATTGCACCCAAGACACCTGTCTTTCAGTGGTGATTTCCAATAGGTAGAGTGTTCTCTTAAAAGCACCACCAGGTTATCAGAATACACAGCAGGATAGATGAACTTCCCCTTAGGACAGGGGACAGCATGATGGATGAGAGACCTGCACTGACAGCTGCCAGGACACTTCTTGGATAAATATGCCATTTATCTTCTCACAAAGCACATCTCTGTTCTAGGATGTCAGTGTTAGGAATAGTACCAAAATCCAGGCAGTAAAATCTCTGAGAGACAGGCAGGCTTTGGCACTAGCATGGTTTCCACCTTCAGCTGCACCTGCCTACTTGGTGAGTTATTGTTATTGTATTTGTAAGTAACTCTACACGGACAATTTTTATCTTAACCAATGCAGCATATTTGCTTTGTGTTAGCTTTAGCACCCTGATTGCATATGATGTGTTCAGACTGTAGGGAAGAACAGCTCCTCTTCTTCTCCCCCCATCACTCACACGTGTCCCTCCTGCCTCTCTCCCTCCTCAGAGCAGGAAGTGGGAGGGGAGGCAAGGGGAAGCAGCCCTCACTCTCCTTGTCCATGGTTCCTTAGGTTCTTCTCCAGTGCAAGGACAGTCTCTGGGCAGGTATTTTGTGTGGCACAGCTCCCACCAAGGGACACTGTGTCCATCCCAACTATTCTTTCAGAGGGGTGGGTTTTTCTAGAGCACTGCTGTCTGTTCAGGCAGGTTACAACCCTTGGCTTTAAAGCTGCATTTAGAGAGGATGAGGCCTGAGAAGTTTTTACCCAGGCCCCAGGTTCACCTGAGCCAGAGCTCAGGCAGCTCCACTTCAGCACTGCAGGAATTCAGCAGCCCTATCAGGGTAAAAATGCCACTGGTTTATCCTCATTTACTGAGTCCAGGAGAGATTAAGTGTGTAATAGCACACAACTCCAGGAGTGGCTGTCCTGCAGAAGGTTTCAGGTATCCACAAAATATGGGAAAAATATGAAACAAAACATAATATTCTTTCAGGCAGCAAAACAGATATCAAGGATGCATGGATTTAAGCTTTGGATTAAGTATTGCTCTTAGTCTATGTCCAAAGAATTACAGTCTAGTAAATTTTAGCACAATTAACTAGGTGATAACAGGGTTATAATCTATTTAAACCACGAGGAGAAGTTTATTTCTGTCTTGTCACAAGCTGACTTTTGTGTGTGATAAAACCAGAAATATTTTGGTAATTATTATGCATCTGCTATATGAACAGGGAGAATGGTCATCATCAAAGCCACTTTTTGAAAGCTAGTTTCATTTGTGTAGTGGCATATTGGCATTTCTGTGCAACTGATTAATTGTATTATCTGAGACTGTGACCACTCTGCCTTTAGACAGTATCATAGAGAGGCTCTGCATGTCAGAAGAGCTTTGGGCAGAGGCTGACCACCAGCAGCTGTGAAGTGTGACACTACCTGCAGCTCAGGAAGTCCTTACAATACTGACTGCTGAAAGGATGAAGTGTGTTTCAGGGGAAGGGTGGTTGTTTTCCTTTGGCATTCATCCCAGCCACTGTCAGAGAAAAGATAGGAAGCTAGATGAACTTCTGGCCTGATTCAGTATGGCTGTTTTTATGTTGCAAGGATATTGTTTAATTATTCAAGAGCCAAGAAGAAAGTCTCTGGAATAGTATGGCATCAGTGAAAAATGGTATTGGACTCAGACAACTGCACAGATTTTGACTGAGGTGTTGCTGATTTAATAAGCAGTGGAGAATTGATGGAGTTCACTGTCACTCCAAATGCATTTTCAAAGAGTGGCTTTAATTTTTGGAGTAAGATCTCTCCCAGCTGAGAGCTGCATGCCACATCATTTGTTAGCAAAGTGCCAGGTGTACTAGTAAGTACATCTGTGAGGAAGCTGATGTGGAAGTGAAAGATGGCAAAGACTTTAAAAGCATTAATGAGTTGGAAACAGGTCAACAATAGAGTCCTGGCTCGTTAAAGATGTCCTCTTGGTTCAGAGTAATTGCCAGAGTAAGCTGGGCTGACATTTTCAGTGCCACAGAATAAGATGAACTGCAGAATCAAAAATTAATCACAAAGTGTCCACTATCTTCTGCTGCTAGGATGGGAAAATACCCATTTCTAGCATTACTGGCTAAAATGATGCTTTAATGCTTTCACAGCCTTTTGAAATGTAACCCTCTCCTTTAAGAATTGTTTCATCATTGTGAAATTATATTGGTCAAGACCCTCAGAGAGTGTAAGTCCCAGAGAATTGTCTATATACAGCAAATGAGAATCTGTCCCATTAATCTTCTTGCTCTACTAAGGAAGCAGTCAGATCATTTAGACCTTCCTTCAGGCCAAAGCTGCTAAGAGAACTTGGAAAAAAGGCCAATTTACAGATAAGGAGGTTTTCAGTCAAGCCTGGGGATTGTTTTTCTATTTGTTTGCTTCTCCTCTTAACCTAAAACTAATTTAAGGAATTTCATGTTTTGTATTTTGAATAACTTTTTTTCTGCAGATAGATTGCTAAAATGACCTTTCCCTAAATTCTGTTTAGTGACCCCTACATTTAAGGGTAACATATTTTGTTCCTATCTCTAAAACAGGAAAAAAAAATCAAACAATGTGTGCAGAGTCATGAGAAAGAAGATTTAATTAGATGTGGGAAATTCTGAAGATGATGAAAAATGTGCTGAGATTAGATTTGGACAACTGCACTTCAGTAGGCAAGTCTGCAGAAAACAAACCAAACCTGAGCAACTAAGAAATTCTTTGGTGGGAAAAAACACCACAAGCATTTTTCTAAAAGTCTTCATAAGTCCCCTCGGTTTTACTGTTTCTCTCTAAATTAGGATGTAGGTCATCTTGCTTTATTGCGATGGAGTATGTCAAATAGATGGTATCTGTTGGGAGAAATTTTCACTAGTCATGCAAGGTCTCATTTATTTGGGAATTTTTCATGCAAGTAATTCCATTGGCATTAGTCTGTAGACTCTCAGAGCTTCAAGAGACAGTTGGTTAGTTCACCTTATTTCATCTTGTGTGCTTTATGGGCAATGAAATTTTCAGTCACCACCTGTGCTGAGCCCAGGACAGTGTGTTTTAAAAAGATTGTACAGTTCAGGGAGACAGCTTGTCTTGATCTCAAGGTGTGGAGAGTTGGAGAATTCACTGTTTCTCAGAGTCATCTCTTTCAATTACTGTTTAGATTCACTGTTTCAAACTGGTATTTTGTTTGCAATTAAAACTTTTCTGGGTACCCCTTTCAGCTCTTTAAATGCCTCTCCTGCTGTGCTAAGAAATCTTCCACTGTCTTGCTTTTCTTCCCAGTGAAATCCTTGTATACTGTATTGTAGGCACCTTCCAATTCTCTTACTGACAAACTGAACATGCAAGTCCTTGAATTCTCCTTCTGGCCTCTCCCTGGCCCTCTTAAGGTGTTCTGCCCATCTGCCTTTCTCAGCTAGTGTCAAGCCCAACATCTCAAGATGCAGTGGCTGTAACAGAGTTAGCTGCATAAGTAAGGAAATTTTCACAGAATCATGACCAAAGCTGGTAAATCTTGGATTTGGCTAAGTGGGTATAATATCATTGGCTGCGAGTCCCTGTCGGATACAATGGGAGCTGGCCTGTGCCTCTGCATGGGCATAGCATTAGGAGAAGTGTAGTTCAGCACTAGATGCTGCCAAGTAGTTTAGTTAAATTTGCTGCAGTCAGCCAGTCCGCATTTGGCATATGAAGAAACTGTGCACAACTTGCTAAAATGTAATCACTGAGTCACATCATTGAGCGCCTAATCTCTAGGAAAGTTAACTTTTTCGGCACAGGGTAGATCACATCAGCAGGATTTGCTCTTATTTATTCCCAGGTGCTGCTAATGCCTTCTGCTCCTCTTGAAAGAGAAACTGTGGGCAGTGCTGTGGGAGCTGCTTTGGTGTTGTTTCACGTTGCTTTTACACACACATCAAAAATGCAAAAGCACAGCTTGTTTACTATAGCTTGACAAAGGGACAAGTACACTTAAATCAAGGAACTTGCCAATACCAACATCTGAGTGTGTAGGCTTTGTTATCAGACAGATCTTTGGGGGCTTGAAAACATGGTGCTGTGTAATGAAATCCTCAGACACCACAAATGAGGCTATTCCCCTCACTATACTTGGCAGGAATCTGTTAAATGACAAGGTTTTCCTTTGGAAGCTGTGCCAGGAGGAATAAAACACAACGAAAAGGGCGTGCCAGTATTTACTGACTGCACAGCTGCACTTGCAGACAGAGGTACAAAGTCATTTTTTGACATGCCTCCTGTGACAGTCAAGCTCCTGCTCAGTGTTCTAATTTCCTTGGTGCCCTCTTCCCAATGTGTGATGATCCTTTGAAACATCACTATTTATTCAGTTGACAGTTACAATGTCAATGACAAGGAAAGATGATAGCTGTGTTACTTTACAAAAATAAGTTGGAAGTGAAAAAGTCAAAGTCCTTGTTGAGTTTTGAATTGTCATCTCTCTGTTCTACTCCAGGAAGGTTTTCTCCATCGGACAACCCCCAGAATGACTTTGTATATTCAGGTCATGTACATTAGATCATCTTCTGTTCTTCAACATTAATGCTTTTCTGACAAATCAACAAGGAAAGGGAAGACTCTGTAGCCTGTAAGGCAACAGTGGTATTTTTGCTTCAATCACTTGATTTGACATTTCTTTTTAGAGACTCTGTCCAAAAAAAGCACCCCCTCTCCTCCCCTTAGCCTCTTTTGACTCCAAGCAGAGCTTCCCACCTGTATTTCTGCTTGCTTTCTTTGATAGTTCTAAAGCATCATCCTGAAAGTGAGAATGGGCCTAATGGAGGAGTTTCTTGTCTTTGATTCTGCTTTGGATCTGAAAAGCAATAAGGAAGATTTTCAAAATCCCCTCTTATCTCTGTCACTTCAAGCCACTCTCAAACAAGCAATGCAGAGCACTTGCAATTGAACCCCAGGCAGAATTTCTGACAACCTTCGATGTCCACAGGCATTCACTATCCTGCAAACTTCCTCCAGGCTAAAACTGAAGTACTTACATGGAAGGGGGAGAGGAAATGAGGGGACTGAGCAGGTGTGACACAACTGTAATTAATCATAGGAGACATTTTATCTTTTTCTTCACTCTTAGGACCTGTGGAGTTTTAACAACCAAAATGAAAGCAGGGGGCTCCAAACATAGTTGAGAGTTTTGTGTACAAGGTTCTCTGTTTGTGTACAAGGTTCACCTGCAACTAGACAGTCATTATCTGCTTTCAAAACCCTGGCAGCTTAGCTAGCTCATGAATCTCTTTTTCAGGAGAAGAAAAGCAAATCAAGCTGCATTTTCAGCATTCTCCAATCCTTGTTTTCAAAGTAGTGGCAGTTTCGACAGTGAAAAGCAGTTACTGTCTAGCAGGTAACCAGAAAGAAATACAGATAATTTTATGAACAGCTTTGTGCTTACTCAAACCCTTCCTACCAGGGAAGCAACAGAGGTTTAAAATGACATTTGTAAATGATGTGACAAACCAACCATTTTCTTTCCTGTGGGTGGTGATAGGGTTCTGATTACAAAGCTCAGCTCTGAAGGCACAAGCACAATTGAAGGAGAAATACTGTGCTTTCCAAACCTCTTTGCAATTGAGAAGAATTTGTTCAGGGCACTAACACAAACATATTTGATATTATTTTGTGTTCTGGAAAAACAACAATCCAGAATTCTCTTTTCCTTTTGTCCCCTAGTGACTGACCAGCTCAATTTTCTTAATAAATTATAAGGAATGGAAGCTGTTGAGTCCTGCTGTGTGTCCCAAGATTACGATGGCACTGAGATAATAATAGTAATGATGGGTCAAAATCACAGAAGGGATGAGACTCTGGAGCAGCTGTGCAAGTCAGTGATAGCATTGAGCATCTGGTGAGGGTATAGATAGCCCATAGGTGTCAGGTGTGTAAACACAGTATGTGTTTCTGTGAGTACATAAATTCCCAGAGTACCAGTGCCTTACTAACAGCCTGCTAATTGTTTGCTGGTTTCTATTGATCTTTAAATTTCATAAAGTCAAGATCAATCTCCTAAGTAATGCCTCTAACATTTTAAAGTAGGACCCAAAATAATAATTGATCTTGGGTCATCTTGTCTGGGGCTGACAACATTGTAAATGTCCACTGATCAATATATTCCCAAATGGTGCTTTAGTGTTACTTCTGGGAAGCAGATGTATGTTTCTTAGAAGCAGTGTACACTGCAGGAGCTGTTCTGAAAGCACAGGAAGAAGGGCCCAGTTTTCCTTCCTGACCCTCACATGCCCATCTGGTCCCTGTGGAGTTGTGGTTTTCCCCTGGGCCTGTAAGAAATATTACACCTGTATTTTAGAACTAGAGCCCATCCAGAAAACACTTTGGTTGTCATTATAATAAGGTATGTCCAAAAATTCCAGCTTGGATTAGAGAATAAATTCCATTACACTTCAGTGGAGGTGGTTTGCCATCATTTTTCCAACCAGTACTGCCTGTGCATGTGTCCTTCTAGGACTTCTCAGGCACCCAGTCTGGCAATGAAGAGAGAGGGATCAGTCATGACTCCATCCTTAGGTTCATTGCCCTACCCCAAACTGAGAGCACCTGATCTGATTCCCTGCCAGCTGTACTTCTTGAGGGGCACTGAAACGTGTCACTCTTTTCTATCACTGACAACCCAAAGAGTTAAAACAGAAGTCGGGCTCAAAAAGTGCATGAGAGAGTTTTAATATATATCTAAATGCCAAAACAGTCCTCAGGCATTGTTGGACACTTCATCATGCTTGAATTAGATCACTGAACTTGAGTTTTCTCTATAACCAACAGGATAAAGCCAAGAATTCTCCTCTAGATCTCTACCACAAGGAGGCCAAGCATTTGAGCACCAGTCTGTGCAAAACATACAGTGGGGTTCCACAATGCAATCCCAAGAGTAGGCATTGCACTTTCCATTTTCTGAAGCTTCAACATCATCTGCTGGGTGAAGTATAAGGGGTCTGAGGTACCCAAGACCATCAAGGGAGGATCTAGGCATGGTGTTGTCCCAAACTGCCTCTTCCCCTTGTTCCCTGCTTTGGACACAATGGTTTGTTTTTCAACTTTTTAATTTGAGAAGTTCATTAGGATTTGAAAATGGAAAAAATGACCCCAGCCTGTTCTATGTGCTCTATAAACTGTACTATAAACCCAATTAGATGCTGCCATTTTAGCATGAAGTTGTTCTGGATTGAGACGGAAGCTTTGGAGTGCAGTGAGGACAGGACCATGGCCCTTGGTCTCTACTTGAGTTTTTTAGTCCCCTTTGAAGTTCTACTGCCTTGTGATTTTTATTGCAGTAAATATCAGAAGCCAGAGTGGTTCTGGCTGATATCATTAAGATAAGCAATGGGCAGGTGTGTGCTGAGCAGCTCCTGCCCCCTGAGGTCACAAAGCAACCTTAGCAGCAGCCAGCACTACCACTGCCTGCCTGCCTGCTGCTATCCCTTTTAATCCCTTCTGTCATTTGGATACCCTTGCTGAAGGCAACAGACTTAATCAGATCAAGTTTACCTCAGTGTAACACTTTCACTTGTCCTCTTGGGCCCAGCAATGTGGACATTTGTGTCCAGAATGAATCCCAGAATATTCCCAGTTATTTTCATCTCTATATGCAGATGTCCCCCCCCACCACCAGATGGATGTTGCTGTTGTTAAAAGTCTCTGTGAAAGTTTTGTGGCAGCTCAGCAGACAGTGGCAGCAATGCTCTGGGCTCTCTGCTTTAGCTGTCTGAAGAGGTAAAATAACAGCCCTTTGCTCATGGTAGGGAGGTAAGACTAAAGTGGGTTAAAACTCTTTTTCCTCAGTTTTGTGCAAAGAGGAGCATCTCTCAAAGCAGTGGTAGTTGGCACATAGGCCATGCTACCTCTAAATGAGAGTATTTCTTCTGCTTGCCTTTTTAAGTTTTAGGTAAGTCTCTGTAAGGTTTTGAACGTCAGTACCCAGATATCAAATTGGACCCTGGCATTCTGACTTCTCATGATGATAGAAGCACTGCTGCCATACGTAGCAAAAGGCAGGGATGGATCAAGAAAGACAAAGCTAGTTTCCTTGGACTTGAAGATCTACCTCTGTGAGAGGCTAGAGTGACAGAAATTGGACATACTGCAAAAGCAGTAAGATCCTTTTCTTCCTTAAAACCAAATAAGTTTTCAGAAAACAAGGATCATTGTAGCTGATCACTAGCTGTAGATTTGACTGAACAGGCATAACTGCTTGGATTGTTACCAAGGGCTCTGACAAACAGGATAAGTGCAGGGAGAATTCCCCCAACAAGAAGTTGATGGATACTAACGATAACTACGAGAAGCAGTCTGTCATCTGGTGACACACTCTGTGCAGGGTTAGTTTCTCATTACTACAAGCCAAGTCATGTAGAACTTGCAGTTTGCCCTTTACCATAATTTATATCCACTGAGGCTCTGAGCAGATTCATAAAAAATGGCAACCAATCCATATCTATCATGTTTTATGTTTGGGCAAAGAATATGGATATTACTTTTTTTAAGTTTCTTGAAATATCTGCTCTTATATTTATAGTGATAGATGACTCTGCCAAAGTTTTATTTTAAGGTGGGTTAGGGGCAGTGTACAGAAGGGGGGATGCTAAAGGAGAGAAGGATGTTGAGTGCAATTTTTATTTTACTGAGGACAAAGAAGTCATAAACCCTTCATGCCTTGGGGGAAGTATATGCAAAAGACTCACTGGCATAGCCAGAGCTATCTATAACAGGATAATATTTTCTACAAGGCTTCTTAAATACATTTTGCCAAAGTAAATTGATCCTGACAGAAGCCTTCCTGTCACCATGATGTTCTCTCTTGATGAGGGCTTTTCAGCTATGCTGAGATTTGCCACATTTACAAATCTCTCCTGGGAACTGGACGTGGTCTTTTGATATTAGATGTCCAAGTATGTAGTGCTGTACCTATCTTCCAAAATACATTTGCTGTCAAATATAGGGACTGCAGATAGCTTATACCTTCCTAACTGCTACTTTAAAAATACTTTGTCACCTAAGTATTTTCTCCAGGAGCAGAGAAAATAAGGTAGAAGGTTTCCATTCGCTTACCTTATTAATCTAGTCTTCTCTTTCCTTCTTTAAAACATTCAATGTACAAACAACTAGCACTAAAAAAAAAATCTATAAGCTCTGGTGAGGATGGTACAGATATGTTACTTGCAAGCTTCTGAAAATGAGGTGCTGGTCTCTGCTGTGGTGCCAAGGGGTGCACAAGGCTATCAACCATCCCACAGAAGAGGAAGGTAGATGGCTGCTGAGGGAACACTCAGCTCTCTTTGTCTTCAGTGTTACACCAGAGCTTTTCTGAGCAGTGGATCAGAGATCCCACACCATTTCCCATTCCCAGATTTCCAGACACAGCCTCTTTCTGAATGCACTCTCATTAAAGCACTAGGTAATGAGCACAGGGTAAGGGTCAGTAAGAACACCTTTATGAGCAGGGGTAGGGAGAGATGGTCTTGATGACCTGTTCTAGCCTTAAAAATCTCTGATGCTTGCAGAGAGCCCAGTGCAGCTATCAGAGGAGCAAACCAGCATTAGATAAGTGAACTCCTTGTTGTTAGTGAAAGCACACAGAATTAAATAGCAGGAGAGAGATTCAGTTTTCAGCCTGAATCATATTGGCTTAGAGAAGCAGAATGCTATGTTGTAGACTCCTGCAGATTTCTAAGGCCTCTTTTCCTGGATCAACCTGAGCACTATCATGTTCAATCCTTGTTCTCTATCCATTGTGTAGTTTCACAGATTGTAGCTGCCATTCGTGTTTTATACCTCAACATGGTAAATTCGGGTCAGTGTCTCACAAACCACAGCAGTAATAGGGTTGCTCTATCTGCAGTTGCTTAGGGAAATAAGGCAACATGCAACAGCAGAGATTGTCCTTCCACTGCTGACATGGGAAATGTGTAGAATACCCCAGTGTTGACACAAATAAAGGTCAAAATTTTGCTTCCATGCAAAACACAAGGTGAATAAATTTAAAAAATGGTGTGTTTTTTTTTTTAAATTGTAGAGCAGTATCATGCCTAGCACCCTAATCTTGGAAATGCATGTTTTAGAAGGTAATCTTCTGAAGCATGTTGCATCTACTTTGTGAGTATTAGCAGGAGTGAGACTTTTCTCATATAATTTTATCCTTTCCTTTTTAAGAAAATAAAATTCTGCAAGGCATCATTTAAAGGATTGAGGGATTTGCTAGTTAAATCTATTATGTGTGTATTGCTGTAGGATAAAAACATGAGTTTACTTGGGACAAGAAGTAAGGGACAGTGCATTGTTCTGCAAGACTAGGACAAAAGTATAAGACCAGGTCTTCTGAGGCTGGACATCTTGCTCTAAGGAGAAATTGCATTTCACAGAGTAGGTGGATGCTCCTTAGGAAAGATAGTAGCTGCAAAACCTCCTGCAATGCAGCCAAGAAAACTTTTCCTCACTGCCTCCTAAAGCAGAAGCAGTCTGTGGTACAATGGAACCAGGCAATTGCTTCTGTCTTTGAAGCAAAGCCTGTAGCTTTCCCCTTCTTTGCTCTCCTGCATGGATGAGTGGTAAGGAGCAACCTTCTGGCTGAAAAAAAATCAGGTAAAGTAGACACTCTGTCCCCAAAGAAAACCTGCTTGCTTTTGTCTTCCTTCTCTGTCCCATAGCCAAATGGCTGTAGGCATGAAGCAGGCATTGTGTGCTTTGGTGCTCTCAGAAGTGCCCTCAAACACAGGCTGTGTCTGCAGACTGACATCCTGAGATGCCATTTTTAACACACTAAAATTTTAAATACTACCAATCAGAACAAAATGGAATTTTGGCTACCAACCCTCAATCCAAAGAGGCAGTGGCCTGATTTGGTCTGCCTGAGTCAGGACTGAGATTCCGAATCCCAGCACTAGTCATTACCTTTTAAAATTTAAGCATCACTTGTACTGCAAATTGCTTTCTAAAGTGAAAACCTGGTATGAGAACAGCTTGCTGGAGTTCCAGCAGGAGCAGGGGAAAGAGGTGCATCTTGTGTGCCTGTAACAGGGGATTGAGGGGCTGATTCACGTCTCCTAATCATTGCTTATTGTAGAACATATGTTGGGCTCCTGACAGGGGTGGAGATGTGCCTATAGATAAGCCTGAGGAAGATCTCAGGGGCAGAACCACACTTTTGTGCTGTTCTGGAGGGTCAGGGGGCTCAGGCTGGCACCTGCCCCAATGCTTTTCCTCTCTTTGGAAACAGAATGTTCAGTGTAACAAACTCTGGAGGAAATGAAGGATAGCAGCAGCAGGTGAGCCTGCTTCTGTAAAGCAGAAGATTCAGGTGTTGAACCTAAAGAACCTGGCCAGCCCTGGGAGAGTGGTTTCCATGGTTAATTTTCTCTTTTTTGTGCTGCTGATTTTTGTTTTTGTTGTGTTTGAAATTGGGAACACTTTGTTCAACCATGGTAGCCAATAGCAATAAGCTGTAGAGATGAGACTCTGCAGAGATACAGGGCAGGGGGAAAGAAGAGGTGTGAGAAATTGAAATGACAAGGTTGTATTGGTGACTAGTGATGTGGGGGAATGAAATTCTTACCTGGTGTGCTTTGATGAGTAGTTAGAAGAGGAGACTGTAGTGGGCAGGAAAACCTTTAGAGGCTCAGTTCGCACGTCTGGAGCACATCTGGTGTAAAACAAAAGAAAATTGAATAACTTTCTGTTTTAAATTAGTCTCTCTGGGAGATTTTTATTGTCCTCTTTTTCAAGTTGGAGACATCTGAGCACATTCTCATTTGGGAGGGACCCAGTATCAACTGCTGACTACATCTCTGTGTCTATGGATGGGAAGTAAGTTACTAATGTGACTCACAGTGGTTCCATCTGTCACCTGTGATCACAGCAGGTCTCACTACTCAGGTTTTTATGTGAAATTGAATTCACTGAAAGAGTGATCATGTGTTTGAGATCATCCAAAGTCTGTCTGCAACCAAAAGCTTTATTGTGTGAACTGTTCTCATAAGGCTTCTCTTTCTGTTCATCTGTGGTCCCAAAGTGCAAACAGTGTATTTTTCTGCTTGGGAGTAAAGATATATTTTCATTTTATTAAGAGAATACTTTGCCATCACTGAAAAACTAGACTTTTCTAGAAATCTAGCATATTAAAAATGAAAATATTGTGGGGCTGTAGGGGAGTTAAGATACTTCTGTTTGAGTTAAAATGGGTCACATCATGCTCTGGAATGACTTATAATATCCTTGTACTTCTGGTATTTCTCTCAGTTACCCCAGCTCATACTTCATAGGTTGAGTGATGTATTGGATCAACTGTGCAAAAAAAGCCACTTTTCCTTTAGACAGGGGTAGATGGGAGAGAGACAAAGGGAGAGTCTGAGGATGGATGGATGGATGGATGGATGGATGGATGGATGGATCGATGGATGGGTACACACCACCAGATGTCTGCAGTCCCTGATACAGCCCACCAGCCCCTGGCAAAGCTGCTGGCCCAGCAGATAAGTCCTGCTTACATCCTGCCAGAGACTCAGGTTACCCTGCCCTGTGAACCGAGCTGGCCCACACTAAAGGGAAGTGACCATCAGGGTGGTGACTTGTTACCTCTGAAGCGCCTCAGGGTGGCCAGGAACAGAGGAAGGAAAAGCACAGACAAAAGCAGGGCAGGCAGCAGCATTCTGTTGGACAATTCACACATTTTTGATTGCTTTTGGGTTTGAGGTTACATAAACCTTGTCTTCATGTTGTCCAAAGTGAAATTTCTTTCTGTGAAACAGACTTTCCCCAAGCACTGGTGAGGCTCAGGGGCTCAGATTTGGTGGAAGTGCAGCTCAGCACTGCGTTTGCTTCTCTGCACAGTCGTGCATGTCAGCCTGGCTTTCACTTCATTTCCATGTGAGCAAGCAAAGAGCGCCATCACAGAGGCTCTGAGCAGCTTGCAGATGACTTGACATGACAAAAGCAAAGTGCAGGGTGCCAGCAATCAGTATCTCCCATAAACTGCCTGTCACGTCTCCTCTCTTTTGCATCTAAAGCCAGCCACAAAAGTAGGGCAGGCAGTGCCAGGGGGTGAGGCTGCTTGGGATCCCTTCTTCTGGTGGGGCAGGCCCACTTCAGCAGTGGTTGTGCACAGAAGGGCTGAAGTTTCTGTAACCCATTAAGAAAAGATGTGTTAGCTCGAGTGCCTGCCCAGCGTGGTAGCAGCACAGGTGGCCCAGGGTCCATGGGCTGTGAAGAAGGGAGGCAGGAGATGGTGGCTGGACCACCAAGGGCCATCCACTACCCCATGCTCTGCTCCAAGCCTGTGGGCGGCAGGGGCAAGCAGGCTGCTGCCATGGCACATGGCTAATCCTGCCAGGCAGCAATGATGGGGTTCCCCTGGCTGTGTCTTCCCTTGCAAGGCCAGTTCAGAGCTAATTCACTACCAGTGATGGGTTTCCTGTTCCATTGGCGTGTGGGGCAGATTTTCCTTCCTTGTCTAAGGTGACAGCAGTTGAAGAGCAACCATCCCCTGCCAGCCTCTCTGGAGAAGTGTGGCCTTCATTAGCACTACCCCTTGCACTGTTGAAACTGAGCTTGAGCCTATTTAGGTGAAGCACAGGCAAGGAGCTCCACTGTAGCAGCATTGGAAGTGGCAATGCTGCTTTCAGGCATGGCAGGTGTAGTGCCAGGGTGACTGTGCAAGCAACCCTCCTGGGATTTAGGGAGGCCACGACGTGTCCCTTTTATTCTGACAGTTGGGTGTTTCACTAATCGTTTCTCAGTGGCATGCAAGGCAGCTGAGCTCTACCTTTCTCTGGGTGGGGGCAAGAGCTCTCTGAGAAAGTCACCAGCTCGAGCAGAAAATTTGTAGGGGTCAGTAAATCTAATAGTGCTGAAAAACTAGTGCTACTGGAGTCAATATAACAAGTAATTAATGTCTTTTCTGTCTATTGGGAAAATAAGAAACAATCAGCAACTCACTGGCAAAAAAAAAGGAAAACCTCAACTTGTTTGCAAACAGAGCTGTGTTTCTGTGTGGAGCTATCTTTTAAAGAGGATTTCATTAGGGGGACTGAAGCAGAGTGGGAGTGTCTGTGTAGCTAATTTGTTTGGCATTTGGGAATAGTGAGGGTTATTGGGTCTGTTTGGCTGATAACTACCCAAGGGATCCTGGTTTTCGAAGTACAGTGTTCTGCAGCAGTCTGTGCTCATTCTCTGGGCTCGGCTGTGAGTTTATCCTTAGTGGGAAATGGGAAATGACACAGGTATAGATAGCACAGAGCACAAATCTGTCCTAACCTTCCCAAAGGAGTGCTGCTTTCAGGCTCTTGCCTGATACCTGCACAACTCAGTGGAGGGAATGGTTTCTGAGAAATACTGGACTGAAATGGAGCAGCTATAGCATATAAGGCAAAATATTAAGAGGCCTTCAGTGAAATGCCAAAGTACACAAACCATACACAAAAGAAGAAACTTTCTATCCATTCCCAAGTCAACATAGATGTGGTATTGCAGATTCAGGCTGTAGGAGGGCTGACTCTGGAGTTAAGGGATGAGGGAAGGAGCATTCAGTCAAGATGATTCCTGACAAATGTAAGTTATTATCTTTTTCTGAGCCCTAGCCCAAAGAAGAACAAATCAGCTAAGGAAGGGAGTTATGGTTTTAATGGAGAAATAAATTAGCTCAGACATTAGTTTTCAACAAGGCAGCACAGAAGACAATTATCCAGAGAAAATTTTACCCAGCCTTTTCTGTCTCTCATACTCAGCAGAATCAGCAGAAGACCTAGAGAAAAACCTCTGACTTCAAAGAGCAACAGCCCCCTCAGGGCAGCTATCAACTCTTCACAAGTATCACCCTGCTCTGGGAACCCTCTGCCAGTATTCCCCTGGGTGCTGGAGTGGGAAATAACAGCAAAGCGCTGCCATGTTCATGTCACCCTGTGCTGGAGAAATAGTGTCTTTCCTGAATTTGAAAATACATTCTGGACTACAGCAGGTTTCTTCTGTTGTATTTGTCTCTATTTGGTATTGCTACATGAGCTTTTGAGAACATATGCAGCACCCCTTCAAAAATCCTTAAAAGAAACATTATCAGGACGTTGGGGACAGGGTTTGCCTCAGCCTGTTGCCAGCTGCAGGCACAGCTTTATTCAGTGCTCTGAGGGGTAGCAGATGCACATCTCTAAAGGCCAGTCCTTTGCTCTCACTCCTGCCCATCTGTGTGAAATTAGACCATCACACTTCCAGACAATCACAATTACCTGGGTCCTTACTTCATTTTGAGTGGTAGCAGGAGCTTTCCCAGGGGAGAAAAGATTAAGCCTGTAACCTTCTCTAGTTAATGCAGAGGTGAAGGCCACGTAAAGGTTTCTGGCACTAGAATGAAAGCTCAAAGAACAATCTTGACACTGAAGTGGCCAAGGTTTCACATTAGACCTTGCTGGGAGCAGCTTAATTTCCTTCTTGGCACTAGCACAGCTAAGAAAAGAGATAAACAATAAAAGCAAAGCTTTTCTCTCAGGATGATTTTTATAAGATCTTGCTCTGAGCTCCTAAGATAGTGCCTTATATCCAAACACCACTGTGGGCAAGATGGGGAGGGAGGGGGAGAAGCATTCTAAGGCTCTAGGACTCTATAAAATCAAAGCTGCTTTCTGTGCAATCCAGCTTTGTGTGCCGAGTGCTCTGGCACAGCTGCTTCCAGATGCTGGAGTAAAGAACAGGCTTGAATTTTTACCTGGGCCAGACAGGAGGTCACTGCTGTGGATAACAGGTCTGACAGCACTGTCCACATGGTAGGCAAAGGGCCCCTGCTTCCTGATTCCCCTTTGGGTTTGAAGAGCAGATGATATTTTTGAAATCAACCATGTAAGTTTACACTAAATTCTCAGGAGACTGCACTGAATAAACATGTGCTCATAACAAGGCTTTCACAGATGGAAATTCACACTGAGTTCCCCACAGCAGGGTATGTAGCTTCCCTCTTCTCAATAGATTTCAGACTCTAATTCATAACATCTTCCTTCAAGTCTAGAGAAGACATGACAGGCCTCTCCCCAAGAGCTGGTAAGGGGATGTGGGTAGAGATGAAGGACATTTATTTATTTATTAGATTTTTGGGGGTTTATTATTTTAAAAAAAGATTTCTTAAACCTGCATGTGCTTTGCATATCAGACTGAGGTCTGAGGATCTCTTGCTCTGAGCCCACTTTCATCTCACAGTATGACCTGTTAGTTCCATTTGCCATAGCCTTGGGGAATCCACAACCAAGCAATGTGGCCACCTGGGAAATTGCAAGGCAGTGCGACCACCTTAGGGTAAATTTGTGTTCCCCTGTTTCCCAGTATAGTCCCACAAGCACATGAGATGTGGACTTTGCCTTATCCCATGCTGGTGGAGAGTAGGACAAGCTGGTGCCATCCAGACAGGTCTGTATCTGTAGCTTGCTCTGGTTTCATTTGCTCCCTCTCAAAGCAGAGCTGGCCCCTGCTCCTCTGCTGCAGTGATCCAAAGGCACTTATCCTCCTTCTGCTGTCATCAGAATGCCACTGTTAGTCCTTGCAGAGACATCCTTCCTTCTTTGTTTATCCAGCAGAATTTTGCAGTTGTTGATTTCCCTGCTAAGTCTTGGAATTCCCATGGTTTTCTGCAAGCAGGTGATGTCTCATCACCATGAATTTAAGAGAGTTCCCCTTTGCAGAAGTTTCAGCTTGGGCCAGGGAAGTGGGGGGGTTTGTTGGTTGTTTGTTTTAATTTTTGGAGTGTTCTGAATTTTTGTCAATCAGCAATGTTGAGAATAGGGGTAAATTATGGGGGTAAAATATGGGGAAATTGAAACCATGGGTTTTGCTTTCACTGTGTGCAAAGATCCAGGGGGAAAAAAAGTGATGGGGCAGAATTTAGGAGTTCTGAGTTACAGACTTCATGGTTTGGCACCCATCTAGGGAAAAATGAGACTATTAGATTCCTGTGCAACTAAAATTACATTTAATATGTGGTTAATATGAATACCATCAATTGAATGCAAGGCAAGAGGCTTAGGGTAAATCTGTCCTCACTGCTAATAGGTTTAGGGCAATTAGTGCATTGACTTCTCTAAATCACATCTGTCACAGAAATAATAACAACAAGGTCCTTTTCAATGTGACACATGGCTGATGTGATAGATTGTGTATCAAATAACTGAGCACAAGTAGATATCACTGTATCTCTTTCAAAAGAGGTAGTTTTAACTCTGAGAAGTTGTTTGAATTTATAACATTTCTTATGACTGTTGCATCCTTAAGTCTCTGTTGTAGGTCTTATGTCTTAGTACTGTGATTCCTGTGCTCTCAGGGTCTAGACCAGGCTAGCTCTATGCCCCGGAGCACAACCCAATAGTTGACAAAGATAAAAGACAAGAAGCGCTCTTCCTTCCTGGTGATTCAGTCCCAGCTTTATTCTGAAACCCAGGCTGCACGTGGTCAGAAAGAGAAAGCCCGGCCCCCTGTGATGGGTTTTATGCCCTTGGAAAGGGGAGGGGGAAGGGGGAGGAACCACAGCCAATGGGAGGCAACCTGGGGGAGAGGTGAGGGGAGGAGCTGACCGGCCATACCACCAAAGCCCAGAGAGAGAGGGAGATGTAGAACATGCCATGTGCAAAATATAATATAGCTACTTTTGTGTACAGATATATATATTACAAAATCACCCAGTGCAAAATGAACTAACTATTTAGTGCAATACAAATCTCACCCTTATTTTGTTAGAATAAAGTTAAAAGAAAGGCATTGGACCTATTTTGATTCAGACTATGAATCTGTCCACCACTTGTGATCTGCGGGCAAGTTAGGCTGCTCTTGGTCAGCCTTGGTTAAAAAATTCTTAACCTAAGATTATTGGGAAAAAAAGCTCCAAACACCAAAAACAAACCAACCAACCAGGAAAAACATCATGTAAAACTGTGAGTTTTCTGTGTGATTGACATTTTTAAAAATACTGTCCACCTTAATGTTATTTGTTTGGGGTTTTATCATGACCTTTTTTTTAACAATAAGGGCTAATAAAATGTGCCCTTACATTTTTACAGATTGTAAGAGATTGAACCTCCCTGTTTGTTTTTTATTGGACAACTGATGAACAATATTGATTCACTTAATAAGCAAAGTACAAGTTGTATTTATTGAACTGTTTTACTTTCTTACTCTCCCTGAATGTTATTTCTAAATTTAAATAAATGATAGATGGGAATTATTATTTACTGGAGTTCGCTTGGAGAAAACATTGCTCTGTGGCTGTTTTTTTCTTTTTAAATATTTTTTGTAAATTTAGTGTTTCTTTAGAACTCTCTGTTGCCCTTACTCAGCATGGCACTTTAATATGTGCTTAAATTTAATCAACAGGGAGCCCTCCCCCTATTCGGTGAAATGTTTGGGCATTGCTGAGTTTTTAGTACATCGGTCAGTTGTAGATTCTCGTTTGGGTACAAGCTGATCTTGGTGGCTGTGTCCCTGTTGGTCCCACTGTGCAGGGAAGTGGAAACTTGGGTCGCCTTATCACGAGCCATGGCAAGTCCTGTCCCCTGTGGATGAGAGGCCACCTGCACAACTGAGGCCAAGTGAGGTGACAGTTGTGGTTAATTCATTATCAGAGGGGATTGACATCTGTCTCTTCATCCCCCTGACCAGGACCCAGCACTGCATTTGATTTATGTTAGGAAGGCTGGGAAAGCTGGAGAAATAAGAAGTTTGCAGCAGTTGCTGCTTCTAATGTCTGCACCCTTTTCTTAGCCCTCCCGTCCCTTTCTCCTGCACTGTCAGGACCATGGCAGCAGAGAGGAAAGGACTTGGCTAACATCAAAATACTTGCATCAAGGTGATATTCTGTTAACCACACTAACTTTTCTGGCCCTACATGCCTGCTGCAGGGCACTACAGAGATATTAGTAAGCTACTCAGGAAGAACTAGGTTTTCTATCAATATATTTATAGAAAACTGATGTCAGAGTCCATTCAGACCTTCCGAATTTACAGAGCAACATACTCTATGATTTAAACTTTCTCATAGGCTAATTAGGAAATACAATAAACAAACATGACAAAAGGGCTCAATCCCCTTTTTGCCCAGACAAGTTTATCATGTAAATCCACTTACACAGAACTTATTACCCATAATTTGCAATGTCATGCACCTACCCTGCCTGACAGTGAGAGTTCTTATATCCTTCCTCCTCTGTCAAGTTGTGGGTGTCCCCTGTGTACTCCTTGCAGGAAGTATGGAAGTGTCAGCAGTCTGGTTGCTCTTGGCCCAGCTTCAAAAGCTTTTTGGGCAAACTGATATTTTATACCTTCCAGCTTGGAGTTTTGGTCCATACCATTTCCATAAGTTAGTGGATTCTGAGGGAATTGCCAGACAAAGGATAGTGGCAAAACAGAGATGGCAATTTGAGATGATAATAGTACATGAGGTGGTAATAATACATGGTGGCCTCAGTCTGACCACCTCTCCTGCTGTCTTTGACCTCATGGTGCTGCTCCCACCATATATCAGGCTTTAGCATGAGCTGTGGTAGCCAAAACCTAAGCAGAAGTTGAGTGAACAGTCACAAACTGTGTATGAAAATACCCCAGCTGACTCTTTAGATTCAGGCATACACAAAGTGTCACTTTGTTATCAAGGCAGGGCATCCATAGTGTGAGGCAGAAGCTTGTATTTGCATTGTTCTTTCTCAGTTAAGAATTATCCATTCTATAGTCAATCTCTCGGGGGTGTTTATCATTCCTTTAAAAGTCAACACAGAAGTTGGAAGAGGTTTAGTGTGATTTCTTCAGTCTGCTGCTGCCTGCAGCTGGTTTCCTTGGCAACCTTGATTGTACCCTCTGCCTCCTATGTGGGGACTCACCCAGATGTGTGGCTGGATACCCAGTACATATTCATGTGAGTTCAGATTTTGGCCACATTGGTGGCAGTAGTATTTGAGGTAGGATGGCCCCTCCATGTACTTTCTTTACTCTGAAGCCAGGTTAATCTCTAGAAAGAGATGCTGGATTTCATCTTTTTTCTCCCCAAGAAGATTAAGATGTACTTGTTCAGGAAACTGAAATGTAACACAAGAATGTCCATAGAAAATTCAATTCAGGGGCAATCTGGAGAGTTGGAAACTCCTGAAGCTGGCAAGAAGCAGCAATGTGAGGGTAGGATCCTCCTCCCCCGCCAGCCAGCAGATTGATGTGAGGAGATAGGAGCATCTCTTTGTGGTCCATCTCTTTGTAGCTCAAAGAAAGAGTTGGCTGTTCCTCCTTATCACTGTGGGACAGTAGTCTAAGGAAGCAAGTGTTCCCTGAATAATCCCTGCTCTTCTCTCAGAGCAGTGGGAGAAATGATGGCTGTGATGGCATGAGGCCATGCCTGGGCCAGAGAGAGATGATTAGTTCCATTTCACTCTCTGCTTAGTTCACCTTATTCTGGATGTCACTGCTCTGCTGCCATTTGGCTGCCCCAGCCCTTGGAACCCCACCACCAAGGGGACATTTTCCAAGTACCTGCAGGGCATTTCCCTTAAATAATGTTTCTGTGCCTCAAAATGCACAGAAATGAGATTTTCAGAAGGACCTCAGCATTGAGCACAAGTTAAAGCCAGCATAAGGCAGCTGTCAAGCTGCTTCTGGAAATCTCACTAAGCATCTGTCGTCATTGTAGGTGCATAACTGAAAAGTTAAAATCCTTGACTTTCAGTTACACCTGAGCTCTGAATGACAAAGATTTTAAATTCTGACCCCAAAGCAGTTCTGAAAATGGGATAAAGGATTTTACAGGATTTAGGTGAGGTTAACTTTTTTGGGGGATGAGGGGGGAGAGGTAGCAGTTGGGATGTTTTTCTGGTGGTTTTTTTGTTGGTTTTGGTTTTGTTTTTTCTTTAAGAAAGCTGCTCTAGGTGATTTTGCTTTGATTGATTCATTTTTTGGACATCTGATAAATTTTTGTCAGCAACATTTCAGGCTTGTGTGTGTTGTTTGGTTTTGTTTTTCTCTCTTTGTGGGAGCTACAGTCAATAGCCAAGCCCACAAGCAGCCCTTGCAGTGGGTTGTGATTGTGTGATTTAAATTAGCAACAGTTGGGGCTGTATGGAATGACAGCAAATGCATTGACTTGTGTTCTTGGCAACAAACTGTCTAGAGGCTTAGTTGCTTTGTTTCATGTTTTGAGTTCTGCTTGCTGTTAGTGTTATTTTTATCCTACTTTTTACATATGCTATTTGCTCACCTGAGTGAGACAGAAAAGCATAAATATCTCATGGCTGTGTGTTTTGTTATGTCTCAGGGCATAAGAAATAAGAGAAGAGCAAGAAAGAAAGTTAAAATTAAGATCATAAACTACACAGGACAAAAAAAAGACCTAAAGATCTCTTGCATTTTTCTTGTCAAGTTTTTGCTAGTCTCTTTTTTTTTTTTTTTTTTTGCTAAAGACTTGCCTTTATCAGAAAGTTCTTATAGGAGTGAAGAGCCAACTTACTTGAAGTTATATACTACTGCCATTTATTTTTTCTACACATCGTTAAAGCTGCCAGAATATTACTGTAGTGGCTGCATGTGCAGCTCATAGCACAGGGCCTTGCTTAGGGGAAGAGCACCTCCTTTAGGCTTCTTTTAGGCTTCTTTTAAAAACCTGGAGACTAAATCTAATATGTATATTATATGGGTGTGCTTTCAAATGCTCTTAAACTGTTATGAAATGAATGTCTGGAGGCTAGTTAGGTTTGATTTCATTATAAATTTATCTTATTAAGAAAATTATTATCACTATCCCAGGCAGGTTTTTTCATTTTCTTTAAAATGCTTTCAGTTCATTAATTCCTGGCTGAGCTTTAATTATGCAAATGTTTGGAAGGCTCATATCCAGTCATGAATCTACTGGCTGCTGCAATAGAATTTTGAAATATTATAGAACTTTCTGTAATTACATTTTTTGAGGAGGGAAAATAATTTGGTTTGAACGTGTTTTATTTTCACTGTATCCAGTAATTCTCAAGCTAGTCACTGAACTTCATGAGACTTTTACCTAAATGGGATAACATGGTTTAGCACGTGACCTACAGCTAGGTAGGTCTGTGTTCTGTAGAATATCCAGCTAAAAGAGGAGGGAAGAGAAGCCCAGGTACAGTAATTAACACTGTCTTTATTGATCTTGTTGAACAAAACAAAGCACGGAACCTCTGATCAAATGGTGCTGGGATATGGCCAGGGGAAAATAAGGGATAATGTACCTGTGTTTTTTGTGGGGATTTGCCTAAATTCAGTAGTGGGTAAATCTGAAGAATTTCAGTGCCACCTAAGCAGATGAGAGGAACAGATGCTGAAGCCTCTGATGTGAGTGGTACTGTAGGTCTGTATTGAGAGGGGACTGGGAAACAGGTGATCAGCTGTGTTGGGTGACACAAGCAAAGCCCAAGCACAGCCTCAGCTGCCCCTGCCAAATACTCCTGACTACTCTAGGACAGTGGTCAGCCCTGGGCAGAGGTTTTGTGCTTAGCAGCTCAGCCACAGGGCTGGGCACTGATTGCAAGAGTGACCTTGTGTGGGCACCATTTGCTGCCATGGCCAGCCTCACATGCCCAGCAGCAGCAGCTCAGCCCGGTGTCCAGCATCAGCTAGCCAAGGCAGGGCCATGGTTTTGGCTGAGCTGCACCCCCTCCATCTGCTGCTGGCTCTGCTGTCACTGCCCAGCACAGGAGAGCAGCTCAGAGGATGTCATTGCAAGGCACTTGGAGACAATTGACATTCTCTGCTAACTGCATAGAAGCTACCATACACACACACATTGTTTTTCGTGAGTCAAGGTCTCTGTTGCCCCTGGCATTTGTTTTGTGGATAAATTGCAGGCATAAGCTCTGTCTTCCATATCTTCTTATCCAGGATGTCCTTCTGAAAGAAAAGGAAATGTGTTCTTTACTTCAGGATTGTATACAACCCAGCCTGCCCTGCCAGGGGAATTTAAATCACTCTGCTGCTCTTTGGCCACTTTCTAGCACTTGTAAAGCACATTAGAACAATAATCTTCTTGTCAGTGACATGGTAATTTGCCTTGCAAACCTCACAGCCTGGAAATTCAGCTTGGATTCTACAGACAACCTGCAGAATACACTTACTGAGAAGTGCTAAGTAACCTGCCTTTCTTGTCCTCTGTCTCAGCAAATGAAAGAAACAAAGCCCATGAAGTGCCTGCAAAACACCTGCATGTGTTGAGTGGGAAGCTGCTCCTTTGGCAGCACTCAGAGTTCGCTTCTAGTCCTACAGGGAAAGACGCAAGCACCATTATCAGAGAGGAGCTCCAGTATACAAATACATATAAGGGATATACATATAAATACATACAAGGAATAAGAGGGACTTGGAGTGATAGAATGACCTTCTGGTGGCAGCACTGCACACTCATCTGCCCTTCCATGTGTGCAGCAGCAGATGAAAGCAGCGGATTAGCACCCCGTTGGAGTGGAAGATGTAAATCCAGCTAGCAACGTGTGCAGGTCTGACTTTTGGTGTTGCTTAGTACAAAAGGAGGCCTTTGACACTTTCTGTCAATCCTGCCACTAGCTGGGAAGGCTCATCTGCTTCAGTTCAGGCTTGTTGAGAGCAGTATTTTATCTGGCACAAAAATGCAAGAGAAAAGGAAAAACAATTTATATTTCAGGCCATAGGAAAAAACATAGCACACAGGGGTTCACAGAGGACTTTGGCTGCTTGACGGGGTTGCTCTGAGATGGTATGCTCCATGAGTGAAGGTGTGATTTGCTGGAAGCATATTCTCTGATGTGGGCTTCAAAGCCACGAAATACCTGCCTGTACAAAACAAGTGTAAAAGAACAAACTATCACTCTGCATTAAAATTTTTTTTAAAATCCAGAAAAATGCTTTGGCATAAGCCAGATGTGAGGAGCCTGTGTCTTCCAAGCTGGTCAGTCATTCAGCCTTGGCATTTAGGTTTTTAAAAGACAGAACAACATTTAGGTATTTTAAACTTCATTTACTTTGTGCTTGAAGCATGCCTCATTCAAGAGAAATTGTGCTGTAGAATTTGTGATTCTCTGTTGAAGCATTTTGGCCCTGCACTATACACATTCCAAACCATTCCTTACCAAGTTCATTTGCAGAGCCTTTTTCCATCATTAGCCAGTACTCCTACCACTATCAGGCAGCTCTTTTGCTTGAATAATTGCATTTATGTGGAATTCGCTTTGCCAGAAAAAAAAGTTGCTTGAATGTATGGTAGAGTTCACACAGATTTTTACCGTGAAAATGGACAGGTGAAAATTGTACAATAAGATTTAGCAATAAAATATTTTACTGCCAGTGGTTGTGTCTTATCAGCTGGGAGTTTGCAACAAGCCTGCTTGACTGACAAGGCAGGGAGAAAAGCTACAGCAGAGACCTCTGCTGAACCCGGTCCTTTGCTGTATCAAGGTGACCCCAGCAAAGCAGAAGACTCAGTGATGTCTGCAAACAAGCTTTTCTACTTTCTTTCCTTGTTTCTTCAAACACTCAACTGTTGATTCATTAGAAATTCACTAATAATTTTCTCTGTTCCTCAGCATGTTATTTAATTAAGTAAAAAGACATCTGAAATGTCTGTCTGATCTAAACAGAATCCATCTGTAAATGGAAAACTTTTAGGATACTATTCATTCTAGGAATTTTGATGTTGTTAATTAAATGATGCAAGGAGAATATTTCTTAATGAGACCATTAGTAGTGGAACTACTGAAGGTCATGCAGAATAGCAGTAATTATGTGCCAAAGTTTGGGCCTTACCCAAGATGAATTGTTGGAGTTACAAATTGCCTGCTAGCTCCTTCTGCCTGGAACTGTGGCTCAGTGTAATACTGGATGGCCAGGACCTGCAAAGGGGCACTTTCCATGCTCAGTGCCTGTTTCCCCACAGATTCAAGGAGACATTTAGGGACCACAGAACTCAGCCTCGCTTTTACTACTGCGGTGTTTGGGGGATAATGTAGTGAAACATGCCATGTTCCTTTCTGGATGGGAATTGGTTGGAGCTCCTTGAAAACCAGCAGTAACAGGTTGCTGCTGTAGCTGTGTGGTGATACAGCAGGAGAGGAGAAATCTCCCTTACTTTTCCATATGGAGGCTTATTTTGGGAGATGAAATGGTTCTGCACGGAAGTCAGTGTTACCTTTCTGATGGTGTCCCACTTCCAGAGGCAAAAGGAGTGATGAGAGTTATAAACCAGAGGCTATTTCAGACAGCTACAGAAGAGTGAGATGTCCTTACCAGCTTGAGGAGTATCAGAACTGCAAGTGAGAGTTTGAGTTTGGATGGGCCCTTGAAGTATCATCAAGCCCCAAGTTCTTTCCATGCCAGGACAGATGAGGTCAACCCAGACCTGCATCATTCTACTACTGAGATAAAAATTAGTTGTTCCATAAGAAAAAGTTGTTTATGCCACCCTCTGATCAGTTATGGGTTTGCAGATGAGATGGACTATGGGGTTTTTCAGGTGTTGCTGGTACCAAACTTTGAGCTGAGAATACGAACTTGCTCCAGATTTTCCTGTTCATGGTATTAGTTTATTTAGCTTGTTTCCCTGATGGCAAAGCTAAGAAATAGATCTGCCCAGGCACATTCAGAGCATGCAGGTTGACATGGTAAAGGTTCCTGATGTTTTATACCAGGTTTGTTTATTACAGGAGCTGTCTACCAACAGCTGGGGTTTTTAAGTTTTCCTATCTGTGTAGAAAAGTTCTTATTTCTTCAAACCAGACATTATTACATCAGGGTATTTACTCTGCATGTACAGAAATCTTAGTCTCACCTTGGAATATTTTCATTTCTCAGGGCTTGTTTTTAAGTAAAAATATGCTGGTTTGAGGAAAAGCACATTCTGTTAGATATTTTGCCTGTAACACTTAATGTCCAGCATGGTGTGCCAGGAAAAGGGCAAATACTGTCAATGCTGATAGGCCTCGTCTATCTCTTTTCTTTTTCACATTGCTACAATGTCTTTTTCCATAAATATCAAGCATGGACTAAGCAGCCACATGCTAGGTATCACCAAGTGGTATTTAAAAAGATGTGTATAGTGACTCCAAGGCAAGCAGCACAAAAGACCTCATACCATGCAAGCATTCAGCATTTTGGGAAAAGGTGAGGTGGATACAGCCAGAGGCTCCAGTTGTCCCCTCTAGCCTGTGGAGGACACACAGCACCTCACAGGGTTGGGTGAGCTTGTAGTGGAACTAAATGTCTGCCTAGAAGTGTTTGACTCTTCATTAGTTAGTGAAGTTTGGAACTTTCTCTGATGGTTGTCAGTGTTGTGGGATGTGCAGATAACTGAATATCCACCCCTTCTTCTCTCTTGTATGTCTGGTCTAGTTGTGTAATCTGCTAGCATCTCCACGTATTCAGGGGCCAGCTGTGGTGCTAGAGTTCATTGTGAATATGGAGATAATGAAAGACTCTGGAAAACATTTTCAGGATAAACATTTTCCATTTTTGTCTTTTACTATTTGAGAAACAGAGACTCAAGTGCAGCCTTTAAAATCTTTTCTTGCTATATCCTAATGTTTCAAAACGACTTGTAATTTTGGATCTTGACTTGGAAACAATTTAAGGGCGACTGATTTTCCATGGCTGGGAGTGCTGTGCTTCCTGACTAATCAGACTCTTTGGACATGTCTTAAATTGGGCACTGAAATAATAGATAGACAAGTGCAAGTAGTTGACTCAGCTCTATGAGGGTTTAGCCAAAGCACTTTAACACACAGCTCTGATATGCTCCAAGTGTGCACATAGCAAGTTATCACTCCTGGGCAGACAAGAGGTGAATGATTAAGGCACAGTAAGTCAATCATGGGAAACCATTAGCCCATGCTCGACTAAGTGGTGTGCTCCAAGCGAGCAGCCCCTCCTTGAAAAGTGTAGGCCTGTTCTATTTCAGCCAAGAGAGTCTCCTGCTGACATAGAGAATACCTGATATAATAAAACATTCTTTTGAATACAGTAAAATTCATCATTTAGGCTTTCCATGCTTGATCAAAGCCCTCAAAGATTCAGCAGGAGTCTCCACTGACATTAAATTAGATCTGTTCTCCCACCTAAGTTGCTGATTCTACACCTGCTCCGTAACCCAGAGCACCTACCTCAAGTAAAATAGGCAAAGAAAAGTGGATGCAGCAGCTGTGTGTGCATATCGAGGGAATGAGCATGGTTCTTCTACATTTCCTGACTTGTTGGAGGTTTTTCTGGGTTTTTTGTTTGTTTGTTTTTGTGCTTTTCTTTTTGTTTCATTTAATTTTGTTTCATTTTTTTTCATTTTCATTTTCTTCTGCAGGCAGACAACCATCTGTCCTGGCAGTGTAAGCACAGTCCTGGGCTACCTAGAACAGTTAAAACTGTAGCCAAACAAAAACCCAGTTAAATGCTGAATTCTTGAAGAGAAAATATTTTTGACTCATTTCCAAGTTTTATTTTCTTTTTTTTGGAAGCATCTTTGCAGAAGTGAAAGGAAGAATTCTTTACTGTATTGTTTGAATAATGCTTTGAAGTTTGGTCCTTAGCCAAAAGCCTGTTGACAGTAACATCAGTGTTGGGCTGACTGGCATCATGTATTTCTTGGGAATCTTTAAAAGCTCTCTGAGCAGCTCACCAAGGCTTGATTAACATTTGATTTCTATCTAAGTGAGGAAGGAATTATTCCTCTGTCCTTTTATGGGTGGATAATGAGCAGTCATTCAGTGATTTACCTGCCTTTTAGGGACAAATCTCTAGTCCTGGTAGAGATCCCAGGAGTCTGACAGGGAAGTCACCTCTTTCTTTTTAACAACCAGTCTGGTGTCACCCTATGTTGCCACCATTTCCATACCTTCTCATTGTTCATGTACTATTTTTCTCAGAAAAATTAAATTACGGATAACCTCAGAGTTTCATTTTACAGCTATTTCCTGTAGATGCAAATCAACATCACTCTTTTTCCCATGGTTTATAGTTATTCTTTCTTTTGTTTTCCCCCTTCAATTTTTCATAAGGAGGTTTATCTGAGGTGTTGATATTTCTCATAATAATTTTCTCATTAGTAGCTATGACAAAGTCTCTAATCTTCTCTCTTCCTTTTGTCCTCAGGAAATCCACTGACTGTGGCCTGCAAAGCTTTCTTTGGCTTTAGTGGAGAATCAGGCCCCATGATATACTGGATGAAAGGGGAAAAATTCATAGAAGAATTAGAAGGTCACATTAGAGAAGGAGAAGTCAGGTACTTTTTGGATTATTTACTATTAAAAATACTGTATGTCCCACAAGCCTGTTGGGTTGACAAGTTTTTAATTTAAAGTGGAAATAATTTTCTGTCCAAAGAGTGATGGATGACTTGGAGCCAGGGCTGAGTTGCTCCCTCTCCTTTGTAGTGAGTACAGTCTAAAGACAGAGTAGCTTGTGTATGTGCCTGAAAATCTGTTACCAAATTCCCCTGATGGTTGGTAGCTGAAGCATCTCCTGAGTGTTCCGGGGCTTGATTTTAGCCCTGTGTGGGAATGGTGCCATCCACTGCAGCCATCCTGTGGGACTTGCCTTGGCAAGATAACAGCCATTTCAGCATCACTGTTAATCTGGAAGACAAATGGTCTCCTGTCAAAGTCACCAAACTTTTTCTCTTCTCCTGAATGTGTTATGTGTGTGTGATGCAGCTCTTGGCGTGCCTTAACCAGAGCATTCAAGAAGCAGTGTTTGTTCATCCAGGTTTAACACATAAGGGAGAGAAAGGAGTGGCTGTGTCCAATACCCAACTTGTGCTTGGCTTTTTCCCAGGTGCTGGCTATCACTTGATGTAAGCTGTAAAGCAAACACACTTGTATCCCTATGAACTTCCATGGAATTTACACCTAACAGCTCCTTATTCTCTTCCTCTACCTGATAATTGTTCTTTGCACAAAGACTAAGTTACGGTTTTACAATGGGCAAGGTGGTCCCAGCTCCTGTAGATATAATGAATATAGATTATGATACAATGAATATGGATTATAAAGAAAACCAAGGTCTTTTCACTTTCCAGTGCACATTTTTTAATCTCGTTCCTGAGTTTTTTGTTTCTTGTAAAGGTGATTTTGGAGAGCAAATGGAGAGAGGTCCCTTTGCTTTATTACTTGATCAATAATGTGAAGTTCAGCCATTTAGCTACAAGTTATTAAGATATACTTAATTGCACACAGATTAAATTTAAACTTATATTGCCATTGTACAGTTCTCTTTCATGCTTCTGACCACAAAAAGCAATTATTGGAAACTTCTGCCATTGTAAGTAATCAGCACTTAATGACGTCATGTTCTCTCTGGTGTGTATATATATGAACAGAGTGATTTTGGTCATGTTCTTCCTTTGCATCAGGACAATTTGAGGTTTGTATTTAAAGAGTGCTCCAGCTTTAGCACAGTTCAAAACTTTTCTTTTATGTACATTTATTAGTGAAACTGAGTTTGAAAAGGCTGTTACTTGTCCTTTGTTGTGCCATCTCATTGCACATTCATGTTTCAAATTAATTTGTGACAAGTCACTTTTCTCATTCCACTAAAGTGCTTTAACTCAGTTTACAGACCCTTCACAATTCAGTGAATCCTCTCTTCAGCAAAGTTACATATCACATACCTAATCTCCTGTGATCACTTCCAGCATTTAAAACAGCGTTTTCCAAAACATACTGCATTGTTACCAGCAGTGCCCCAGTCCATCCCTTTTTTATTTAGAAGTAGCTATGGCAACTGAAGTGGTAACATTTTGCAGATTATTTTTTGCCCATAACAGCCCTTGGTTTTGTGTTCCATTACAGGTATGCTGCTTCAGGGGAACTAAGCAGCACTAATCGTTCTGTCAGTGCCCTGAGGCAGCCCACATCTTCCACACAGTTGTATTTATTGATTTATTTAAAAACTGTCATGTGTGTTTCAAATTTGATGAGCCATGGTGAACTTGCTGGTTAGATGCGTTTTTAATCAGCTTGCTTCTCTATGGTGTCACCAGGACATGTCATTTTGAGAACCTAAGAGTAGTACAGGATTGTTACAACCGGAACAAGATACTCCATGGGCTGTTCCTTTGGTACATTTTAACTCTGCATCCCCTATCTTGCATTAGTTCACAAATTAAGTAGCACTCTGAATTTATGGTGCTATCCTTACCCTGGACTGTGCCCATCCATTGTGTTGCTGGATTTTCTGTGTATGATGAGAGTTCAAGTTTACAAATGAATGACGTGTTGGAGCACAAACCACCCATCCCCAGTGTGCATGGTTAGCACTCACTGTGCTGTCATGAAAGCACTAAAATAAGGGTGCATGTAACCTGAGCATTCCTGTTCAAACCAAATCCATGGAACTGGGTTTTGGTATGCACACTTCACCAAGAGTAATATTTGTGTAGCTCTGGGCTTTTCAGTATTTATTAGACTTTTTTACAAAGCCTCATAATAAAAAGTAACTCATCAGAATTGCAGGGCTTGGAGGCAATGATGCCCTGTCTGAGCTGCGCCTTTGCCTTCCCTTGAATTAAGATCCCCAGGTGTTAGACATGCATGGAGGGAAAGGAGGAAGAGATTTTACTTGCCAGGTGGGTTTTTCACAGCAGTAATAAAAATGTCATGTAAATTGAACCAGAGTAATTAAAGAAGGAATCAGAGTCTTTAAGCATGTCTGCAGAGTTGTCAGTTGTACCTAATTATCAAAGCAGCCCACAGCAAATTTCAACACTGGCTCTCTGCCATGGCAAGTATTTTCAGACATAAATATTGCTCTCTCAGACACCTATAAGTTGCAGTTTTTTTCTTCTTCAGGCAACACTGCAGAATAGTCATAATGCTCATCTTGTAAAGTATGTTTGTCCTTGTTTTGTCTCTCTTGTCCATTTTTAAAGTATAAATAGTTTAACTCATCCTAGAGGCATGAAAAGAGGTGAATAGAGACATTTTGAATGGCAGCCTTATTTCTTCTGATTGATTTATCACCCACAGAAGTCAACAGATGGTTATGAAATGCTCAGACAAGATGAGGATGTTGTTTCCTATTAGGACGGGGTGCTGGGGGCAGGAGGCAGAACTCCCATAGCTGCCTGGCTGATGTGCTGGGATACTTTGCAGAGAAGTATGGAAGCAACAGCCCTCTCCTGAAAAGCTTATACTACTGAAGTAGACGAATTCAGAGCAGAAAACAAGAAACACAGTGCAGGAAAGTGAGATGAAGGTCACTGTCGTGCTGCCAGTTGAACGACTTTGCTTTGGAGAGGTGCTTGTGTACACACAGATCTGTCCTTTCATCTGCAGCCTCTTGTTAAGGACTGGAAGGAAGGGAGTAGACTTCATAACTCTGTTCACAGTCGAGATCCTCAGCTTTATAAAGAATGAAAGTTTACTTTTGGCTAAGTCCCAAATCTCATGCAGGTTAGTAAAGGTTTGCAATTAATGCCTCGGTCTTGCAGAGAGACCCAAGTGAAGCCTTGGTATCTGTGGTCATACAAAGACTGAAAATTTTAGGAAAATATTGTTTCAAAGTAAAAGTGTTTTAAATTCAGATTCAACTTAGTGCATACAGGCACTTGGGAAAATATGACCAAGGATTTGAAAAATCCAAACTATTGCATAATTTTCAAAGAAAGCATTTCTATTCTGTAATGACACTTCCTTTTTAAAATTCATATTCTTACCTGAAAATTATTCACTAGACAAAATGTTTTGTTTCAGATCAAATAAAATGCTTCAGCCTGAAGAAAAAGAAGACACTGAGTGTTGTTTTTACATCACCCACCTTTTATTTCTCTTTTTTCATCCTGTTTGTTGTGAGTTGTCAAGTACCGTTGATTTAGCTATGCATTAAATGTTGTAATTACTCTTACAGTTTGTTCAGCAACCCAGAAAGAGTGAGTTATTATTTTCTCAACTTGTGAGAGATGGCATGTGTTGAAAGTGATGCTGGTGAAGTTTCCCCCACCCCAGATAGAGACAGAGCTTCATCTTCTGTGTGTGCAGCAAATGCTGTTGCACCTTTAAGGTCTTATTTGTTGATATTGTATTCCTTTTCTAACCCAAAAATATTGTGCTCCATGTTCTCTGAACCAATCACAACAATTAATTAATTAATGCAATTAATTAAGGGCTGCAAATGTATTTAAATGCATTGTAATGCAGGTGACCAACTGTGCATTTCTGTGGTAATAATGTAAGTGTAGAGTAATGGTTAAAAGAAAAAAAGAAGAAAAATGAAAAAGCAGGAATGAAAGGTTTAACACCACTAAGAGTTTTCTACACTTTGCTGCCTGCATAATGCTTAAATGTTTGTCAGCATTTTCATGATAGATCTCACTCTGAAGGAGTTCTCTTGTTAAAAATTGGTATTAGAAGATATGTAGAAAAAAATTTTCAGTCCAAATATATTGGATATTCTTTTTTTATGAAGGCTACTCTTTAGATGATCATGTCTTATTTAAATTTAGGTTGAGGATCAGTTATTTTATCTTAGGTACATGTAGTTTAAATATAGATAAAAGTAACAGTTTATCTTAATTGTAACCCATCTCCATTTTTTTTCTGTATAAAATATCCTGATTACAGTAAACAAGAAAATCTGAACATTTGCAGAATGCTCCAGATTGGTTTCCCAGACATCTTCTCTGTTAATTATTATATTGTTCCTTGCAGCCTGATTTGTAGACCAAACAGTGTTGGGCATACTGTTTACCAGCAGAGAAAAGTGGTTTTCCTGAGTCTTTATATACATATAGCAGAATAATAGGTAAATGAGAATTGATTTATCTCACTCCCAGTGATTTAGGCTGAGTACGCAAATGGACCAGGCTTTCTCAGGAGGTTTTTTTCTGGCTAGAAATTATGCAAATTCAACCTTTCTTCCATTATTTTTACCACTTGGATGCTAGACCAAATTAAAAAAAAAAAAAAAAAAGAAAAAAGAAATATAATCAATGAGAGTGAATTTGAAAAAAAGAAAAAAAGATGCAATCCAAGTTTCCAAATGCAATACACACACCCTGTTTTTAAACTAATGCTTTTCCATTTGCTTTTTTGCAAATATGCTGCCACAATGAAAGAGGCTGAATAGTTGTGAATGCTCTGGTGCCTCTTCTGAGTAACTGCAGAGACGTGTTTATAGCAGTCAGGCTTGCATTTTTGATTTTCTAGTGCAGTGCCCTCATACTTCTCTTTTGATTTGTTTTCCATTTGTTTGGAGTTCCATGAATGTCATGTGAAAACACGTACATAAGGAAATGTGTGTACACAGAATGTCTTTGGTTTATAATAGAGAAGCTCGGGGTTTGCCATTGCTGACACATGTGAATGTCTCCAGCAGCAGTTTCCATCCAGAGCAGGCAGCACTCTGGTTCAGTTACTTCCTGTCCAGTTTCCTTCTTTTGGTCTCGGGATAAAATATTTCTTTTTTGGTGAACCTGGGTTTTATTTATACCTTTACCTCACAGTGCTGTACACAGTCTTTTCAGAGAACAGACTCACTGAAGTACCACATACAGTGGTGAGTTCACAGGAGACTGTGAGGGCACCCCACATTTTCTGTTTACCCTCTTGTGCAGCATTACACAAACAGGATCAAATTAACCTGGTGGATTTTACTTGGCATTACATTTCCCTGTTCAAAGGAGCAGCAACTTTTTCTTGAGCAAGTGATAAGCCTTTTGAGAGAATAGGGTATTGTATTTTTAGACTTAATGTCAGCAGCAGAAAACTTGTATTTACTTTGCATTCTTTTTAATGTTCACATGAGAACAATGACATGAAAAAGGCTGTACCTCTGGCCTGAAAGTCTGCTAAAACTTTTATTCCATTTGTGGGGATTTTGCATGTCTCCTCTTTCCTCTGAAAAGAGCAGAGAGCTCTTGTTCTTGACACTTTTCCCCTTAAAAGTCAGGATCTAGCCCCAGAAAACAGAGGAAAATTCCAGAGAGTACCACAGCTCCTTTTGTTGATTTTCCAGACTGAATTAAAATGTATCACAATACCCAGCCTTTAAATTGCCCTGTAATTTGTTCACTGATGGCTTAGTAGCACATCCTCCTTCTGGAAAATGGATATTTGTCACTTCTTTTAA
Organism: Acrocephalus scirpaceus scirpaceus; assembly: GCA_910950805.1. Classification (NCBI taxonomy): domain Eukaryota; kingdom Metazoa; phylum Chordata; class Aves; order Passeriformes; family Sylviidae; genus Acrocephalus; species Acrocephalus scirpaceus. Next base: position 72,986,341 of record OU383776.1, read on the forward strand.
AAGAAGCATTTAATTCTGATGGAGCCAATGTAAAGAAGCCACACATAATCATTGTACTTATGGCCACTCTTCCTGCACTTGGTTCAGCTCCTCACTAGACATGGCAGGAGAAAAAGCCTTCTGGTGGTCATGAAAAATGCCTCTGTGAAGCCTCTTTCAAGCAACATGAGTCTCCTTTTAAGTCCTTCTCCAGGAGTAAAGTAGGCCAAGGAACATTGTCCTTTTCTGAGAAATCATAGTGCTTTTGGGAATCTGCCATCCCTATTAATTCAGTTAAAGCAAAGGCTGTATCCTTCCTTTCAGACTCCTCAGAGAACATCTTGGAGAAAAAGAAGTTGAGTTGACATTGATCTTTGATGCTGTAGAGGAGGCAGACCTGGCTAACTACACATGTCACGCGGAGAACAGAAATGGACGGAAACATGCCAGTGTTCTTCTGCACAAAAAAGGTAATTCTCCCTTTTTAGTTATCTGTGATCTCACCTGCCTCAGCAGCAACACGTCAGTCAGAGGTCCTGCTGACCTCTCTGAGCCAAGCTGGATTCCTGTGTACCTGCTTGGAGCTGAAGTGTGCTTGTGTACAGCTTCAGTTTACCATTTGTGGGGAACAAAAAATCATGGATTGTTCTTCAGTGTCCAGCAAATTGGCCTTGCAGGTGATTGCCTACTTGGAATAAAGTCACCCATAAGGCACCAATAATCAGGAGAAGTATTTTGGACTAAACAACCTCTGAATTTGACCCAGAATGGACTGACTAGGCCAGTTAAAACATACATTTCTTAGAACAGGTGCCCTGGAGTGAGGTCAGATGTTCTCATGTTTCTCCACTTCCTGGCTTTGTGTTTTAAATTGGAAACTTTAAGTTGTCTCCATGCATTTTGATTTCTAACTGCATCAGGAATGAAAACATGCAGCGGGAGCTAAAAATACATGGAGAGTTACCCCATCATGGTTGTCTTGCTTGATACTGTTCCTGAATGGGGAACAGCACTACTGACAAATTATCTGTAGCAGAAAGGAAACTGTTTGGATTTGACTGTGCCAAATTTGAAAGTGCTACTGTTTGAAAAAGTCATTATCAAAGGAGTGTAACAGTATCTCATGGTAATTCTTCTGTTGTTTGTTCAGTCAGCTTTCCTATTCATAAGGAAGCTGACATTTAGATTGGATGCTGATCTCTCTGAGATACAGTGTATTAGGACACACAAAAGCTGTAAGATAGTAATTGTTGGTAAAGCAAAGGAGGGTTCCACCCTTGGGGCAAAGCTGACCAGATCTCTGCCATCATTCTTGGATGTAAATTATTTTGCCAAAACAGGAGAAGAATTGTTTTCATGAGGCAAACCTGAAAGGGCAGTTCCAGTGCTTTGTGTGCCTTCACTGTGGCAAAGTTGGAATGAAGGAATGTTGGTCTAGCAGATCATTCTGCTGTCTACTATAAACTTACATTCAGGAGGGCAGGAGGGCTCTGCAGAGGGGTCTGGACTGAGGCCAGCTGTATGAGGCCAAGTGCTTGGTCCTCCTCTTGGGTCACATCAAGCTCCAGGCTGGGGCTGGAAAGCTGCCACGTGCAAAGGATCCAGGGATGCTGGAGACCCCATCCCTGAAGGGCTTTGAGAGCCACATGGACGTGGCCCTTGGGGACATGGTTTAGTGGTGGGTTTGGCAGTGCTGGGTTAACAGTTGGACTCAATCATCCAGGAGGTATTTTCCAACTGAAACAATTCTACAGTTCTATGATCTAAACTGACAAGTTGTCACAACTTTAATTAGATAATCTGGTCATCATGATGAGGGATTAGTCTCTCTCTAGTGCAAAAAGAGTTCTACCTTTCCTTCCACTGAACCTCATAAACACACAACTGATAGTATATCTCTGCTGGCACTGGTAAATGTTCTGCTGTGTGCATATAGTAGAATAACAAGCTCAGTTTATTTATAACAAAAAAAAATGCAGATATTTCAGAGCTCTGCAGGAATTACAGAAGAAGCACTGCTGAATACAGGATTGGGAGGTGGAAAGGATCATTTTGCAGCTACTATTTCATTTCTCTCTGCACTTTGGCTATAGAAAACTTATAGTCCCTTCAGGCACTCCCAGTAGTTGATTTTCAAGCTATTAAAGTGTCATTTAAAATAACCACTGTATTTTACTGTGTCCCTTGACTGCCTGTCCCATTGTCCTGTTTGTTATTTATTAAGTTCTCACAAATACTTGACCAAACTTTTCCTTTCTGCAACTTGATTTAATTGCTTCTTATCCTAACTTTCTCCAGCTTAGATTTTACGGTAGATATTCATGAGTCAGTAAATACTACTGTATTTACTGAACTTGGACAATATTTAGGGCAGGACTTGCAGAAAGCTGTTGACTAGCATCCTTTGTGTGTGCCAAAGAAAGGATTTCTACTGCAACATGCTGCAGCACAGATCTCTCAGTCAGAGAAATCCCCCTCCCTCCAAAGTCTTACCTGTTAAGAGCTGTATTATCCATGTTTGACAAGAGGCACTTGTAGTTCTGTTTTATCTCCAGACCTGCCCTCTTTTTTGTTTTTCTGGCTTGGATGAAAAATAGGAATAAGCCCAAAATCTAAGTTGTAGATGCTGTATAAGATTTTCTAGAGTTCTTGTTTTGACATCAGATGGTTATTTTTTAGCACATAGTTTGCTTTGAAAATAAAGAAAAATCATCTGCTCAAATGTTTCAAAATTTATTTTGAAGAGATATTAAAGTCTTTTGCTGTACTAGTGGTACAGCCCCCACAAACCTTCAGGAGCATACAGGAGTGCTGTTTGCACAGCTCCAGTGTAGCAATAGCCCCAGAGCATGTGCCATCATTTAGGATTATTTTTATCGTTTGAAAAAGAACCAAAGCAAGTTTCAAACCCAAAGCTGCCAATGCAAAGGCAGAATCAGACATGCTTCTAAGACCTGAACACAACTGTCTGCTGTCACATTCTTCTTAATGATTTAATTCAAGACCACATTGTTACTTGCTTTCAAGCAGTTCAGAAATAAGTTCTGGACAATCCTGGGTTTGGTTTGCTTTTATTTTTTTTTTTTTCTCTGTGCTGTCCTAGCATATTTGGTGCTCAAATAACATGGAAATGCAATATACACCCAGTTGTGCCTTAGTTGTGGGAATAGTTCAGGATTCCCTTCAAAAGGGTTTGAAAACAGTCCAGTATTTTAGTGACTGAAGTCTACATAGTCTATAATATAACTGTTCTGAAAGATAAATAACTTGTCAGAAACCGCAGAATAAAGTCAGACCATGCTTTTAGTGGCAAGAAGTAGTGAATTGAGATAAAAGTAAATTTTATGATGAATTTTCCTCACTTTTTTTTTTTCCAAGGAGACTGCCTTTAATCTAGACATGCAACGAACTAATTTTAGGGGAGGCAGGTTTGATAGTGATACATCACTAAACTTTTAGGAACTTCTATAATGTGTCTCTCTTTTATTGGGTATTTATGAAACTTTCTGTATTTTAAAGACAATGATCCTCTGTAATACGTTGTGGCAAGTATCTTCTACATTATTTTACATTAGAAACTATCAATATTATTATTTGCTATTTTTCAGTCACTTTTATAGCACAGAGACCAGATTCAGTGTTTTTTCTAGTGTTGGATATGCTGCTTCCTTATTTATCTCACTGAGGATCACTTGAGGAGGAAGGAATTAATCAGATGTCAAGACTAAGTAGAGTAGGCAAGAAAATTGTACATCCTGGGTTTTTCTCATTGCCTCCACTTTGGAATGGAAACAAGGAGAGCTCAAAAGCCTGGGCTTTCTGCTTCCTTATGTCTGTCCTCTAGGAGAGTTCATGGGGCAGAAGGACAAATACCAGGCATGCAAAAGCTGATCAATTTTACCTTTTGAGCTGGATTTTGTGGGTTTGCTTAATACCCTGCCATTCCCCCCACCAAAAGTGTACACAACTCTGTGCTCCTGTGTGGGCTGCAAGGCTCAGCATTTTTTTTTCCTTCCAGGCTGGCAGCTTTGCCATCATTTCAGTTTCCTAGCAAAAAAAGATTCAGTACAATTAAAAAAAAAATCCCCTCAAAAGTGATTTTACACAACTCTGTTCTCCATTTGCCTTGATTTATCTTTCAGAGCACAGGCAGCTTTATCATGCAGTGTAGTAAAAGTTCCATGAATTCCCTGTGTTCTCAGAGAGATTAAATAGCTATTATAATAGACTTTTTCCATCTATTAGTCCATGACTTGCCAGACATCAGAGATACTGTAAACTGGGAATAGCTTGACATCTGATGTTAATTATTGAAATACAAGGCATCGTGAGGCAAGAATAACCCCCAAAGATACGCAACTAATTTGCTTTTTATCTTGAAAGTGACACAAATGACACACGAGTAATTTTTTCTGACCTAAGTCTTAGAAGCGTAAAGATCACAAAAACTTTGTCCTGCCTGTATTAGTTTGGCAACTTCTCGCTGTGTTTCTCACAGCAGCAAATATCTTCATGACATCTTATCTGAACTAATACAGGCTGTGAGAGTCAAATTGTCATCCTCTGTCTTTTATGGCTAAGTAATATGCCAGGTGGTGTTAGGAGCAATATTACTTCTAGAGGACATTTCAGGATAAAGAGCAATGCTGTTCAAGTTAGTCTCTTGCATCAGATGGAGCTCTGGACTGGTATCCAAGGGGTTTTATCCCATTTTGTCATTGGTTTGCTGAATGACCTTGAACATGCTGCTTCTCTTTTCTAAGCCTGTTTGCCCAGCTGTAAAAGATGGATCACTGTGTTTGGATGCATTTGTGAAGTTCTTGGAGTTCTTGTGCTGTTTCCTAACAAAAGCATCTGAGTAGGAAATTTTAACTAACACTAGGTCCCATTAAAGTATAATATGAGCTCTAGAAATATGTGAGAACTCTGTTAGCAGCCGTCACAACTCAAACAAAGTGACTCTTTTAAGCCTGATGTGTGCTCCTGGCTTCTTGTGTTATCTTGGGCTTCCTTGCAAGCTCAACTCATTTTCCAGTGATCCAGCTGAAGCCCTGGCTTGGCAGCTCACATCAGCTTGTCCACAGGCCTCAGAAATATAAAACAAAAACTGTCTAATTTGGCAGGGGAAGGACCAGATCCTGCCCAAACTGTTCTCATATGCTGCATACAGCATTTGATGCACACTGCCAATGCAGAAGTTTCAAACTTCAGGAGCTCATTAAAGGTTGCTTACTCCTCTGTGTAAAATCACTACATAGTTCTAGTGTAGGAGATTTATATGGAATCCAAATGCATTCTGGATTTCAGATGGTTATTTCAGATGGGCAGTAGATGGAGTAAATGAGTAAAATTAGGTAATAGGTAATGGACAAAATTAGTAGGTATTTTTAATGTTATGGCGGTTATCATTGGAAGCTGCACAATTTTAGTGGAATTGTACTGTGGGTTAGAGAAATATAGCTTGAAAAATCATAACCTTTTTGCCTTTCTTTGCTAATTTTAGATTTGATCTACAAAATAGAACTTGCTGGAGGACTGGGAGCCATCCTTCTTCTGCTTATTTTGCTCGTGACCATCTATAAGTGCTACAACATAGAGCTAATGCTGTTCTACAGACAGAACTTTGGAGGAGATGAAGCAGCTGATGGTAAGCAGTTGCACAGGAAACTCAATACATGCAATGGAAATATTTCAGAGACCCAAAGTGGTGAGACTGAAATGAATCCTAAAAGATACCTGCTGCTAGTTTAAACTACTAAGCACCCAACAGTGTAAAGCCTTAAGACTTTCTCCCAAAGACCCCTGAGATCAACAAGTCTCACAGAAATGTCACTGGGCTCTGCCATGAGCAAAAGGGAGCCAGAAGAATTGTTCATGAATCTGCTACAGAGGCTCACATCATGTCATTTGTGAGCTCTTCATGTCCATGTGTGCAGTGCCACCTGTGCCCAGGGTCCCTTGTCCTGAGATCCTCACTGTAAATCTGAGCAGCCCTTCACCAGGTGTACTTCATGAAGCATTTTCATTGAATTGCCAGCAGGCTGCCAGTGACCTCCTCTGACTAGTGAGAGATGATTGTTATGAGGCTAATTTGTTACCTCAGTTATTTGGGAGACTGTAAACAACTTGGTGGGAATGTGCAGCTTGCCTGGGGTGCATCTTTAGGAATAAACTAGGCTGTTTTCCATTTTTCTTCCCCCACCTTCCCTCTCACTAGAATATATTCTGTGTGGTGCCTAAAGCTAAATTTTTATTTTTAAATTGAAGCTTTAATTCTCCTGAATATAGAACATTCCTTCTCCTATGAAGCTGGAGCAAGCCCTGCAAACTAAATCCCAGACTTTAAATCCTATTATTATGTTCTTAACACTTATTTCATTATTAATACACTACTAATATGCATCTAAATAGTGTCTGCTAAAGAGAAAAATTGCAGTATCCAAGTACAGGTGCTTGCCATAGCCCACTGCAACACTTAGCAGTCACACAGGCTCTGGAATGGTACATCTAGAAACTCTAATGTATTTGAAAAGAGAGCAGGAAACACATTTTCCATAGTACCAAAACAATGTGCAGTTGCATAGACATGTTGCTTTCTGTAACTGGCATTTCTGTTGTCACAGTAATAAATATTTTAGTTTCACAATGGGTAGATACGGTGTGAAAAGGTTCCACTATGATGAAATGCGTAGGAGTTTTGGAGAATGGATGGAATGACATCTAGGGGATTTTAGAAGGAGGAAGGATGATCCTTGTGGGTCTCTTCCAGCTCAGAATACTTTGTGAATCTGTGATAAATAGCAGGAATGAAGTTCAGGAAACTTGCTCCTTCTTGATCCTTATGTATGACTGGGAAAAAACTAAAATTATGCTTTTTGCCATACCTATGATACTGCACAATGTTTGTACTGGTACCTAGGACAAAGGGAGTGGTGAGATTATGTGGCTTGAGAAGTATTTTACCTCAAACACCAGGGATTATACTGACATAATACCCCTGCTTCACACCAATCATAAGTGGTAACTTCCTGCAGCCTGCTTCAATTTGTTTATCCTGTGTTTTCAGTGTGAAGCTGCTGCATTTTTCCTCATGTAACTTCCTTGGTTTGATCAGTTTTTAATTTATGAAACAATATTATTTTCCGGTTGCTTAGAGGAGGCCCCATGAGTACATAGGGGATTTTGTGTGCCCACAAATTCTGAAAACCATCTTTTATTTTTCCAGTGCATAATTGTAGACCTTTCACAGCTTTGTGTCTCATTCTGATCCTGCAGGATGAAAGATGGAGGCAGAATGTTACAGAAGTCAAAGCATATATGGGGATGTTTGTTTCATCTCATGTAGGCAGCAGTGGGAGCATATGAAACTCCCATGAGCACTCAGCTGTATAGATACAATCACAGGGTCATTTTCCACTTATACGTGTATTTCTTTGAAAAAGAAGATTTGGAACTTAACAGATCTGCGTTATTCCTATTTCTAAAAATATCCCACGTAAGCAATGTTGGACACAGTCACTTCCTGTGTTGTGTGTAGCATTGCTTTTAGAGAAAATGACAGTGAGGATTAAGGGATCCATTTAGGAAATGGCTCCGAGTTGTGCAGCTCCCAGAGCCAGCGGTGGGCGGGTGTGGGCAGCTCCTTCTTCTCTGTCCTGGTACATGAAGCTTGTGAGGAGCGAGCTGAGGCCATGGAGCTGTAACACCACTGCACAATCTCCCAGGAGCCCAAGGGAGCTGGTTCTGTCAACATCCTGCTCACTGGCATGTGAGCTGAGGTGACTGGGGAGGGCAGCTGTGCCCCTGCAGGGGCAGGAGGTTCAGGAACCACTGGCTCTCGTGGTGCTCTGCAGTCAGGGATGTCAGGGCTCTGCTGCCCTTGCACAGCTCTCAGACCTTTGCAGGGATGCTGCCTCCAGGATCACTGGCATCTCCTAAAAGGTTTTGGCATGCTTCCTTATGGACAGGGCGGCAGGTTTTGGATAGGCCTCCAAAGCTGGCTGGTCTGTTGACTTCAGAGGAATGTCAGCAAGCCAGGTGGACATCTTCCATCATCCCCTACAGCCATGGTGATACTAGGCAAATTGCCTTTTACAAATATGTAATTATTCACATGCTTTGACTACAGCTCTGACCCTCATGGGTCTGACTTTATGTCAGGAATTATAAGTAACCATCACTTCAAGGTCATCAAGAGATATATTTTATTATGATTAGGTATTTGTTCTTTTTATTAGAATATATTGAGGAATTTTAACTACTTTAATTATCTTTCATGTGCACAATTCTTTACAGATAATTGGTACTCAGAAACCCTCCATTCATGCAGTTTTCTCCTCACAATATTAACTATTTGATTTTTCATTTTCTGTAAATAATGGCAGCTGTGATCTTCCCTGGAGGCTGAATTGCTGAAGGTTGACTTTTTCAATATACTGTTTGCCATTACTGCAGAGGAATACAAAGAGAAATGTCACTAAGACAGTCTGATCCCAGCATGGATCCCCAGTTCTGTGGTGGCACCACTTCTGTTCCTGGCACACTCATGAGCTCTTAACTCCATGTTTCAGAAGCAGAGCTGGAGACAAGCCCCAGTGCTGGGCAGGAGGATGAGAGGAGGAAGAGGAGGAGGAGTGTTGCCCTTTATGAGAGTTATTTATCTCTCTTATAATGTGTTCCCCAAGTATTTCAAATCTCCTGGATCAAGTGGATTGTGATCTAAAATTATGTTATTGATTTTTAAAATCATGAGTTTTCTAAAAAAAAAAAAAAGCTTTGAACTGTTTGTATTTGGCATTGTTACTATGAATAGTCAGTATTCATTTGAATTAAGTCATGTCTTTTCTCACAATTACTAATGGAAGGAAATTTTGCTTGCTCAAAACTTTTCAGGCTCAAAACTTTTCCAAGCTCAAAACTTTTATATACTCCTAGAACTCTTGAGGAATAGAAGTTGAAAGAATTGCATTACAAATATGCAATGGCTTAGAATAAGTTTCCACTTTAGTATTTATCTGAAAATTTTGCCCATGATCTTTTCAGCTATGACATGTGTCTGAGCACATGGAGCAGAGTTACTGCTCAGCATGCAGAAGAAAAGTGAAAGGACCCAAGTAATTTCTGCCTGGAAGCCAGATTATATGTTCCTGTGAAAAGTCCCCATTTTGTTGGGAAATGCTTGGTGGTTTCAAGGAGTAATAGAATTTCCCAGTACTCTCCTGTGTTCCTAATAGCATTCTTGCAAACAGCACGCTGAACATGATTTGTTTTCTTGCAGACAACAAAGAATATGATGCTTATCTTTCATACACCAAAGTGGATCCTGATGCATTAGATTGTGATAATAATGAAGAGGAGCAGTTTGCACTTGAAATCCTGCCAGATGTTCTAGAAAAGCACTATGGATATAAGCTCTTCATTCCGGATAGGGACCTGATCCCTAGTGGAAGTAAGTACTTCTGACCTTTCAATTTTATTTCTGTCTGATGTGTCACAAAGGCCTGGATTGTGTGATAAGTACTAGATAGATGTGGAAGACCTTGAGAAGTGGTTGCAAAGATTGGAAAAGTTTCCTCAGCACTGCAAATTTGAGTTCTCTGTTAGAGCTTGTTCCTGCACCACTGAAATCAGAGGGAACTGCCATTGATTTCAGTGAGGGCAGGAGCTGGACCTTCCTACAGGGAAGGCTGCAGCATTGCAAGCAATACCAAATCCAAAATGTCTACATCAAACACAGGTAACTAAGCAGGAAACTTTCTGAAAGGATTTTATCATCTCTGTTACATGATTGAAAATAGGATTGGTTTTTTTTTTTCAGTGATTAATTGTTTTCTCTACAGCAGCTTTGCAAGTAAAGATCATCTTTTCTATTGTCTTTTGGGTTTTTCCTTAACTTGGAAGTCTCATAAGATTCAGCAGCACCTTTGGATGTCTCTACCAAAGGTCAGTGCTTTCCTAGTGGTAGTTATGGCATTTCTTCTACCAGACTCATTTTTGAGCAAGTCAAAAAGACCACGAATCATATCCATCGTGTTGATGAATTTTGAATGCACAGTATGTTTGCTGTAATATCACATTTATTTGAAGTGCTACCCATGTGAAAAATCAGCTTGTTTTGTTTGTTTGTTTTTTTACAAATTCTATCTCCAGAACACTTTCATAAAAGCAACAGAAGAGAATGTGAACTTCTCTCTGTATGTGCTACTGTGTAGGAAATATGAGCAAGAGAACAAAGCAGTGGCTGTAGTGGAGCAGATGTCCCCAAACATGGAATAGCTCGAGCATAGCTGCATTACAACCTGCCTGCCAAAAGACTTGAAACTGCTGCCTCACTGTGCCAAGCGCCAGTGCCTGACCCAGAAGTCAGAGCCTGTTTCTTCTCTGACCTTTGAGAATGCTGGAAACAAAGCTCTGAACCCTTCACCACTGGAAAACAGGAGTCAGAGCCTCACCAGAGATCATGAAAGGCCTGTGCAGGGGGCTTGAATTTATTACATGCATTTTCAGCTCCTAGTTTAGAGCTGATTGACTTTTTCTTTTTGCCCCTGCAAGGTGTAAGTTTTTCTCCCACAGTGACAAATTACAGAAAGGGGACTTGGCTCATGGCTTTCTTTTTTCTTACAGTACAAGCAAATTATATAAAATTTTAAAATATTATTAAGAGAAAATACATCTTTTTGTGGTAAAAACCACAGAATTGTTGTAACTAGTTGTTTCATATCCAGCAATATAGCAGAGTTATACATAGCAATTATGCAAGTGAACTAAGAAGTTTAAAGTTAACCCTTCAATGATAACTGTGCTGAAGCACAGATTAATCTGAAATTAGATTCTTTTTTCCAATTGTTGTTCCAGCCAGCATGGTATTTATTTTTTTTTTGTCTATTTTTGTCAGCAAGGCACTCAGCAAATACTTGCCATCACTTTGGGTAGTCATTAAACCTCTCCTGAAAATGTAGGGTACCTGAAAATGTCAGTTCTCATTTATGAACATTCACAGATTTAATCCTTCTTCTTTCCTCTCAAACTCACTTCTTCAGTATTATGAAAAGGCCTGATTCTAACACATGGAGCTTCAAGAACGCCTAATCAGACATAATGACAAGGCAGAATAAAATGTGGAGCTGCTGAAATGAGTGTGATTTGCATGCTTTAGCTTAGAAAAAGATATGGGGGAAAGCATATTTATTTCAAGAGGGGCTAGAGGGAGGGTGAGAGGATGGGGAAGGAGGGAAGACTGAGCCTCCTGCATTTGTGAGCTCTCCATGTGCCCTGGAGTAGTGGAACATGCCTGTGTTCTGCCTGATACTCACCACTCTCACAGGGACTTGCAGTGCTTAATGAAGGCAGTGTGATGTGGAACGGGCCTGCTGGAAACTTCAGAGGAAAACATGGGATATTTTAGAGCGACTGTCTCAAAAAGTGGCAGATGTGACAAAATATATAGCTGTCTAGGGTAGATTTCTATAGCATAATGGGGAGGGTTGATCACAGCTATCGTTTTATTTGAGGAAATATTTCTTCCCACATGTTTCACTTCCTCATCTTTCAGTGTAAATTACCTTCATCAACGTAATCATTTCCCACTCTCTGTTCTGATGTGTGTCCTTCTCTATCCTGTGTACTCGGGTGTGTGTCACCCCAGCAGCGCAGCCAGGAGCTGTGCACGGCTGGTGCTTCCTGCAATCCGTGCAGTTGTGAGGAGCTGCCACGGGAGGGTGTGCACCATTCGCTTCCTTCTTGGCACGCAGCAGCTCCTACAGCTGCTCCCTGCATTTGAGAGCAGGCAAAAAATAGATTTGTTAAATAGTATTTCATTAATTTTCTTGCGCAGTTCTGCAAACAACTTAAAAAGCTGACTTCGGGAAAATTCAGGGACAAGTTTGATTGTGTTTATGTCCAGCTGGCTCATTGCTAACCTCTGGCGGAAAGCTGTGATGGGCTCTGCATGTCCCTATGCAGCTGAAGGAGAGATTACAGCCAGATGTGCTGTGGCTGGGACACACCCACAGCCACCTCCTCCACAGGGCACGTCCAGGCTCTGCTTTCAGCTCTGTGTCTGATTCAGGGATGTCCATAGAGTGACTGCTGCTGTCCCCAGCAGGACAGAGGTTCTGGATGTGGGGACTGAGGCCACCTCTTCACCATTGGAAAACAGATCCCAGGGTTCAGGTCAGATGGGGCTGAGTCATGTTTTGCAGTAGGTGTTGATTTCTGAGCCCTGCTGGGATACATATTTTATTCCAGTGGAGAATTTTGTCCTAGTGGGAGGGAGAACCACCATTGAAGGATGCCAACGGCCTCAGCGATGCCCATCACACAGTGGCCAGCAAGGACCTTTGTGATGACTCTTGGTGCTGCCTGAGATCAGCGTGGATGGATCCAACTCCCTGAACTGGCAAGATGGAAAAGAATCCCACACAGCCGTGCTGGCTGGGAGGCACGACTGGTGACCCAGCAGGGAGACATGGCAATGAAGACCAAGTTTGTAACCCAGGAACTGAGTTGCATGTTATGGGAAGTACTGTAGCAGCTATTCTTTCTTAAAGAATACTCTTTGGTCTTAACAGAATGAGTGTTCTTCATTCTGTTGAAGCTGACAGCACTCACATGCCTCCCTGCCCAGGTAACTTAGGCATAACTGGACAAGTTAACCTGCATAAGGAGACTGGGATCCCTGAGATGCACTTGCACTTGTTACTGAATTCCTTAGCAGTTCTCATTATTTTCACCCTATTTGCTTTCAGGGTTCTTTTATAACAAACCCCTTCCCAAAACAAAAACTCTCAAGGTCTGTGAGATTTTTTTAATTCAGTGTTAGGAGACCTGAGGAGATTGAGTAGTTGGCAGGGGGTTAACAGGATGAGTTATGTTTCCACCTGAGACATTTTTTGTCTTGCCAAGGATGATGTCTGCAGAGAAAAATATCTATTTGCACTTCACTTTTCCAAAATCAGGACTACTAAAATCAGAGGAAGGTACTTTTCTCCATGGTTTCTGCAAATTATTTTAAAACCTGAAAGTCAAGAGGTAAAAATTGTCAAGTTAGACTTTTAATACCAGCAATACATATCTATTAGAGCATAATCTAGTTGTTCTCTAAGCATATGTGCATTTGGTCTTGACAGGATTGAAAAAACACCAGCAATTCACTCCAGCTCAGCCCAGGGTATGAGATCAGGCAGTGAAAAGAACAACAGTGATGGAATAAAAATATTTGTTTACCTGAAAAATGAGAAGTTTTCAGCACAAGGGGAGAGTGTCTAAGGCATGTAATAAAAAGCACATGACAGTCAATATTATAGTTCTGTCGCTTTGTAGTTTTGTCTGCCCATCTGTGTGGTTTTTGCCTGGTGAGTTTCAGCTTCCTGGGTTCCTACATGAAGAAAACCCAGTTGGACCATGTGTCTGGGGTTCCCAAGGATCCTTTGTTATGTACAGGATGCCATTTCTTTGGAACAGGAATACAATATCCAGCTCTACAAACTCCTTTCAGAAGTCCCTAGTTCTCTGCTCTGTATGAATCTTACTTTAAATATAAGACATGGGTGAGGGTAGTAGGGATACACATGGATGTCAGCTGAAAGAGGAATAAATATGAACAAAAGGCAGAAGGGCTGGCTGTCCTATAGTGCACTAATCTGCATTATTTGTTTCTTTATGTTGAACTCATCAGCTGTCCCTCAGCTCATCCTGGGATTGGGCTTTCTCTGGGAGGAGGCCATTATTCTGCTCTGTGTTTCAGCTGTTTTGGTCCAAGCTAAGAGAAGCAAAACATATTTAATAAATAGGAAAAGCAAGACACAAAATCATTGGTATTATAATGAAGTAATCAGACTCAGGGTTTGGGAACTATTCAGCTAGGAAACCAGGACTGAATTACCCTTCTATAAATAACTTTCCCAAGTGATGGTCACACTGCCAAACACAGAAAGGCTGGTTATTAACAGATTGCCAGGAACCAACCAGTATGGGTTTGATGGTAGATACTCTTTGGTTCTCATAGTGCTGCAAGCCATGTTTCCCAAAAATATCTGTAGGATTTTATATGATTTCTAGTGTTTTTTCCTTCTCCCTCAACTCCTTCTGCAAATCATCTGAATCAGATTAGTCAGTCATTTCTTTGTGTAAGCAACTTTGTGCCCATAGTGTTCATTGATTTCCTTGCTCCTAGTCTGCTTGCATATTAGGTTTCCTTCCAGCCTGTGGTTAATGTAGCTCATTAAGTATTTCATAGGCAGTTACAGATAATTTAATTGCAAACAGGATGCATCTCTTGGAATTCTCTTCTTCAGTGCTCCAAACTACAGTTCAGCATCATTACATGTTAGATGGTGTTTGATGAGCACATATTTGCTGTCAGGTGATCTGTCTTCATTACTCAAGGGAGCTATGCAAAAACAATGTTTGGGTTTGGGTATAACACTTCTCCCTGTCCCTTCTTCCTTGGGCATTGCGTTGAATGTGATGCAAGGAAATTACTGGCAGTAACTTCTGATACTCACAAAGTTTGTTGGGTTTTTTTTTTAACTTATGGGAATTGCTAACATTTTGAGAACAATTTTGTACCATATTGCAAAATGGTGTTTCAAGGAGGGGGGAAAATGGTCAAAATTTAAAATGTGTTTTTTCAGTAAAAACAAGTGGGTTCAATCTGACACTGACATCCTATTTTGACATTCTAATTTATGGTAAAATAAAATCCTTGGGACTTAGAAGTGAATAATTCCATACTGACTTCGTCAAGAAATTTTTTTCCTCCCCTTACAATGAAATGTCATTGAAGTTGACACCTCCTGCAGCAAAAGTGAAGTTACAGCAAAGTTATATTTATCTGATGGAAATATGTTGCTCTGGAACTTTACAGTTGATATTATTTGATGACATTATTCCTGAAGTCCCTAATCATTTTTCTCTTGTAAATGAAGCAGAGCCATTGCCTGACAATAATTTCTTAGCTCACTGGAAAGGTGAAAGCAACTCTTTCTCCATCCCACTTTGCAATATAGATTGCTTGGATTTTGTACCTTCTAAAGGACTGAACACTTGAGACAGGCAACTGAACCTGAGGTATTTTGGGAAGTTTCCAGTTCTGAAGGAAAAGCAGAGTGGATGATTTAGCAGCTCAGTGGTTTATGCAGTCAGACTGGTACCACTGGGAAAAAATAAAGCTGGAATTTTCAGAGACAGGAATCTGTCTCCCCATGCTTTTCTTCACAGAAATGTTCAAGCTGTGCAAATTTGACGCATTGTAGAGTACACCCAGTGGAACTACAGGCTCCAGGAAAATTGTCACCTGCCTTCAGTAATAGTCCCAAGCTGGAGTTAGCAGGGATACTAAGCTCTTCTGAACCAGACAGGTGAAAATTTGAGGTTCCAGTTTCTTAGAATTCAGTGTACTTTATCCTCAGTGCATCAACAAGTCCCCTGTTTATGGCCATGTCTATTAAGTGACAAGCTCCAAACATGGAATTTGAGGGATCACCTCATATCCATTTGTGAAGATGTTCATTAGTCAGCTGAGGACAGAGCTCTAACGTGTAGCAATACCCAGTAAGGAATGTGGGCATGCAAAAGAGATGAGAGAAGCACAGAGGAGAGAAATGTCCACCTAAGAAAGTAAGGAATTTCTCCCATCTTCTTTCCACCCTTTTTGCCCAAGGTAAAGGCTGACAACATCTTGACTGTGATGGTATGATGGATTATTGCTGGGGTGTTGCTATTGAAATGATTGGTGCTGGATATTTGAAGAGATGAAAGTGGAGTGATTTTTTTGTTTGTTTGTTTTGTTAGTTTGTGCTTTTTCTCAATTGGATGCATTTGGATATGCATTGCCGTGCTCAGACTATCCTGGACATAAGGCACTGCTCAGTATTGTGTCCTGCAGAGAATTGTTTTGTGCATAGCAGTGTTCTGAGTTGTTTGGAGGAGGGATGAATATGTCTCAGGAAAGATGCATGATAGTTTGTTGTTTTACTGTATCTTGCAGATTCAACCTCTAATGATGAAGCTTCCCACCTAAATTCTTTCTTTTTGGGAGCAGAAAGAAAGGAAGAAAATGAAGAGTCTGAGCTGTTGATACATTGGGATAATATCTTTCCATTGTATTGAACATTTCTACCTTTCCTTAAGTTTCGTTTCACCAGTTCTGCTTATCATTTTCTCATTGTTGCTGATTCTTTCCCCGCTCCACTGCCTCTCCCATGGATTTTAATGTTGAATTTTTTTCATTAATGAGTAACTATTTTACACAGAACAATGAGGGATGGGGGTTTCCTCATAAAGTATTTCAAGAAAAAAAACAAACAACTGTAAATGCTGCATGATTAAAAAGTCATAAATCATTAACTAAAAGTCAGGATTGTTGCATAGACATTTGTAATGTATGTGTATGTCTTAAATTTTTGTGTGTCTGTGGGATGTTTGCAATTGCCTCTTTTTTCCATTTGTGAAAGAAATTCTTCTTGCTGCTAAGTGGTGAAATAAAACATCGGTAAAGGCAGATTTGATGCTAACTATGCCTTCAGTCTCGTGAAAATAAGCTATTTTAGAATGTTCCTGTTGGCCTATTTTGTAGCTATTTACTTTACTGGAAGTGGTGTGAATAAGCATGCTGTGGTATGGTGCCTGGGACTATAAAATGAGTCTTGCAGTAACAGATGTTGATTAATGATGTTATTTGTAATTATTGTTCCTGCTAGAGGGCAGATGTGTAAGAGAGGTCCTGCCCTGTGCTGAGTAAAGATCTGTTCTGTGCAGCTCTTGTGTCCAAGTCTTCATTTCTAACACGAGCTTCTCCTCTGTTGTCAGGCAGCACATTCCCAGTAGCATGGTCAAGAGGTTCATGTAGTTTAAAAACACAAAGATATCCTGTCTCGAAGCTTGCAGTTGTAATGCTGTGCAACCAATGAACATTTTCTGCCCTTGGTGGTTTTGTTCAAGGGATTTAATTTTTCTGGTCTTGACCCAAAACCCATTGAAGTTTGTTGAATGAAGTCTGTTCATTTGAATGGGTTTTGGATCAGGTCTGTAAGTAGATCTCTTTCCCATCCTGTTCCATGTCAGACCAGTGTATTTGGCTTCTCTTCTCTTCCCTACTGTCCCTGGGATAAGTGAAACTCAGAGATCAAAGTCCAACTTCACAAATATTTTGAAGTTCAATAAACTGGCATCATGGAGCTGCTGATGGGGCTGGCATTTCTGCTTATACTGATCGTTTGCAACTCCTTGGCATGCATGAATAAAAGAATTCTACTATTTTCTTTGTCACTGATGTCTCAACAAATAAATACTTCCAATATGTTTAAATTTTCCATTTGTTCCTGTCACTTGTGAAGTCTCTGTTAATACCTTGGGGTACATAGAAGCACAGGTTTGTGATATTAAAACAGACCACTGGGCCACAAAGAATGTTCTCATGCTTTTGTGGTCAATACCTAAAGAAGAAAGAGGTACCGTGATGCTTCTATGCAATAGCACAAGTTCTGCATGTGATGAGGGCTCATTTCTTTTTGAGCTTTTGCAAGTTATGGTTCATACACCCTGCAGCACCCTCATGTCTTTGCATCTGGAACACAGAAATTGCTTCCCAGAGCGTGCTTCCCTCAGTGCAGTGTTAATCATAACCAATGTTAATGTTAGAATTTACACAAACATTACATTGATCTTGACCTGTATTTTTTTCACTAAGTGAACTGTGTGGTTTTATTCACTAATGCACCTACACAGCAAGAGTGTTATGTAAATGTCATTCTGCTGCAATGAACAGGGAAAAATAGCAAAGGATGGAGGGTGTTATTAAGGAGTTTTCCATGTGTAGTCCATAAATAGAAATATTTTGTGATACACAATCCTATTTTTATTGGAGTATATTGAAATGCCCATTGTTTAAATGGTGTGGATCAGTAAATGCAAGATTTTGTTATACTTGATTGCAAGCCTGATGTTTTAACACAATAGACTTCTTTATTCTTTACTCTTTCTCTCTTTCTATAATTTGTAGCCTACATTGAAGATCTCACAAGATGTGTTGAGCAAAGCAGAAGACTCATTATCGTGTTAACTCCAGACTATGTTCTCAGGAGAGGATGGAGTATTTTTGAGATGGAAAACAGACTCCATAACATGCTAGTCAGTGGAGAAATCAAAGTTATTTTGATTGAGTGTACTGAATTAAAAGGGAAGGTGAATTATCATGAAGTGGAATCATTAAAGCACACCATCAAGCTCCTCTCAGTGGTCAAGTGGAAAGGACCAAAAAGCAGCAAACTGAATTCTAAGTTTTGGAAGCGCCTAGTCTTTGAAATGCCAGGGAAGAAGAAGGAGGTGGTATCTCGTCATCAGGTCCTGGATTCTGCAGAGCAGGGCCTCTTTGGAGACCTCCAGACTGTGCCCTCTCTTGCTGTCACAGGCACTTCTGCCACGCTGGTGGAGTCGCGGGCGGATCTGAGCGATTACCAGCAGGCAGACTCAGTGCACATGAGGCACTACTGCAGAGGCTACGAGTACGACGTGTCCGCGGCCACGCTGCCCATGGCCTCCATCGGCAACCACCACACATACTGTAACATCCCCCTGACCCTCCTCAACGGACAGCTACCTCTCAACAACGCCGTCAAGGACCCCCAGGAGTTCCACAGGAGCAACCCCTTGCTACCTTTATCGGCCAAGGAGCTCAGCTTCACCAGTGATATCTGGTAGAGATGTCAGGGCTCTTTAGAGATGCTCCCTGGCCGCCGCGGAGAGGCGTCCGTAAAGAACTTTGCCCTACCCGCATGGGGTGAGAAAACCTATTCAAAGCAGCAGCACACTTGTTTGCTTTTCTACTTGAACTTCTTTGTTTACGTTTACAAATTATTGACGAATGGGGCATACTTTTGTAACTCGGTAATGTCCTTCCTGTCTTTTAATGTACAGTTTTACTGCTCCTTTAAAAAGGAGAAGGGGATAGAAACAAACCGCATCCCGTCACTTCACAGTAGGTTTACTGGGATGGATAAAAGGTCACTGTATACGATCTCCAACATCTATACATATTTAAGTAACAGTACTTGGAATGCACAGAAGTTGTTGGGTTTTTCATATAGACTACAGTACAGTCTGAAATTCTAATCATGCTACAGAAGTTATTATGTCCTGCGCAGACCACAAGGGGTGAATCACCTTGAAAAGGAAGGAGAGGGAAACCTTCCTGGTAACATTGTCTTGCAAATACTTCTTAGAAGATGCCCAGCTGAAACAATGCAGACAAAGCTTTATTAATAAAGTGCATAGTAACAGTTACTACAAACTAAATCACCTGCTCCCATCAGCATCTCTTCATTTTATTATTGAGGCATGTTGTATTCCTAGTCAATGGTTAGCAATGTGGTTTTATTAAACAGCTTACTAGAATATTGGAAGATGTTTAGGAGCATTTTAAATAATTTTTCTTTCAACTATAGATTATTTCACAACTTTTTGCAGATTTTTAATGACTTTTTCCTAACAGTTTAAGTAAAAATTTAGCTGTCTATTGGCCAAATCATTAATCTGAAATTTCTTAAGATCTAAGATTTGTAGTAAAGTAATTTTATGTAGGTTTCTTTTTTTCCAAAACCAGTAGTTATGATTTGAAATTAACCCTTTTTGTGAGAAATCAGCAATAGAAAAGAAGTACTACAGCAATAGTCAGAGATTAATTGCTAAATTATTCAGGTTTACTAGTAAGTCTGACTTCTGTTGCAGTGATAATCACCAGAAACAGTTTTCTCTCCTTTATCAGTCTGCCAATTTACGTATCTTTAAAATATGGCAGAAGCAGGAATATTTCTGCTGTCTGTGCCTAGTGAACAGTGACGTTTTTAAGCAACTGGCAAGGTCTTGCATTTCACACTTGTGTGAGTGATCCCATCAGTCAAATAGGATCTTGTCATTTAGCTCTCACCAATGGCATTCCTGCTGGGGTGGATAAGAATTATTACACAGGTGCTCAGCATCAGGTGTTGCTGCTCAGTGAGTACCTGTGTGTTTCATGGGGATCTCCACACTCAGCTGGGTAAGGGTTGCAGAGTCAAGCTATGGAGACAACCGTATTGAAGGAAAAAAGCTCTAAATAATGAAGGCAAAGAGCCAATTTTGCCGGTTTTGGCATGGCTCTAATGAAAACACAGCAGATATGAGAGTTTTGTCTCAGTAAGATCTGCTGGAGCAAGTTCCCAAAAATATTTTTAAGTCAGGCAATCTTGCCTGTGCTTCAATATGTCTTTAGCATTGTTCTCTTCGATTGCATGAATAAAAGTTAGCACTCTGCACTCAGCAGCCTGTGGTTTCATCAACAAACAAGTTCAGTAAATCCTTGACATTTTGGAGTAGTTCCTAAATTGTACCCTACAGTCAAATGGAAACAAACACTGACCTAAGACTTAAAAGTATCCAGAATTGGCCCAAAGGCCATGAAAATGATCTCAAATGTGCAATAATTCATAAAAGTCAGTATTTTTCCATTGCTTCTTTCCCCAGTTCTTTATTCTGTGCCCTCCTTCACCAGTCATTGTCTGTAAGATTTTTCATTAGGTTCTAAATAATACATGTTTCTCTCATTTTTTTCTAATATTATTATGCATTTGACACTAACATTGAAAATGGAAATCTAGAAAAGATATTAATTTATGACACAGTATAGAACTATAACTTGCTCTTTTGTGAAGTTAAGTTTCCAAC
Organism: Acrocephalus scirpaceus scirpaceus; assembly: GCA_910950805.1. NCBI lineage: Eukaryota > Metazoa > Chordata > Aves > Passeriformes > Sylviidae > Acrocephalus > Acrocephalus scirpaceus. The sequence goes on from OU383776.1 coordinate 73,007,020, forward strand.
ATAGGTGTTTAATAGACGTATTTTTCTACTGAGAAAGAAAGCGGTTTTACCTCCATTATAAATATATGTATTTCAACTTCCTCCCAAAAAATTACAAAATTTGCACTATTTTATAAGTGTTAGAGACTGTGTTTACACTAGCTATGTTCTTTAATGCAAAGTGTAATTAAAATAAAAAAAAACCTAGAAAAAATCCTTAATTAAAATCCTGCATGAAAGAGCTGCATATGTTTAAATGAAAAGCTGTACTTTTCATTATTTTCCTTCCCACATTACTCTAGAATCTGATTAATTCACATAGAATGTTCAGTGAGATTTAAACTTGCTAGTTCTATATTAAGCATGCAAACTCCAAAAAAAAAAAAAAAAAAAGAAAAAAGAAAAAAAAACCATATGCAGGTTGGTCTGCTTGTTTTATTTAAAAGGATTTAATATGGGTAACAAATTCATTTACCCAATGATAATATGTCTCAGAGCAGAAGTTATTCTAAAGCAAAATGCAGTCATATTTGTATTGAGGGAACATGAAAAGAACAGGTTTTCAGTCATTTTGCAAAAGCACATTGAGTGTCTGTGTATCGATATCTTTTAGTTATAGATGCCAAGTTGCAATCTGCTTTAAGATTTCTGAGTGTATATTGAGTACTACGACAATATATACATGAATCAGACCTGCCTGTACCCCTCTGCTTTTAGTGTGGGGGTGGGGACCTGAGCTCGGGGGGCCTCTTGTTGACTCAGTTTTGTGTGATACCAGTACAGAATCATGGAATTGTTTAGGCTGGGAAAGATCTCTAGAATGATCGACTACAGCTCTGCCAAGCCCACCACTGACCCGTGTCCCCAGGTGCCACAGCCACACGTTTTTTATACACCTCCAGTGACTCCACCACTTGCCTGGGCAGCTTGTGCCAGTGCTTGACAACCCTTTCAGTGAATAATTTTTTCCTAATCCAATCTAAGCCTCCTGTGGCACAGCTTGAGGCCATTTCTTCATGTCCTGTTGCTTGTCACTTGGGAAAAGAGACTGAGCCACACCTGGCTACACCCTCCTTTCATGGAGTTGTAGAGAGTGAGGAGTCCCCTCTGAGCCTCCTTTTTTCCAGGCTGAGCCCCCCCAGCTCCCTCAGCTGCTCCTAATCAGATTTGTGCTCCAGACCTTTCCACAGCTCTGTGTCCTCCTGTGGACATACTCAAGCCCCTCTATGACATGGAAGAGGCCAAGTGTTTCCAAAGGCAGCACTTAAGGGTCTGGAAAATCACTGTCAAACAGCGAAATGCATCCATCTGTGGGACTTGGGTGGCACAGGAGCCATGACCTTGTCCCTCTGTGGGAATCACCTCCATGGCAGCCCTCTAGTGTGGCAGCAGTGACAGCTGGGTCAGGGCCTCGCTGGCAAAAATGTCCCAGCTCATTCATGTGAAATTCATCAGCTGAAATAGCAGGGCATATGGGCATTTTGTGTTCCCCTGTCTGACCAATGCCATGGTGGCTTTATCAGCTGGATCTATCAGAGGAGAGGCCAGGACACCACCCTGACTCTGCAGCCCCAGCACACCCAGCTTGTCAGGTTGTGCCTTGCCCAGTAACAAAAATCACCAGCAGCAAACATCCTTATTGCAACCACGGGGACTTCTGGTTTGGGGCACATTTATCTTAAAGATGGTTTATGATAACGTTTGGAAGCTACTGTTTTTATCTTTGTGTGTGATGTACTTCAGAGGCAATTGTGGTTTAAAGATTGTCTATAAAATGAGCCAGAGGTTGGAAGCCTATCCAGTGCTACAGATTTGATGCTCCTAAAGAATGTTCAGCAAGAAAACAGGGTAATTTTAAATTAAGTAACACAGTGAACATTGACAGTTCCTGGGGGCTCTGTGCTGGGCTGGTATTATAATTATATTCCTTTTCTAGACAGTAGACGAGAAGCCTCTGTAAAGATATTGCCATACTCTGCCACGAGGTCTGCTCAAAAACCCATTCAAGCCAACAGAAAGAGTTCCATCAAGTCCAGTAGACTTTGGATAAGGCCATTATACCTTATGCTTACTGTATACAGAGGAATGAATTAAAAAAAAAAAAAAAAAAAAAAAAAAAAGAAAAAAAAAAAAAAAAAAGAAGAGAGTGAGAGAGATAGAAGGCAAGAGACTAAGAAGCATTTGCTTATTTATTCTGTCTAAAATGAAGCTTATTTTTGTCCCTGTTTGGTGTGGATATGCTCCAGGACCATCCAGCCTTGGGAAAGGAATTTTGTTCATTCTTTGTTATAAACAAGATAAGAACTTGGGAATAAATAACAGATACTTTTACAGGGGGGAAAAAAACCCATTATTTTTAAGGGCCTCTCCTCTCAGTAGTTCCTTTGATTCAACAGGCTCTCTGTTCATGGAACTGCATAAGCACGTACTTAAATTCCCCTTAATTCAGTGAGAAATGATTTGCTGAGCAGGGGCCTGGAAAGGCAGTTCAGTGCCAGAAATCACAGCATTCAGCAGCCTTTAGGACTGAGCCCTGATGCAGAGCTCCAAGCAGCTTTCCCAATGTCTGTCTCTGAACAGAGCTCACAGTCCTGCCCACAGGAGGGAAAGCCTTCAATGCCCATTAGCCTGGAAGTGGCACCAGCCTGGGAAGTCCTCATGGATGAAAGAACAGTGGGGTTTTGCATTGTGTCCCAGTTGGGCAACTGGGAGCTCATCCCATGGGATGGCTCAGGTAGAAATTCTGTCTGCAGGACACCTCCACATCCATGCAGCAACTTGTGCATCCTTTCTTGTGCACCCTTTGAGGTTCATGCTGGGGCTGCAGAGTTTCTGGGACTCTAAGAAAAAAGTGGAGAATTTGAAGAAGGGAGAGGAAGAAGAGAGCAGTCAGAGTCCAAGGGTTTTTTCCAGGCAAAAACACTGAGTGAAAAAGGGGCATGGCAGCTCTTGTATGAATGCATCGTTTGTCTACTCTTCAGTGGATGCAGTGCGAAGTTCCCCAGAAAGATGTAATTTCTTGCCAGCCTACTTGCTACAGAACCCTTGTCTTGATAATTTTAAAACTAAAATTTCAGGTTTTTGTAGGATGGGAATTTCTTGGTCTCATCCACACGGGAAAAAAAAAAAAAAAAACAAAAACCTGATTCTTTGTATGTGGGAAAATTCCCCACAAAATAAAACCTCACACTTTTTGCAGCCCCACAGGCTTTCAACTTGCATATAGTGCCAGAAGGGTTTCCTTGCCCAGTCCCAAAGGAAAATGGGTATGTGAACAGTACAATAATATTGATTTCACATAATCAATATTGTTCTATTTGCTTATAAAATAATGAAAAGTGGAGAAATGTACATTCCTCTACTGTTTTGGAAATATTTAAGGTTTTGAAATTTCATGAATGACATTGATTGAAACAGTTCAAATTTAGAAGTAGTTAGCCCAGCAAATGTTAAAAATATGACATTTTGGAATATTTTGTTAGAGGAAGCAAGGAGAATTTGAAAATTTAAAGTAATGGCATGACACAATCTTGCAAACACAAAGAACAGTGTTCTGAAATATATTTTGCTTCCCTAAAGAAAGGACCTGCAGTGTTTGTGGTGCTGAGGGAAGGAACATCTTTGCAATGCTTACCACAAGAACACTTTTGATCATTTCAGTGCCACTGGAGAAATTCAGAGGTTAATAGGGCTCTTAAATAAAGGCTCCAAAGAGGAATAAAACAATGTATTAAAAAAAAGGAAACAAAGTAAAAGTTACCAAGCTTTGCCAGGATATTTGTCATATAAATATAAAACATCACCACTGCCAATAGAAGCAGAACATGACCTGTCAGCATTTTGTCTTCTTTGCAATATTATTGTATAGCTACAGACTAAGCAGTAAAGCAAATAAATAATAATAATAAAAATACAGTTTGTCAAGCTGAGCCAGATTCTCACGGTAGGTATTCTATAAACTCCTCTAATTCATTTTGATAGAGTGTAATTGCCTTTACAAGGTTTTAAGGGCTTTCTTCTGTTCAGGACAAACACAAAGATGGAACAATGTATTTTATATTAGATGAGTTTTGCAATTTCTAAGACTGTAAAGTAATTCCTTTATACACAGCAGTGGGTGGCAAATGTTTGCCTGGCTGTGAGTATCCACTGTGGATATTCAAAGTGGTTTTCTGGAGTGGGAGCACCAATAACTACTGCTGGACCTGTCAGAGCTGGTGGAGCAACAGGGCTAAATTTGAGGGCAGTTGGGTACCCACCATGCTCAGCATGGCAAGGTGGGCTCAAGAATTTGGCTGGAGAATAGAGCACCAGTTCAGACTGTGCTCACACTGGATAGAGGGATTTGCAAATCTCTGGTGCCCTCTTTTAATGGAGAAATACAGTCAAGCCAAGGCAGGAATGAAAATTGTCAAAGGAAGAATGTGCACCTAATTTCTTTCTAAATCAAACTTATTTGGGATTCAGAGCATGCCTTGGGACTTATGATGTGGAGGAGAGAATTAATGATTATTATTCAGAGAGCACAAGGGGTTTTGCTCTTGCTACCAAGATGTATTTCCATGAGAAATCCAGACCCTAACGTGGCCTAGACTTAATGTAAATTAGCCTCTTATGAGGTGACTCAAGAAGAGAGGGTCTATAGAGAAGTGAAGAAGCTTTCAAAGCACACTATACTCTAATCAGCTCGTGTGTTAGGCTGAAAGGTAACTTCTGTCAGCATCTTGAAGGGAGCATTTAATACTTAGTCCCCAAATAACATTAGAGACTCCATGTTCTGTATAGGCTGCACACAGAGAATTAACATCTCTTCCACATATTATAACAACCTTTAAAACCCTTAACAACTCTTTGATTAAAGGATATCAAAGGCTTTGTGATCACGAAACAATCAATCTAACACCTAACTCCTCTGGGGAAATATTTTCATTCATCCTTTAGCAAATGAAAAATAGGGTTTAGAACCATTTTACCCAAGATCCTACCAAAAAAAACCAAAGGCAGAGTTTGGGCTGTGCTCACAGTCTCCCAGTCTGGAGTTCTGACCAGTAGAAAATGTTGACTGGACTGGTAACTCCAGGGCAAATTGCTTCATCCTGATGCTGTGGCCACATCACCTTGACCAACAGAAAAAGTTTGTTCCAGCCTGTGTGAACAACCTCTGGGTGTGCCCAAGGGGGTCACAGAGGAGCTGTTTTGGGGGCACAGCAGAGCTCTCCCAGAGAGAATCGTGGTGCTTCTGTGTGGGATCAGCAGCTTACTGCAGAGAGGGGAAGAGACAGAAGCTGGTCATGGGCACTGAAGTGACTTGGGAAGGCTGATGGGATGACAGGAATACTGTGAGCTGTAGCAAAATATTGGCAAGAGAAGACAGCAGGGGAAAACACTGAACTGATGCATAATTTGTACCTTACAACCAGCCTGAACCCATATTAGAGCCCTTATACTGCCAAGCTCAGAGAAAATTTGAGCAAAGTTCAAACTTCATTGCTTTCACCCATCAGCATAATGACAGAAGAAGCATCTGTGATGTGACAACGACAATCTGCAAGGAAGACTTCAACCAGAAAGTTACCCTCTGCACAAACTGCCCAGGCCAATGCAGGTGTAGGTAGAGGTTAGTGCACAGATAATTTAAAGCAGCCCCTTTATTGTGGAACAAAAGTGAGCAGTCTGAAACAACAAAACAAAGGAGTATGTTCATGAACTTGCTCGACCTGGCCTGTCCTTGGGAGACTCTCCAGATGTGAAATAGAAGCACGAGTTCTCTGTGGGAAGAGAAACATGGCAGAAGCAGCCAGGCTGGGTGAGTATGTCCAAGAGATGCTACAGAACAGCAATCAAGGCAGAGAGGGGCAGGAGTTGATGCATGAGGGGAAGGAGCCCACCAGCACTGTCTGGCAGACCTGCCCATTCTGGCAGCTGCTGGGGATGTGTAGGGCATGGGTTCTGCTTGGACACAATGGCAGAAGTATCTTGTGATCATTGCAGCCTGCTCTAAAAAACACAAAAAGGTTTCTAAAGCTATTTATACCAAATTTCTGAACTCCTCAGGGTCCAAAGAGAGGTAAATCCTATCCAAACAGCTCTGCCCTCAGGAAACAGGCTAATAAGGGGCCAATAAAGGAAGCAATAACAATAGTCACTAATTCAGCAATTTGTTTTAAATCCTTTTCTTAAACCATTAACTACATCTTAAACACTCATCATCTTAATTGTTTTTAACATATTGAAGAGGGAGAGGGTGTGAAAATAGCATTGCACAGAGCAGGAAGTGTTTTATGTGCCATAGAAAGCTGGTCACAGTCATTTAGATTAAGTGGGAGATGAGACATTAGGTCTTGGGTACCACTTGCATGGTCTGAGTACCACCTGTGATGTCTGGGTGCTGCTGCCCATGGGAGGAAGAGAGGATAAACAGGCCCTGCAGGGCAGCAGTGCAGAGCTCCCACACGGCACCACAAGCACTGGGATAGGACTGAGAGCTGGGGCAGCACAGCCCAATGGGCAGAGAACCCCAGTGCCCTGTGGGCAGCTGAGCATCACAGCTCACATCAACAGTCAGCAAAGGAGAGGCAGCCCATGACAAGGGCTTCTCTTGCAAAATATGGCACTGTAACCTTTGAGCTGCTAATCACTTTTCCTTTCTGGCAGCCAAATAAATGTTACAAAAGAGTAATTCTCAGCATCCATTGTACCCTGAGGGTTAAATGTGTAAGAAGATATCCAGATAGAGAGCTGGCAGCATCTGCTTCTCTTTTACTGTGTGGAGAGCTCTTCTGAGACTTGAGGGATGATGGGAGTTGTCTTTTTCTTTTCTTTTTTTTCCTTTTTTTCGAGAAATAAGATGGAAATTGTCAATGGAACATATGGAGCGATTACAGCAAAAACACAGAAGTCTCTTAGAGAAACTTCCTGATTTTAAAAGCCTGATTCTTGTTATTTTACAGTAAGACTGTAAAGCAAAAATTCTCTCCAAGAGAGTCAGAGAAAGTGCAGCAGTTTGTGCAAGGCGGTGACAGAAGTTGAGGTGGGAGTGGGCAGAAGGGCACAGTGTGTGAGGGGTGGCACAGGGATGCCTGTTTGGGGCCAGCATCCAGGGCACAGGGCTTCAGGAGCTGTCACTGTCCCTTCCACAGAAGAAGATGCAACTGCATTTCAATAAACCTCATGAGAGAATCTGATCTCTAATACTCACTCCCCCTAAGTCAGCAAAAAGCCACAGGAATAGCACTGGAGGCAAAGCTACAATGTAAGAGTGGCTGAAGTATCACCAGGTAACTTAGACAGGGCCAGTTTAACTTGCAGCAAGTCTTTACCTTCTTTAATAGTACTTAAAAACTGTGGTGTGGAAGCAGTGTTTTCCCAAAGTAGCTGAAGCAGAACAACCTCACATAATCATCAGCCTCAGTATGTCTGCATGGCTTTGCCTGGCATCACTGGGAATGAGACTCCCCTGGGCTGACCTCCCCTGCCCCAGCCCACTGTACTTTTTCCCAGGTTTACCATGTGCTGGGGTATCCCTGCTGATCCCCTCAACAACCCTGCACTGACACCGTTTCCCTGACAAAACATTTTTATGTTTAACTAGTACTTTGCACTGAGCCACATGAGCAATTCCCTGGCTCTGGGAAGGGAGAAGTTCCTCGTGGGCAACTTGAAATGCAGCACTTGGGCAATGAGGCTGACTGTAACATTTAGAAATTACATTTTATGGTACTTGGTTGATTCAGAAGCTTACCAGGTAACATCAAGAAATCAGTCTTTAATAATCAGCCCCTGGCCTCAGCTTGGGTGTTTTCCTTATGGAATGAAATTAGTTTAGCATACATGTGAGCAGTGAGACACCAACAACACACTTTGTTAGAACTGAGCATTTCTTTAACTTTGCTGTCTTCCCTACAGGCTATGAAGGAAGTGACTAACTCCTGAGCAGGCAGCCATGGACCTGGTGAGAGATTTCAGGTATGCATTGGAAGGTAAAAAATGTGCTGGTGCCTGTTAGTCAAGCACTAATCAGCACTACATTCTAAGAAAGACTTCCCCAGGGAAATCATAGACTGCTAATTTGAAGGGAGGAAACAGTGCAGATTTTTTCCACTAAGATGATAAAATAAAAGTCTCCAGCTGAGATACCCATTTAGGGAGATGAATGATAATTTGCCTGGACAGGGGACAGCTGAAATTAATAATGATATTCTGCTGTAATTTACACTGCTCAAAAGCCAGAGTCAAATCAGTGTAGTCACTAGGGATCTGTACCTGATTTCTCTGAATGAAAATTTGTTCCACTAATCTGGGTGACTTAAAAGGAAGACTGTAATAACTCTGAGCACTGGGCTTCAGTTGGTCCAATGGTCTCTATCAAGGACAAAAAAAGACCTGTGAGTTACAGGATCTGTGTTTTTGTAACTAGATTAGTTAATGTGATGTGGCTTGGCAGAACTTGTGATTCCCTCTAACATGGAGGGAAGTTACCAGAAGTATTTTCAGTTTACTAGCTGCAGTACAAAACCACGCTCCCCCCTCTCCCCCAGTTTTACTTGGGTAGGACATCATGTACTGCACCAAATTTTAAGAAGTGAGCTTCCCACTCAAACCAACCAAATCTTCCCAGAGTCAGCTGTACTGTAAAAGACCACAAAAGTCACAGAGGCCAGAATTGTCCCTCCTGACCTTAAGGGCAACCAGATCTCACTTACCTTTCTCTTAGATTGTGCCTCTGCAAAGAGCCTCAGCACATCTGACTGCAGAGTCACCCCAGAGCTGGCCCCTGTGAGCCCTCCTTGTCACCCTCAGGTTCCTATCTCAGAGCTGAAAAGGCAAAACCGCAGAAAATGCTCTCAAAAGGTTAAAAATAGCAATGCAATAGAAATTCTGGCCAAGGAAGGATCAGCCCTGGAAGCTTTCTTATTCTCAGTTTGAGCTTGGACATGTGGAAAAAATAATAGTCATGAAAGGACTCACAGGCTCTCCCAGTACAGACGAACAATAAACAATACAAAGGCAAAGAGAAAAATAATAGATAAATTTTTATTATCCTCTGAGCAGTTGTAACATGGCAATTAGGACAGGATAACAGGCAATTTAATGCCAGCATATGCATTGGAAAATTGGAGGTGGCCACAGAGAGGATTAAATATGACTGGAGAAACAGCAAGTATTGGTATGGGAGAATAATCAAAATAAACGAAAAGCAGAAAGGGAATGAGGATAAACACTACCAACCTTTGCTACACTGTTCACAGAAATGTCAAGGGAAAACCCAAACCCATACAGCCATACACAAGTAAAGCAAATTATCAGCCTGAGCAGGAGGACATGCCTGGACAAGAAAGAAAACAAGTAATCTCTGTGGGGTGACCTAAATTCAGCAAAAACAACAAAAGGGTTCAAGTATTGCAGAGTTAAACTGAAAGTTTTCTGGGGTTTTTATTTGTTTGTTTGTTTTTATTGATCAGAGAAAAGAAGTAGGAAAAAGAATGGAAGTGGTATTGCTGCTTCAAAGCAAGAGATGGTGCAAAGCATGTGGCTCAGAGGAGGTGTGTGAGCACCCACAGTGTGTGCATGTCTGTTCACAGCCAGCCTGAGGATTCTGGTTTGACAGAACAGATTAAAGAAGAGAAGGTGTTGAGCACTGGGGTGTTAATCCACACCAGGGAAGCCCACAGGACCGCCAGGCTGGGGAGAAAACCCCCTCTGTGTCCCAAGGTAGCTCAGCACAGCCAGGGCCAGGGCCAAGGGGAGCAGTGCTGGGGTGGCTAAAACCACCCAAACCCCACCAAGTCACAGCTGAGGTGCCCTGAAACTGTGGGGTGGAAAGCTCTGGAGGAAGTGTGATGGACCATGGTGGAGGGCACCACTCCTGTTTGCTGCAGCACAGCTGTATGTAGCAAGTGACAGCTGCAGGTCACCAAGTTGCACAAAGGCATTGATGAGTTGGGCTCAGGTAATGAATGGCACAAAGTGCTTTACTGGGACAGGACTCATCTTGGAAAGCCCATTCCAGCACCCTCACATCTGCTTCAGGGTCCAGGGGCTGCACCTCAGTGTCATATCTTTCTTGGGGGATCCTGATGGAGAGGGCACCATCTGGGTGCTGAGCAGACAGAGCTTTCTGGGGTGGTTTGTCACTGGTTTAGAAGAAACAGAGGTAGTCAGACCTTGAGCAGTTCCAGAGCTATGGGTTTGCCCTTCACATAACACTCATGTAAATGTTCCTTTCCATGCATAAGCATGACTGACCTCAAGTATGTGGGCAAAGTGTATATTTATTGCTACAAAATGACAGCAAGTTCACTGACAAAAGCAGATTGGGCAGCTGGTGGGGATTTTTAATCACAGAGAAGATTCAGTGGTCACTGAATGTTAATCCACAATTGTTTACAGAATCACATTATTACTGCAGCATGTTGGTTTTTCTTTGAAAGAGTTAAAACTGTATTCTGACAACCTAATGACATATGGTTATTAACTGACTTAAAGAGAGCATTTAGAAGATAGACAATGATTTTTTAAAGATATATATAATGTAAATCTATATACTTTATATAAAAATATATCTAGCTAGGCAGGATATGACTTACAGGAAACAAAGGGAGCTGGTGATAGCTTCTCATAAAATTTTATGTTGTGGCTTTCTGGCCTTTCGAGATGTTGCTGATTTGTCCATTTAAAAACAAACAGAAAGAAACCCTAAGAAAAAAAGCCTAGAACAGTACTTCAGAGACTTGGTTCTAAGCTTTCATATTCAAATGTCAAATGACTGTATTACTGTTCTCCTACTTGTAGTGTTAACTAATCCAAAGGAAAAAAGACAGGAAGGAGAGATAAGGCACTGGGATGGGACCCAAGCAGATGACACCAGTTATATCTGCTTACACTTCCACAGTGGATGTGTAAATGAGGATAATAAACTGCTTTACTCCCATTCTCAGTGTGTAAAGTTTATGAGCACATGGAATATCCATTAGTTTATAAACTACAGCTGGGACTTCTGGAAAGCAAAGGAATAAAAGTGGAGTTGGCCTTTTCCAAACCTGCAAGAATTTGCTCTCAGGATGGAGGCCACAGAGTACAGCCCTCTGAGGCTGGTCTGCAGGGGATTCCAGACTTGCCGACTCTGCCTGGGATTGCTTGGCCTGTGACCTCATAAGATGCTCAGATCCTGGCTGGATGAAATCAGCTTTCAGCCTGCAAAGCCACGTAAGCATGCAAACTGCTTGGGGAAGGTAGGAGAGCTCAAGGACTTAAAGATGTTTAATTGGCTTATGGAGCTAAACTCCTTAAAGAACTTAAGCTGCTGTGAAAAGGGAAGCTGGTTTAAATCCCCAAATCTCCCTGCTGGAAGGCGAAGCCCAAGTGTGCTATAGGGTGGTAGTTCAGGGCCTGGCTGTGACTTGGCTCCTGCACAGCAGCCATCAGCCCTCCAAAGGGGACAGGTTTCCTGGGTAGCACAGAAGCTGCTGTGGCCAGGACATCTGGCTCCCCAGTAACTTTGGACTAGCGAAGCTGTCTGAGAGGCTGCTGAAAGCAGCTCTTATTTGGGGAGTTCTGAGCACTCTTTCACACCCTAGGAACCAGAAAGTGATAGATCTGTGAGAAATGGAAACCAGAAGGTCTGTGAACATGTGGTGCCTTTGTTTTTACTTTGTTGAAGTTGGGGGGGGGGGGGGGTGTTTGTTTGTTTGTTTTTCTTTGATTGTTTATGATCTTTGGGTTTTGTTGTTGTTGTTGGGTTTGGACTTTTTAGTTTTGGGGGATTTGTTGTTTTTATTGTTTGGTTTCTGCTTCAGCTACTGGCTCTCATTATGTCTTGTGATTAAAACACCACTACTTTCTCCTTAGGAGAAAATAAAAACGTCACTTCTCTTTTTAATAAGGTTAGAGCTTTAGCTGTTCCAAGTGGGCACATTAAACCATTTTGTCCTCAGTATTAATTTTTGTGCCCCCTCTTTTCACTGAATCCAAGTCTTCATTTCTGCTCTGTGCCTTACTAGAAAGATGCTGGAGCTACTGCCTCAGCAAAGCAGTGTTGGAGGTAAAGTCCCTTCCCTTGTCTTTCCTTGCTTATGCAGCTGATCCCATCAGGCCTTGTCCTACAGTATTGCATGGAGGTGTTCCCACAGATTTGACATAATTTGGGGCTCTGGGCAGTGTTCAGGCAATGGGAGGAGGGTCTGTACCACAGCCCTTCACCCCACTGTGTGCAGGCTGGGCTTGCACATAACCTGGCACGAGCTGCTGTTCAGGTGAATATTGTTTCAATGGGTTTATTTAGCAGTTGTTTCCGAAGTTATCAATAAAAACAGTGAATACACCCAGTCTCAGACCTGTGCAAACACACTTCTTTCCCACAAAACTTCCATGACTAAATATCAGTGAATGACTGGCACATGTACAGAGCCTTCCCATTCTTCCCAAACCGCTAAACAACTTGTCAGTTTTAATTTTTTAAATGTTTACAGTCTCAGCTGACAGCTGCACTGTGCAGCAGCAACATCAAGGTGAGTGCACCTACTCAATGCTCTGCCCAAAATGCTGTGAAGTGCAGAGAGAAGCTGACAGAACCCCACGGGAGCTGTGCTGCCTCTTTCCAGGCTGAGCCTGGTGTTACAGGCACAAGTCAAACTTGGCTGGAAGTTATATGCAGGTTATTAATATACAAAGATAGAGAATGTTTAGATAGGACTGGCACAGATCTACAGGAAAAGACACAGACTTATTCATTAGTTAATGCTGGAAGAGGGCACTGTTGCTCAATGCCTAAATGAGCTTCCCTTTGCCTTCCCCATCCAGAAGAGACACACACACTAATTAGGCAGCCTCCCAAATACAGGATACATTTCCCTTGAGGAAAAGAGAAGAATTTTAAAGACTTAGGCACTGCACTGGGGCACCCAAGTGTGTTTGAAATGGTCAGAGTTGGCAAAATACTGAGATGAAAAGGAGCCTGGAACTAAATGAAAGTTGGAGTGAGAATAGAGGAGACTTCCCCAAAGATATTTAATAGGTCACAGAGGGCAGGTTTTGTTCCAAAGGGCTGGACAGAGGTTTATAAATTACAGTTCCTCTTTTGCCTTTTTTTTCCTCCTCTAAGAAAAGGAGAAGCAGAGGGCCTGGGAAATGCAGATGTGTAAGAGGGACTTGAGCAATGAGCTGGGCTTTTTTTGTAGCTAAGGCAAGGTTAAAATTGTGTAATTTTGTGAGGCACAGGTTAGACTTGCAACAGGACTGAAAAAATCTGTTTAATTTACTGAGAATGTGCCCAGATTGACATACGACATTGAGAAGGTTAAAAAGATAGGATAAAGTTAATTTTTTAAAAAATTTTTTGAGTAAGAAAGGTGTCCCCACATTTAAGGTTGTTGATCTTTGTTTTCTTTCCTTTAGGAAGGAAGGGAACAGAAACCAAACCAACACCCTGCCCCCAAAAACCCATGCCCAAGACTTTAATCTGACAATTCCTCCCAACCGAGGGTGATTCAGATACCAGCTCCTTTTTAGCTAACCACCAAACTTCAGTGGTTTGGATAAAAGGGAACCGTGGTCTGAGTCATCCAGGGTTAGTATTTGGTTGGCAAAGCCATGCCTGCAGGATTTTCTAAAGTCAAAAATACCCTGTTTGTCTGCCAGAGTTACCACAATTTGTCTTGCTTTCAGAAAAAGACCATCTGCCATGTGATATTTTGACTGATGAAATTAATGTGGTAGTGATTAAACTGTGCATTGTCAGTTTTCTTTGTGTTTTGGTTTTTTTTTTTACTGAGAGATCTGCCTGTGAAGAGGCAACAGCTATTTTTTTCCATCATTGCATCTGTTTCAGAGAGCAGACATGTTGGGCTGAAATTCATTATGGTATTCATAAACCCCATTGGGATCTGATGACCTAGTAACATATAGCTACTGTTCCTTGCAAAGTGTTTCAAAGTGTTCTTACTTTGAATGAAGAAATAAATTTGCAGAAGATGGGAGGGAAGGGAAAAACCTCTAGCATGGTAGATGGCTGCACAATAGCAAGATACAATATTTATACAAAACGTGAGAGTTCAATTTATTTCTATAAATTATCTTTATTTTGCAAAATTGCCAGCCAGCCTTTGTGCACTGGTATCATTGTAGCAGACATACTGACTTGGTATTCTGATATAAGACAGAGTCACAGTGAAATACTCAGTGACACAGGAAAGAAAAGAAAATCAGAGTAGGAAAAATTTTCATGGAGAGACAAAATAATAGAAATAGCTTTCACACAGGGAAGCAGTTATCTATATAATTCATGTATTACTGCACAAAATCACCATTGAGGATTCAACTGGTGCTGCAACAGAGTCCAAAGACAGGAGTGCAAAACATAGTTACAGAGGATATGACTCCTCTCCCTGGAAGTGTTGGTGTGGCTGTTTTCAGAGAGAGCAGGGCTGTGTGCTGGGCTGATGGGAAACTGGAAACTTCCAGTGGCAGCATTTGTTTCCTTGAGAAACTCCAAAGAGCTGAGCTAAAACACTGCTGTGAAGCCCTGGGTTAGGCAGGCATGGAGGGTTATCAGTGCTGCAGTGAGAGGGCTCCTCGTGCTCCCCGTGCTGTGTGGGGATAGCCTGGCATGGGCTAGCTTGTCTGGGTACCACTGGAAAGAAAATAAATTCCTGTGAAAGGTCCAAGTGAGTGGCATTTCTAGTAATGCATATTTTGTGGGAGACCTATATATTAAGTTTTAGCCTTGGGAAATGAGGTGGACATCCTGTCTGGGATTACAGTAGTCAGAGGCATTTTTTCCAGCTTGCCTGTCCACTCACAGGAATCCTTTGGGAAGGAAGCTGTTTGGTCTCATTTTGGATATCCTGTGAAACTGAACTAGCATGGTTGCCAGGAACTGAAAAAAAGTTATTTAATTTTTAAAGAGCTGAAAACTACTGTGTGTGCTACTGAATACTGTACGGGAAATTACTGTTTTGGTTTGTTTGTCTGGATTTCTGGTATTTCCAGTTTACTCAGGATAGCAACCCTGTCTCTTGATCCTAATGCAGCAGTCTCTGCAAAGTGGAAGTCTGAAGACAGATTCAGATTTAAATATGACTTTCTGGCTCAGCCTAAATGTGTTTGGAATGAAGTGGGAATTTTCTTTAGTTCAAATAGGAGAAAGCATAAGAAATATTCAGAGCACAATCCAACAATGCATTGAAAACAATGACATTTTACTGTGATTTCCAAGCACTGTAGGGATGGTTCCCAGGAATGCTGAAGATATGAAGTGGATTGTGTTGGTAGTTCATTTTTTTTGCATCTTTTAACTAAATTGGAATGTAAGTGGATGTCCATGGCCTGAAACTTAAATCTTCCCTTCACAGTCCAAAACCATTTTGCTGCAGCTGCACTAAGTCATCCTGTGATTTTCCAAGGTGTGACCTGATAAAAGTCTGCTTTTCTGTGGTCATGAAATAGTACTCCTGGCATTGTGTGACTGCTACCAAGCTTGCATCCAGACATATCCAGGCTGTATACAAGCCTATAAAGACTTTTAATGTGTAACCTTAGCCAGCCAAGGGTTGTCCCCTAAAGAAACACTAAGGAGATGTCTAAAATCTCTAGTTCATATAAAAGTCAAAAGTAATGGAGAATTTTGTGAAGTATTTTTATTCTGGGAGAAAAGTGCTGATGTTGGAGCATCAGCATCAATCTGATCAGGTGCCTCAGGCATGGGCATAATGCAGGTTCCTTACAGAATGTAAGAAAACTTCCAGCAAAATAAATCTCTCAGGGAATGTTCCAGTGCTAAGGAAAGCTGGTGTTCATAGAGATCCTGTCTAACATTGGTGCACGTGCTGGGGAGCTGCTGCAGAGAGGAGTCCTGGGAAAGGCTGGCACACTGGGATGGCTCTCCACCATGAAGCTGGGAGCAGGGGAACCCAGAATCTTGAAGAAGGTTTTGTCTCCTACCTGTATAGCAGGGAGCCTAACTTGAGCTTTGGGGTTTCTGAGCTTCATGTTGGATTTGTATCCTGAAAATGCTGGGAAATGTATGCAGAGGGTTGGCTCTGGAGTCACAGATGTGGCATGAGCTACTGAGCCTGGCTGCTTCCACAGCCTGAGTCTCATCTGGGTGATTATTTCAATAAAATGAACATGTGTGTTGGAGTTTTCCTGAATTTACAGTTCAGAGAACTGAGAAATGCTGAAAAGAGTCAGTTTGTTCTTTTCAGGCTAAGCCCCCAGTTTAAGAAGCTGTTTATTTCCTATAGACCAGAAATCTTGTTATCTTATGAGTTATCTTCTTGTTTATTTCTCTGCCAGCTTCACATCTGTAGCTGAGACCCAATGTAAACAAAGCTAGAGGAAACAAGACAGCATGTCAATTTGAGCCTCAGTTTTAAACACTCTCTTCCTTTACTGAGTGTCACATCTGGCAAGGACAATTACTCTTGGTAGGATTATTATGGACCCAAATCTGTGTTAGGATGATGACAGAAGAGCTCAGAATTAGCCCAGTACTTCTGGGGTACAATAGCATTTCCTTTGCTGAAACAAAGGAAGTTCTTTCCCCTTCATTCTTGCACTTCCCTTTTAATACAAAATATCCTTTGCATGCACATAGACATTTAAAAGGTTTTTATCTTCAGGCCTGTGGTTGCTGAATTTGGCTTCAGAGTTTTGACTACGGTCGTTGAAGAGGAAAGCTGTACAGATAGCATTTAATTGCCTTTTGTGCTTGTTAAGCTTTGGTTGTCTGGTATTTTTAAAATTGAATTTATTATTAAGGGAACCTGTTCACTTTTTATTATTGGTGAGATGAATGAGAGTTTATTAACAATAGCACTAATGCATCGAATTTCTGATTCCTGGGAGTTACTCTGCCACACAACTTTCATGCAGAAGAGCAAGGTGAGAGAGCCTGCTCACAGGTCAGCAATAGCACAAGCACCCTGTTTGGTTGGGGCTTTGGGAAGGATTTGCCAGGAGCAGGGCATGAGGCTGTGTGGAACACCTGGAGCACATTTCTGTGTCTGTAGAACCAGCCAACAAGCTGGTGAAGAACTCAAGCCTTGTAAATCTGGTTCTACTATGTAAAGTAGCCTTGTCCTTGTGGCATTTGTAGCCTCAACAGATCTGCTGTGAATATCGGTGACAAAAGCAGCTGTTGCTTCTGCTAGACCTGCAAGGCCTTTATGGGAAAATGATGCTCTGCCTTCCTCAACAGCAAGAGAAGAATTGCTGAGAGCCCTGCCTGAAGTGGTGTGAGTGGGACTGGAGCACCCACAGAAACTCCCAGCAGGGTGCAAGGGGAAGACATGTGGTGGTAAAATGTGGTGGTAAAAGCACATAGCAGGGATAGTGATACCTGCCTGCAAAAATACTACAAGCCATGTTATACTTCTAAACACTTTTATACTTCTCATTTTTGGGTAGAGCTTTCTGTCAAGTGGAAATTAATCCTCAAGTTGGAGCACTCACCAGAGGTGAGCAAGGCAGAAAGGATTAATTTCAGCAAAGGATCTAAGAGACGGAGAGGGAGAGAGGGCATTGGGTAGACAACAGTAGGAAGTTTCACACCAGTTCTCACCAGGGAGGCAGGAAGTAAGTAGAAAGTGGCAGGAGACGAAGGAGAGCCTGAAGGTTAGAGAGAAGAGATAAATAGGGATTGTGAGAAATAACACAAGCAAAAAGGCTAATGATGTATTTATGTAAGGCAGGACGGCTCAAATGGGGAGCAAAGCTCTGGCTTAGTTTTGACAAAGGTGACATGAGGGCCAGAATTTTCTAAATGCTGCCCAGGGGAGAGCAGGGGACTGGGCTGTTGCTGTGTGTGGATTTCTGCTGCATTGCACATCGCTGCATTATGTGTTTAGTTCTTCGACAAACTTAGCCTTTAATGCAGTGATTGGCCTCAACTCTTTAGCAGTGCCTCCACATGCTGGCCTGCAGGCAGGCAGAGAGCACAAATTCAGGGTCACGTTAGTGATAGTGTACCCAACTATGGGCTGTTGTACAAGAATACTTTGAAGCTGAGTGATACATCAGCACTTCTTTCAAGGAAATTGCCAAATGCCTTTATTACAACACTGCCCCTGCTGCTGGCATTGCAGCCGTCCTGGTGCGCTATCAGGCACCAAAGACACTTCGACCACTTTGTCTCGATTTTACATCTGCAACCGTGAAAGTACTGATTGAGAATTTCGCCCCCTTTTTGCTTGCTCTCTGTGAGGCGACAGCGCCCTGAACATCCTTTGATAATGTTTAAGGACTTTGCCTCCTAAATGTGCATTTCCACTGATATTTGTCTCTAAATACGAGGCCCAAGGATACCCACAAGTCCTTCCAGCCTGCTACACTACGGCTGCACGGCGTGTTCCTCCTGCGGTGCCGATGGCCGGGGAAAGGAGGCTGTGCGGGGCAGCGAGGTTGCGGTGCCGCGGTGGATCTGCCTGCGGCGCTCGGGGCCGGGCTGGCGGAAGGGCCGCTGCCCGCTCGGCACCGCGGGCTCGGCCCGGGCCCTCCCTCCGTGCGGGGCCGCGGGGTTGCGGGGCTGAGCCCAGCCTGGGAGCATCGCTGGGAGCATCGCCGCCGTCACCCCCCGGCCTCGTGTTCGCAGCGCCCGTCACCCGAGGGGAAAGGGCTGGGAGTGTCTCAGCTGTGCGTGTCTATAAAATCCTCTTCTTTGGACGCTGTCACGGCAGTTTTGGGGGGGTTCAGGGGCTTGGGTAGCGGCTGGCGCATTGCCCCGTGCGCCGTGCGGGAGCGCGGGGCTTGCGGCGCCAGAGGGGTCCCCGCTCTCGGCCCGGCCCTTCCCGGCCCCGCGTGGGGCGGTGCGAGCGGGGAAACTCCCATATCCCATATTCCAGAGGCGATCCCCACACCCCCATTCCCGCCCCACGGCGAGCGCGCGTGGGGCGCAGAGCGCGGCCGCCCCCGCCCCGCCGGCGGCAGGTGGCCCCGACCCCCGCCGGCGCCGCACGTCACTTCCTCGCAAACTTTTTCCCGAGCTGCTCCCTCCGACAAAGTTGCCGGCGGCGGCCGCCCGGGCCGGGGAGGGCGTTGGGGCCGGCCGGGCATGCCCGGCTCCCTGCGCCCGCCGGGGCACGGCCGGGCCGGCGCGGGCCGCCCGCGGCACCGTTAGCTCGGGGCGGCGGAGCCATGGCCCGCAGCCTGGACGGCATCGACCTGGCGGCGCTGCGGGTAAGCACGGCCGGGGGGCTGCCCCGCGGCGGGGCTGCGGCGAGGGGGGACCCCCTACCCCGGGCTCGGGGCTGCCGGCCCCGCTCCTCGCCTCCGCGGCGTGTGCGAGGCTTCAGCCCGCGGTATCCGCTTGTCGGAGGGGGTTCCGCTCCGCCGCGCTGAGGGGCGGCTGTGAGGGGACCTGGGACAGCCGTGGTGGTGGCGGGGACGGCGGGGCGATGCTGCCCGTGCCCTCACGGGCAGCGCAATGCCCGAGGAACTCGGGCTGCTCGGGGGTGCAGCCCCGGGGCTCTCCCGGTCCCTCAGCCCCGGGGCTCTCCCGGTCCCTCAGCCTCGGGGCCGCCCCGGTCCCTCAGCCTCGGGGCCGCCCCGGTCCCTCAGCCTCGGGGCTGCAGAGGTCGCGCTCCCTTCGCTGGTTCGAGGGTCCCGCGGGAGCGCTGCGCTGCCCGGCTGGGAGCGCTGCACCGCGGAGGCTCCTTTCCCTGCCAGGATAATAAATAATTCCTACTGACATCTCTAAAGGTGTTGTGGATGCTGTGGAGAGAAAAAAAAATTAATGGGGAACTAAGCAAATCTGGAAGCAAATACGTGCGTGGGGGGTTGGCTTTTTTGGCCTTTTTGTTGTTATTGAAGTTTGGGACCTTTTACTCCCTCTCCTTCCCCCAATCCAAAAAAGTCAGCATTCACCTGGTTTGCTGTGAATTTTTATTCTTATCTTATTACGTTTTTAGTGTAAGCCAAACTTTGGCCACATTAAAAGCTGTGCTGTCAGTGCTTCACATCCACAAAGCGGTAACAGCGTTGTGTGGGATGCCCCCGAGTTCCACTTGCCCTTTTTACTTGGGAGCTGACCACCGAACAACCCATCCAACCCAGGCAGGTCTCTTTTGTGGAGCGCTGTGGACAGAAGAGGAGGAAGAGGTCAGATCTGGCAAAAAGCAGTCATCCCCAGACAGAGAAACCAAAGCAAGGCATTTTCTAAAAATAACAGGGAAGAAAGAAAGAAGGCTGGGAGAAGCCTTTGCGATATTCACATGGTGAGGAGGCTGTTCCAGACTGGAGGCAGAAAGAGGAAAAGCAGCAGGGACAGTAAAGTCAGCAAGGGTGGCAAAAGGCTTCTGGCTAAGCAAGCATTAAGTTTAATCTGTCTCTGCTATGGGGTGTAAGGCAAAATAATGGAAGTTCTTTAGAGCTTTAGCAAATGAATCTCATCTCCTTAAATAGGTAAGGAAATAGTGTGAGTTTGAAAAGGAGTCATTCTGTAAAGCAGACAGCAGGCTTTGTGACAGAACCATCTGATTCACAGCCTCCAAAGGCTGAGAGCACTGTGAGTTTCAGCCTTGACAGGGGATGGGATAAGTGTCTTGTTTTGGAAGAAACCCCTTTGAGCACATCAGCAGCCTTAGTCTGGGGTTTGTGCTGATTAGGAAATGGGAGGCAGGTGAGGCTGAACTGTGGAAATTATTTAAAGACAAGGTCCCTTGACTTTGTTGTGTCTGAGGTTTTCCTGGGGCCAGTGGGAGCTGCTTGGTGCTGTGCTCCAGCCTCCTGCAGTTGTGAGTGGGGTCATTTTCAAATTGAGATTGCCCTGCTCCCCTCCAAATGGGTGTTTGCCAGGGTTCCCCCTTTCCCTGGAAAGAAAGGGCCCTGTGGTTTCCTAAAGTTGCTGGGTTCAGTAGGGCAGTCAGAGACTAAAAAGCCCCTCAACTCTGCAGTAGGTGCTGAGGCACAGAGGCGCTGCAGAAGAAATTGTGCTTCAGACACCTGTATCTTCTTTAGCTGCAGGGATGTGAAAAGTGCATTTTGGTCATGCTCTTGCTGCATGTGTTGCTTTTTATTCTGCCTCGCAGAGGAGATGGATGGGTGCCCCTGGGTCAGTAGTCTTGCTCTTGCTTTCTGAGTGTGCTGCAAATGACTCGAGGGAAACCAAGGTGGTCACCATATGGTACAGTGCATGATGGTGATTAACCTTAGAGTGATGAATGCTCAGGCCAGTATTTTGGCATCTTTCAAAGGGAATCAACAATTTGGCAGGTGCTGGCTGGTGAAGGGTTAGCTGGACCATGGGCTTAAGTGGTAGCTGAGAGGAAGCACTACATCAAGGGTGAAATGTAACTCCAGGGTAATTAAGAAGGTGGCCCATTATGAAGAATGCCAGCAAACAATGCAGTGCTGATATCCAAGCAAACAAGGGCAGTCCAAGGACCAGAGCCCAGATTAATATCTTTTATGACTCTTAACAAGGCTTTGTTCACTGTGGTGTCCTGATTAAAAGGAGATGGCCAAGTATTTGGCTGCACTCAGACCTGTGGAGGCTTGAGATGTTAATGCTCAATTTGCTAGCAAGGACAGGATAGGATTTGCACTATATTAACTTAATGCTTATGTTTATTTAGATAATTGTTAGGGTCTTTCCTAGAGTGTCAGAAGCCTTTAGAAGCAAACTATTAGGATGCTAATTCAGAATTAAATTTATTGAAAAAGGAAAGACAAGCTAATTTTGAGGCACTTAAATTACTATATTTGCATAATAAATAAGCTTAGAGATGAAGAGTGAAGACAGTACACATTTAAGTGAGAGAGGCAGTTGCAAAGTCCAAGTTGAAAATGCAGTTTAGATTCCTCTGGGTTTCTGTGCACTGTGGGCACTTCTTAATTCAGCAATGCTGATTTCTGCAGGAGAGGTGGGGAATTAGGGTGCTGCGCTTGCTTTGCATAGAGTGCAGTAGATATTATGCATGGAAGCCCTTTACTGGGAGAGTTTCAGAGAGCTGCTGTGAGTTTCACTGCCTGGACCATGAGCTGCCCACAGCACAGTTCTGTGCAGAGGTTGCACATGAAGCAGAGGTTTTGTACCATCCACTACTTGCTTTAGCAGTGGCAACGGTTTATTTGCTGACTTCAGCCCCACTGAAATAAAACATTTGTTTATATCCAGACTAGTCAAAACTTAAAATGAGGAAATGAGAAGAAAGTAAAGAAAACTTCTGTGAGATCCAGTCTCGTAGGCATTCTTATGCCTGTAGTTAAGTCCATATGTGAGTGTTCCCACTGATTTCCTTTTTAGTGAGGGCTTTTGGAATTGGGGTTTAAGTCTAGAAGGCTTCCTGACTTGTTTTAAAATAAGAGACACAGAAAAAAAAGACACAGACTGACCTGCATGGGTAAAAAGTAAGTCATCTTGATCTGATTTACACATAGATTTTTTTTTAAAAAAAGAAAAAGTCTTGTAAGGTTGGCAGTCCAGGAAGTTTATAAAATTCATTTAACTTAAAACCAAATGAACTCATTAGTACTTTCAGCTATGGAAGTCTGGGCTGTGTTGCTCTGAAAGCTCTTGGCATTTATCATGACAGTTGTGCCAATAAGGGTAGAATCTGCTCAGAAGAAAAGCCTGAGTGTTTTCACTGGGATTTTGCCAAGGTAAACATTTCTGTATCAGATATGAAGAAAGAATTACTTATATTAAAAGATTAACATATAAGTGGAGTGGAGAGTAGCTTGATACCTCCAAAAAAAGGATCTTTTGCAACCAGGGGCCTAGAAATGGTTCTTCTGGGATAATGTTTTTCTGTATCACATCCCTCAGCAGTACCAACAGGCATTAACTGACATGACAGATTGCTGAAACAGATGTGGTAAAACTGACACATGGAGTTAATAATATTTTATATAAAACTCTCAGTGATACCATGGCAAGAAATGAGCAGAATGATAAATGGCTTAGCCAGAAACCAAGCAACTGATCTCTTGAGTTCCTAATGGTATTAAGTAAATTGCTCAAGTGAGTTTTAACTGAAGCATGAGATTTTTTTAATGTACTCAGTTGTTCAGGAGAGAGCACTCCCCATGCCTTGCAAAAAGATGGGCTGCCTGTATCTGAGGGGTTGCAGCAATGCTGCAGGAGAACCTCTGCTGCAGTGGTTGGTGTTAGAGCAACTGGTGCTATAGCGTGAGGATAGAAGTTGGTTCATGTGGAATGGTAGACTGCTCACCTGACTGATTCATTTTTTATGTACATTAACAGCAATCTAGTTTGGGTTCAAAGCCAAGAGTTCATTACCTCAGTCAAATTCACTTTGTTATGTTTGCAGAACAGGAGAGTTGAGTGTTCTCAGCCTGCCTGTAAGTTAAGGTTGCCTGGTTTGGTGCATTTCCCTTCACTAAGGTAACTGGGCTCAGGTGCTTTATATTATAAATTTTCAATCCTGCTCTTTAGTTTTTTTTCTTTGTTGCATTGCTCATACCAAGTGTTTCACAGCAGAGGACAGCACCTCAGCCTCCAGGCTAGCTCAGTGTGGTAAGGCTTAGGAACCTGGAGTTTTTCCTTACTGTACTGTAAGCTGAATCAGCAGTTGAATTACAGTATTTTTCACACACCTTCATTTATTTGTTGTATCTGCTGTTGTACCATCCTGCCGATCTTCACCGAGTTGTTTTGTATATGGAGTTTTGTGAAACTTGACTGAAAACTTAAATATTAATGCATTTCTTACCCTGTGGTTTGGCAATTTCCCCTTTAGTGTGTAATGCAGATCATCAGGAGATGTGCCTCAGACATTTCATTTTGATGGTGTACAATTGGTTTCTGTTATGAAGTGGTTGCTCTAATCCAAATAATGTTATTTCTTCTGCTTTTTGCAGGACCCTGCAGGAATATTTGAACTGGTGCAGGTTGTTGGAAATGGGACATATGGACAAGTCTATAAGGTTTGGATTCCTCTTTAATTTAGGATGCTGTTCTTCATAAAGCTGTATTACCTAAAGCAGAAGTGAGCACCATTTTAGAGGGTGGACAGTTGTTTAAGTAATAGCCTGGCTTATCTTGCTCTCTTTTCTGCATAATGCAAAACGTAGTACCTGTGAAATTCCATGGCCCTTCCTTCTGTCCTGTTTTCATGTCTCTTTGCTGCCACAGGTCACATAAACAGCTTTTGTACTGACTTCCCTCTGCTCTGTGCTTACTTTCTCTTTTTCAAAATTATTTAAAAGGTGTCTGGCAGAAATTTACATTAGTGATGGCTAAATTTGGCCTGGATTGGGTGAAGTTCAAAACTCAGACAGGTGTCAGTTAGCCTTGATCTGCAGGCAGGCCATGAAGTCTGATTTCTGTCATTACCTTTGTTACTGTGGTATCAAAGCAGAACTACCAAACAAGAAACTACAGCAATTAACATTGTTTGGCCCAACATGGCTCTGTGTACACTGTGCAGTGCACAGCTTACTTTACTTACAACAACAAGCCTAGAAAAGTGTTCTTTCACTGTGAAACCTTCCCGAAAACTGATTTAGGAAGAGGAAATAGTTGTGATTAAGTAGAGGACCAAGTTCCCGTTTCAGGAATGAAGACAGAGGAAGGAAAAGGCCATGTACCCTTGGAGGTACATCAGAAGAGAAGTGGCACTGGAATAAGTCTGTCTGGTGTTGCTTCTTCCTCAGGTCCTGCTGCTGACAAGCCCCTGCTTGGCAAGTGTGTGTGCAGCACTTTGTGCATTATCCCTCTATGGGAAAATGCACAAGGGTGCTGGTGTACCAATGCAGAACTGTTCTTCTTTCTCCAGTGCACTGAAGACGTGCTGCATTTTGGTGTCCAGCCTCTGGTGGCAGATCTGCTGTAATCACATTTTACTTTCCTTTTGAAGCTATAGGTTCTGGAAAGTGCTTTACAGGAGCAATTCTGGGAAGTCTCTCTTTTCCCATGCTACCACTTTTTTAATCATAATTTTTTATGTCAAAAGCACGATCTTTCTCAGGTAACTCTTTGTGGTGGTGCAGTCTATGTTGTTTCTGAGATTGTCATTCAAATACTGCTCTTAATACTACTGAATTAAAAATATATGCTCAGGGGTTCACATGGTCGGATTAGAAGCCAAGAGAAATTTAGAGGTGCTGTTGTTTTTCAGCTGTAAAAAGATCCCAAACCTCATGAATGTTCTGTGAAATAGTTGACTTTCTTTTTGTGTCTGGATTTATTTTGTATTGGAAAAGAAAAATTTCAATCTAGTCATCTTTTATGAATGTTGAGTATGAATCAGCTGCTTAATCATGGCAGAAGCAGAAAGGACCAACATAGTTTGCTTCTCTGCTGCAAAAGAAAATGTTTTGAGCTGTCATGTAGCTCACTACGTGAATGTTAGTTGCCAAAATGAATAAGAAATACTAACAATGACAATTTGAAATTATACCCAAAGGCTGCTCTCCACTGAGCATATGAGAGGCCAGGGTCTGACAGCTCTGGGAGTGGGGTGATTTGAGTCTCTCCTCATTCTGCACTTGCACTGGCTGGAACATCTGAGGAAGGCACTGAGAGAAAGGGTCTCAAAGGGCTGGGGGCACTGAGGGGAAGCTTTGTGCACGTTCATCCTGCACTGGAAGAGTGAGGGGGTGTGTGTAACCCCTAACTGAGGCCTTGGTCAAACAAATATGTGTGGTCAGAGGGGTGTTCTGCTGGGGTTTTTTTGGGGGATGGAGCTACTCTTACTGGGACCATGATGGTGAAACCTGTTGTTGAAGAATTTGATGATGACAGCCAAGCTGGACAGATGCTGAATGCACGTTCCACACTTGGCAGTCAGCTCTGTCACTGTTGTGAACAATTTTCTCACAGTCCAAAGCTTCAGTATGTTTGGAAATCTTCCTGCAGATGCTGAGCACCCTCTGAATTGTTCTCAGGTGTTGTCTGCCTGGTGGTATCTCCCTAATGCTGGCCTTGCACCCAGAGCAAATGTCTGTTTTCTCAGGAGGGCAGCAGCAATGGAACAACTGCTTCTGCAGTGGCCATGAGAAGTTAGGCTCATACTCACTTTTCTTTTTAACTTCTGTGTAGTATGTCCTCTGATCTATAAAATGCTAGGACTGATAGAGTGAGCGAGTGGAATTCTTGAATCATTTTGCAGTTTGTCTGTATAGGCTTGTGATTATAAATATTTAAGTTATAAAGTAATCTCTGTTATCCATATACTTTACTCATATCATTAGAGCATGTTTTTATTCTCCTGAGGTGTTAGATTCTTCCATACGTTCAGAAACTACCCATAGTAATTTGCACCTAATCAAAGAACTTATTTCAGGCTAAATAAATTATATTCAGGATTATTAAATTGCTTTGTTGGCTGTGAAGATGATTCATGCTTTAATATATGCAACTCCATAAAAATGAAAATAAAATTTTGAGGATTCATCATTAGATTTGGAAAACCATGTTTAACAGATTTATAGAAGGAGAGTATTATTCATATTGAATTATTCCAGTTCCAGTTCAGGGTCTTTTAAAATGAAATGGAAGAGGCATGAATTGTACACATAACAATGCTAGAGCTGAGTAGAAATGTTGTAAAGATTTGTGTATAATAGCTGACTAAAAGCCAGCAGATTTTTTTGACAACTTATGAAGTAGTAGGACATAAATACACCAGTGCTGGCAACTTCAACCTTTGGAAAGTATGAATTAGATGTGAAAAAAAATCTGATGGTACCCAGAATTCATAAGATTTGAGCTTCATTACCTCTCGAAATGACTGGTGAGTTTCTCAGTTAGTTCCTGGTTTCCATGTACTGGAATCCAAAGAGCAATCCTATGTGAGAGGTGATTCGGAATAATGCCATGGGAGGTGGTAGCACAGAGTCTTCCCTGACAGTGGGGGAGAACTGAAAGTAGTTGGAAGTAGCACATTTGCTGGTGTTTGGGAAGTGTGAGTATTGACTCTTTCATGCCTTTGTCTCCTCAGTGTTGAGGAGCTGAAGGTCAGATTGTGTCCAGTCTCTGCACCATCACCATTGAATGCATAGGGGAAAGACAAGTTTCTGAACATCCCATGCACTACTTCTGACAAGATCTGTCCATCCTCCTGCATACTGTTGAGGCCAGGGATGAAAATGAGTGTGCAGGGGATGAGTGGTTGCTCTCCGAAGTATGGGGGCCAGCATTTTTGAGAGTTTCTAGAGCTGCTGATCATTAAGGACCTTCAGACAGCAGAGCAATGTTCTGCATCACATAACTGTCAGTGTCATCTGAAGGGAAGTGAGAAGGATGAAGGTGTCACTTTGAAGTCCTTGGGATCTGTTGAGACAGATCTGTCGTGAGTTCTTTGCATACCCCCATTACCTCCAGGAGTTTAACTGTATGGACTCCATGGCACTGGAGTGCTGGATAGTGATGGTTCATCACCCTTGATGTAGAACAGTTGTATGCTTGTCTGTGCTTGTGTGTTTAGTAATAACTAAACTGTAAGTTTGGAGGAAGTGAAATAATTTTTTCAAAGACTTCTGTTAAGTTTCGTAGGCTTTGATGAGAGGTGTTTCTTCCGTAGAAGCCTGTTAATGCATTTTCTATGTTCCCATTTTCAGTGCGGGGTCATTTTTCTATTGAGTAAATGGGGAAAGGGAGATATGGAGGCAGCTGAAGGGGTTGCCATTTCTGAAGTGTTTGGGTCACACAATTCTTCCTGAGCTCCAGAAGAGGCTGTGAGACTCTGAGTTTATGGCTGCTCTGTTTTTAGAGTTGTCAAGATGAAGAGTAATTGTTCCTAATCCTTCTCATTCAGCCATGCTCTGACAGTCCTCATCCTTCTGAAGTTTTCATGGGCCAAATGAGGTCAGCAACAGTGTTTTCTGATGTCAAGAGGCACTTGATGGGGGCTTTCGTCTTCCTTATTTTTAGTGATGTGTATTAGCCTTCTCCTGGGCTTGCCATTTTTCAGTGGCCCTGGGAAAGAGAGGCCAGTGTCTTTGGATAGTTCCAGGGGCTGATGTTTTTTGGCACATGATCTTGGAGGCTGGTGATAAAACCCCGACAGATTTGCAGCTGATGTGTGTGCAAAATGGGCACAGGTAACTTGAGAGAGGTGCTCTGGTTTGGAGCTGTGAGAGTCAGGAGGGAAGACATGGTTTCCCAGTAAGGCAGCTGAGGAAGAAACAGCAGTGCTGTTGCTGAGATGTGGCAGGGGTAGAACCAACCCTGCCTTCCTGTAGTGATTCTGCATAGCTAATATTTTTATTTCTCTGCAGTCACATAGGACTCAGGATACAAAAAGGAAACAGGTCTGGTAAGGAAGTGTATGGGGTTTTGGTTGGTTGTTTTTTGGGGTTTTTTTTTTGTTTTCTTTTTTAACACAGTTCCTTCGTGGCACTGAATCGTTCTTCAATTGCTGACATGAGGTATGAGTTACTTTGCTGTTGATGCAGAGTGGCAGGAGTTCAGTGAAACATAAATACAACGTTTCAGTTTATCTTAATTTGCAAGACTGTTAAGTTCTTCATATTCCATTTCACTGAATGGCTGATATAATTGAGTTGGGAGTGGTAGGCAGAAGGAACATGGGTTTTTTTGAGACTGAGTAGTGTGTGGAAAGAATCACCCGACCATGCTATGTTATGGAGTGTTATAATCTGTGGACTGTATTGAAAACCTTAATTAATGGTAGCACCTGGAAGGTTAAATTTAAGAAACATTACAATTACGCTCACTATAATCCAGATGGTGAATGTTTATAAGCTGAAAACTTTAAAACCATCCCTTCTGTAGGTGGGTCAGAAGTAGCCGTTTTCCAGAGATTGTGTCTTAGGGCTGAAATGGAATTTCAGAGTCTACAAAGTGCTGCAGAGATGTTAAAAAAGACAGATAATCTCAAGTTGTTTTGTTGTCATTTGTGGTGAGTTACAGTTTTCAAGCTACTCTTAGTCTCAAGGGACAGAGATCTTGACGAGTCAAGGAGGGAAATCAGCTGTACTCTATAGAAACGACAAAGTGCGACTCTCTGTTTCACTGGCAGTTGGTAAAAGTGCTTGTTTGTCTATCTGTTTGGTTTATTTCGGTTTTTGGTAACGATGCCTTTTTCTACAGTTGAGGGATAAAGGGTTTTTACTTCTGTGTTTAATAAGGATCCTTTTGGGACAACAGTTTGTCAAGGGGGAACACACTGAAATGCACACACACAGTATATCGTGTATACAGTTCTACAGACCTTGCAAGTTAGCATATCTAATGAAGATGTCCCAATGAGAGGCTTGAATGAATGGTGTGACAAGTCTCAATTCTAAATTATTCTAAATCCCCCAGACAGGCCTAATCCTAGTTTACAGGATGTGTTCTAGAGGGGGCCTTGGTTTCTCAAGATAGCATAAGGCTTTCCAGCCTCCAGCTGTGAGGCCTTTACGATGTTTGGTCTCCTGGTCTAGCAGAATATCAGGACTATGCTAAGATAGCAGACTTAAAGAATTACAAGTATGTATGCTAAGGGTCTGAGAACACATAAAAGGTATAGAAAAAGAAAAGGCGAAAATTATCATGGCATCAGTAGAAGAGCTGATTATCTTGTCCACATGAAAAACCAGTTAATTACAGAAGGCAGCAGTGTATAAAGTCACTGCCAACAGTACATGGGATGGAGTTAGCAGCTCATTGCACAGATCCTTGGTTGGCTTGTACAAACAAATAATGGAGATTGTTTGCTGCTCCCAGCCACAGGGATCTCTCAGGAGTATGTCTGAACTTAATATGTGCTGCTGCCATTGCAATAAGATACAAAATGCTGTCGTGCTTATGAATGGGTTGCCTTGAAAATGGAAGCATGTAGGGCTGCAATAGCAGTAATACACTAGAGGGGCATGGGTTGGGGTTTTGGTATTTAATATCTTCAATTTTTAATAAGACCCTTGAAGTCTGCATACTACCAGGTGTGTTTCTTCACCTTCTGCAGTTGTTTGCAGTTGTCTGCAAATCCTATATACACTCCCGTAAATGTCTCCATGCCTTTCTTATTGCTTCCACACCACGATTGTCCTTTTCCTCCCGCATCAGAATGGGTGTGGAATTGGCACCTTGATACAAGGAGGGCAAACTGTGCCTTGGACTGTGTCCAGCATGAGCCTAGCAAGCATATCATGAGATGTGATTATTTTCCACACTCTTGTTAGGCCACACCTGGAATACTGTGTCCTATCTTTGCTCCCTCAGTTCCAGAGAGACGTTGAGAAACAAGAGAGGATTCAACAAGAGGCAACCAAAACATTTAGTGGGTTGAAGAAAGAAAGGGTAAAGGAATTGGATTCTTTCAACCTCAGGAAGAGAAGGCTGAGGGGAGTCTAGTCACAGTTTTGAAGTGCATCAATGATGGTTAGTACAGGAGGTGCCAGTACAGGGATGCACAGGGCAGGTGGGTTGCTCAGGAAGAGTTCCATTTGGATGTAAGAAGAGCATTCTGTACCATGAGAATGAATCATCACTGGAATAGGTTTCTCATGGTGGTTGTGGAGTCACCCTTGCTGGAAATATACAAGGCTGTTTGACACTGTCTTGGTTAATGTAACCAAAGTCCCTGCTTTTAACAGAAGGTGGAACCATGTGTTCCCAGAGGTCTTTTCCAATCTCAGTTTGAGTTCAAGACATACCTCCTGTCAACCCAGCCTATCAGAGTGTGAATTTCTAACTTGAGGGATACAAAAAACCCCCACTTTTATTTGATTCATGTATGTGTATTTATATAAAATAGATGGTTTATGCTGTGTATTCAGCTCTCAGAGTCAGGAGCATTTTTGTGCTGCGGTTTTTTAGGGGTTTGGTGTTGCATTTGTTGTTTTTTTTTAAATCTTGGCTTCTCTGCCTATTTGCATGGCAGTGCCAACTATATTCAGCACTGGATTTTAAAATAATGGATCAAACATGCGAAATTAATTAGCAAATTGTGAAGTCCTGGTTCTAGTTAGTGAATATTTCAGAGGAACTTGATTAAAATTCTTAGGAGCCAAACTAGTTTATCAAAAATAGAAGAGTAAGGATGTGAAAAAAACCTCTCAGCTGTGGAGTGCCTCTATACAATAAAGGCTCTGAGTGAACAGAGCAATGTACAGTAATTAGATGTGCCATTAGAGAGTAGTAAAATCCTTGCAAAGAATTTGTTGACAGGCCTGCTGCTTTCAGGTCCTCCCTATTTTGGACCTAAAAGTCCATGTGGGAGAGTACAATGCATTTTCATCCTAAGCTCTTGGCACTTTGAGCTCATGTTGCATAACACTTCAGATTTTGTCACTGGGTCATGCTATTTTGAAGGTAAGAGAACGTGCTAAAAATGCACTGGTGGTAATATGAGCATAGTAGGAAGTAGTTCAAGCTCTTAATTCTCTGCTCAAGCACTCACTGTGCTTTGAGCACCTCACTAGTGGTATTGATTTCAGTAATCCTGACTGCTCAGTAGCATCGAGATTCACGCCTGTGTGAGATACACATCAGTGTCATCAGTGCTTCATGGGTCTGAGTTTTGCAATGTCTGACCTACTCAGAAGTATTTTCATTGTATACAAAATGTAAATTTGTGCAACTTGGGGAAAACTCACAATTGTCTATTTGCAGTCCAGAAACTCATAGCTATGACAGTTAATGAATGAATGACAGGATATTACTCAATTTTAAACAGCAATGTGTTGTTTATAGATGTTTGAGCTGATTCCCATGGCAGGTTAGCTTTAGTAACTACTTTTTTCATAGTAAACTGCAGGATTTTAGAGCCTGGTGAGGATGTGTCACCTTATCTCTGTGTCTCTGGTTCTTTCTTAGAGTTGCTTATAGATTGTACTTTCCAAGTCTGCTTTAATGTCCTGAAGAGTGCATGTATGTTTTTTTGAAAGTCCTTCTTTGGTACCTCTGGGCTATAGCTAATGGAGCATAATAAAAGGAACAACAAATGACTTGGTTTCCTAAAATTGAAGAAGAAACTATTTTTCAGCAGTTTGTAGTATGCTTTTTATTTTTCAAAGTCCCTTGTGTCTGTTCTTGTAATCTACTGACCTTCTGCAATTCCTGAAAGGTTTTCAAGATTTACTTTAGAGGCACCTACTCAAAGGCCATTTCTTCCCCATCTCTTAATTCCCACCCTTGAAAGTATTACATTTTAGTGACATCTGAGATCTCACAACTGAGAAGTCCAGAAGACACACTTTGTAGCAAACAGTGACCTTTCCAATGTCCTGTAATAGCTGGGGTGTGGTCTGGGACAGTGCCTTTAGGAGCCCCCTGTGTGTGAAAAATGCACTTTTTCATAAAGGTAAGAGAGGGGCTGATTTGGGCAGCTGTGCCTCAGGAGATCTTGCTTCTTTTCTTGCCTCTGCTTCTCATCCTAGCTAAAAACCATGAATTTGCTGGAAATGGAGCTCTCCATGTGAGTGTAGCTGTTAAAATGGAGTCAGCCCTTGTTTTAGTGAAGCGTCTTGGGATTGTGGTTAGGAGGAATTAGTGTGCTTATGGAGGTGATTTGTGAAAGTTGGTTAGCAGCCACTTACGGAACAATGAGCTGTTTGAAAACAGTTAACCTTGAATCTAAACATGGGTTCAAGAGAAGTTGGAGTGGGAATATGTCAAGAAATGAGTTGGCCTTCATTTTCAAACTCTGCTTCAGAAACATCAAAACACTACATTTAATTTACTTCATATGAGCAGACATTTAAATTCAGCAGGATAGTTAATAGGTTGGGGGGAAAAGGTACAGTCATACTGAAATAATCTGGCATGACAAAAAGAAATGTGAATATTAATGTGAATTATTCTGACTTTCTATTCTGAGAGGAGTGTTTGCAACCAAAAGTGAGACCAGTTGGCAAAATACTGACATTTTGTTGGTATTTACCGAATACTGGAATTTACTAAATTCCGTTTTCTGACTATGCGTTTGCTACATCTCAGGTGAGCTTTTTAATGCATTTTTTTTCTTGAATCTCTACTGTTAAAAATGGAAACATTTAGAGGAAAAGGGCATAAGAGAAATGTGTGATGGCCTTCTGAAAAGAAAATTTCTCAAGTTCAGGAAAATGTAGATATCTTTCTTATTTAGTATGCTGAATTTAGCAAGGCATTTCCCTAGTATTTAAAAATAACAAAAGAGTAACAGTAACAATAAAAACAAAAGAGTAACAGTTTACTAATTATTTCTGTTGCAGTAGATTTGTCTACTTCTGTTTTACTCATGGCTTTAAACCTGTGAACAATTATACTAAAATATGCAACAAAACCATCATGAAATATGCATATGACTTCGATAATGGATTCTCAAATGTATTATTTACACAGATTGTTCATGATGTTGTCTTGTTATATGGAAAAAGGAAAGAGCTAGAAAAAATAATATTTGTTTTTTGCAGTTTTACATGAAATATTTATCGTAACAGGCCTCTTGCAAACATTCTGCCCCCAGAAGCCAAGTTGTATCAGTAGATATCTGATTGCCTTTTATTATTATCAGAGGGGAAAGTTAGGAGTTGTGGACAAGCCTTACTGCTCATGCTTTGAAAATCAAATTACTGTGGTGGGGTCTTCCAGTTTTCCTTTGTTTTGCCCTGCAGAAGAGGACAGGCAGCACCAGTGCATGACTGGGGGGCACCAGACCATTCCTGCTTTGGGATCCCTTTGAGATGAAGGGTGGTTTGTCTCCAGAGACACTGGGCTGTGCTTTGCTGTCTCTCCCAGTGGGAGATAGCCAAGTTTTGCAGGGAGGCACGCTGGGAGTTGAGGAGTAGGGGGCCCAGTGAACCCAGTGAAGCCTGGCGTGGCTCAGATGTTGTGGAAGGGGTTCGAGCCAGTGAATGTGGTGCACTGAGGGCACACTGGGCTTTTTGTGCATGTGCAGATCAGCCTAAGCAGGTCTGACATTTCCCAAAGGCATTTGAGCTCCTCGCTCATGTTCTGGTGGGTGCAGGTGCACATGCAGATTGCTGGGTGCCCAACTGGGGCAGCTTCCCTGGCAGAGAAAGGACTTGCATGGAGAGAAGATGCATGTATGGTATCGTGCACTCCAAAAATGTGCCTGAAAATGAAAAAAGGATGAAGGAATAGAGAGATAGACTAACTTTCTTCTGGACACTTGGAAAAAATCAGTCAGAACTCTTTTGAGCAGAGGAAGATACAAAACAGAGTCTGAAAACTAAGGTCTCCAATAGCACACATTGGAGAATAAAGAGCAGGGAGGATTTTGGATTCATCCTTTCCTATGTTCCCCTCTTCCTTTCTTTACATTACATTAGTTTTCAGGTACCCACCTGTTGGAAGACTTTGCATGGCCTGTATTCCAGGCTTGCATGATGGAGTTACAGTATTTTCATGCTGTCAAGGGAGTCAGCATCTACAGGCATTGCCTGAATGCTCAGGTTTCTGCCCATGTTTGCAAAGCACCTGCTGCCTTTGTGAGGATGTTTAAAGAGTCACAGCAAGCTCCTAGCTAATGTTGTTTGGCTTCCTATGTCTGCCAAAGTCATGGTTCTCTGACCAGGAATGAAGGGAAATGGCCTTACCAGGGCTGGGTGATGGTTGGAGCCTGCATGGCACTTGCCCTGGCTATCACACAGATGGATTTTGAATGTCACAGTGAATATTTGAAATACCTGGCTGGCTAAGCTTTTGTGGTTGAAATGGAGCAATTCTTTATCATGTGGAGATCTTCTAGCTCAGCTCTGTTAGTGGTGGCAGGGAGGCTTCAGGCCTGTGCTGGGGTGGAGGCAATGCTGAGCTACACCAGGGCTGGACAAGGGTTGTAGGTGCCCAGTGCAGTTTGGGCTGGAGATGACACTGTGGTCTATAAATTGTGGTTCTTAATGGGGAGCCTGTCTGATTGAGTCCTCTGGTGTGTAAATGCTGCCTGATCTTCTGGAGGGGTTATACCTTCAGATTAGGTGAGCATATGCTAGCAGTGGGTTTTCTTTCCTTTCTGGCTTCCTTTATTGCCAGGCAAGTAGCATGAATGTCATTGTACAGTGCCCTGTTGTCTGAGCTGTCAAAAGCCATTGTGTGATGTGGAAAGTCCCCAGGGACTGCATGATGCATTTTGATTTCTCCTTATAGAACTGGGAGCATGATCAGAAAGAGAAATGGGGAAGCTGCTGCCTCTGCATTTTCCCCCACGCTGGGGCAGGCTGATGACTGTGCAGTTCTCTAGGTGTATTCCAGGAGTTGGTTGTCATATGATAAGCCACATCTGTCCTGCCTGCCAAGGACATCCATGTTTTTGAAGGACCCTGTGTTAGCAAACAGTGTTGGCAATACAGGAGATGACACAGAGGGCTCTGCATTTTATTTTTTTTGTTATTCCCACCCATAGTTTGCCTTTGGTGCAGCCGTGCATTTCTGCAGATGTGCTGCTGAGGTTTTGTGGTCCCAGCCGAGCTCCTTCAGGTGGGTCCGTGGGTGCTGGGGTCGGCCTGTACCAGGGCGTGTGCCTGGACCTGGTGGTGAAGCAGAACAACAGCTCTCTTGAGGTTTGGCAGAAAATAGTTTCTTACCTTTTTTTAATTTCTCTTGGTGAAAACAAGAGGAAGCTTTAGCAGGTAGGAGGTTGATGCTTTGCCGCAAAATCGTGTTCTCACATATCAGTGCAGCAAGGGGAAAACCACTAGCTGGACCCACCCTGGCTGTGGGCAGCATTTACTGTCCCAGTTAGTGATAAAACCCGGGCTCTTTCTCATTGGATCGTGAGACATATGAATATTAAATTAATCCAGTTAATTGCTGACTTTTCTTAAACAAATTCTCTTTTAAGGAGAAAGAGCTGGTAGCAGAAGTAAAGAGAAATTTTCAAAAACTGAGCAATAATCTCCTTCTATTAAAGCCACCATGAAAGTAGACAGAAAGGGAGTTATGCAAAAAATGAGCATTTTGATGACTGGTGTGGCTGGATCAGTGAAAGGGAAATGACAAACAGACCTGATTCAGGCCACTGAGCATGTCCACGCTTAACAAAATTGAGCTGGAAATAACATTTCTAATTAAACTGGGTCAAACTATGTATGCAAACCAGGTCTTTAAAAATAATTATATGAAACCTTTTTTTTTCCAGTCTTTTGCACATGATGTCATTTGTTTGACCTATTCAGAGAAGATACTAAGTGCTAACAGTGGCATGATGGTGCTTTGTGCTCACCTTACAATCATTTGATTACAGAGCACATGGCAAATCAGAATCAGTGCAGAGGAGCCAGTCCCTAAGGGTGACTCAGTGACCAGTTTCAGAAACCCTTCTTGTTAGGTATTTGTTTTTCTGTAAGTCTTCAGTTACTGAATGTATTAGGTTATTTTCTTGTGCAAAGATGTCAAAAATAGGTATTTTCTATAAGCCTCAGTTGTGCAGGGAGGAAAGGAGTTTGTCTCCTCTGATTTGCACAAAGCACGCAGGAATTGAATCATCTGGGAGGCTTCAGATTTGGTTGGAATGGGCTAAATGGTTAAAACACAATTGGATGCAAGAGCAGTGCAATCCCATACACTCTGCCTTCCTAAAAAAAAAAACCAACCTGGCTGAGCTTCTGTCTTTGGTAGTGCAAGTTCTTGCAATCTCATGTGCTCCCCTGAACCTGAAGGTTCAGAAGGTAGAATGCAATACAAAGCACTTGGGAGATGGCTTTTCTGGTGTAGGGTTTTCATATGCACTTTGATATTTATTTTTTTTTAATGACACTTTTGTTGAGATCAGAGACCTGATTATTTAAATTTCTGTTATTTGAATAGGTGCATTGGCAATGCTTTAGAGTTTTAGTTTATCCTGCAAAATTTTCCTCTGGCACGTAATACCATATTTATCCAAAGCAGCAGTGAACTCTTGGTGGTGTATTTTGGCATCTGGATGTAGATGACAGAATATGCAAAGGAGCTGCAAAAGGAAGCTTTTTTGGAAACTTGTGGATGGTTAAACTTTTAAAGTAATTTTTTAAAGTGAGCACAACTAGATGTTAAAGCAAAAAAACTAGTTTTTAAAATTTATAGGATACGTGTAAGGCAGCAAGTTGAGGTTGTTTTGTTTTTGTCTTTCTTGACAGCTGCTTTAGATGTGATGCAGCTGGTTGGACAGGCTATTGTTGTTACAAGGTAAAGGA
This sequence comes from Acrocephalus scirpaceus scirpaceus, assembly GCA_910950805.1. NCBI lineage: Eukaryota > Metazoa > Chordata > Aves > Passeriformes > Sylviidae > Acrocephalus > Acrocephalus scirpaceus. Next base: position 73,044,013 of record OU383776.1, read on the forward strand.
AACACATAAGGTTCAGAGCTTGGAAAATGAGAAGTGGCTTTGAGACTCAATCATGAGAAGGATTCTGGTACAGCTTCACTGACATCTGAGGTACCTTGGGCTAGGCCAGGGCATTTCAGTGTTTCAGTTTTGAATATTTCTGTATATGTTTCTGTGCATGCCCTTTTGTCTGTAGTACCTGGGCCCTGTTGTATTTGGTGTGGAAGAAGTTCACAGAGTCTCCCATTGCTGCCTGTGAAAGCTTCCTGTGACACACCAGCTGACAAACCCTGAGTAGGGCAATCCCGCCGAATCCCCTCGCCTGTGAACATGAATGTGTGTCTTGAGTCAGAGCAGTGAGTGTTCTCTATTTCCATCTAGCCTTTGTAGGTTTATGAAGAGCCTCATTTCCCATCAGCTGTGAGCTTTGGGTGGCAGCCCTGCAGTTGCTTGTCGGAGATACTTTTAAACAAGTGGACACACTGGACCAGTGGCTTAGGTTTAGATCTTGCGTCACAAGCTCTGGCCCAAACCTGTGAGAGGATCTGTGCAATCACACCTTTTCTAACAGTGAAACCATTGAAAATGCACTTTTTTTTCATTGTAAATTGAGGTTTGTTTTGTTTGAGAAATTTGATGCTTTATGATACAAATTCAGATCTAATGAACTCAACAGCAGAATTCCTTAGGACATAGAATCATTAAGATTTTCTGGTTGACTTCAGCGGGTCCAGAATTGCATGCAAGAACCTCAGTGTTGGGAAAATCCATGATCAGCTGTTGTGATCATGTGCTGCAGGGAATCTTTGGGAGGTGTAACCAGCAGTGCATGGGAGGAGGGCAGGGGGCCCCCAGCCTGTGGGGGCTCTGGGGCTCTGGTGTGTTACCCACACATCTCACTCTGTAGTTCACTGCTTCATCTTGCCCTGTGCAAAATTAATTTGGCTTGTTTAAACAGAGGAAGACAAAGAGATGAGACTTTAAGAAATCCAGTAGGGCTGTTCAGTAGTTAATTTCAGGAAACTATTGGTACCTCTTGTGACCAGTTCTTCCAATGATTCACTGTTGCTTTTGCTTCATGTGAGCTTGTAATTATGCTGAGCTGTATTCGTTAAGGCTCTGTGGTTCTTCAGCTGTAATGTGTTTAGCCACTTTCTTGAAATTATTCTGCAGGGGTATTTATTTCTTTCTTCCTCTCAAGAGCTCACTGTTCATTTCTGTCCTGCTGTGATTGACTTCAATACCAACAAGTAATACAGAAATTTAGAAGATACAGCATTGAACAGGAACTGCTTGTAGCTGTTCAGGAACTATTACTTTGCATCTGACCTGTGGTTTGCTTGAGAGGGGAACTTTTGCCAGCTGGGATTCTGCTGTACAAAGCTGATTAGATCAGTTTAGAAAAAAATATCACCAGTGCTCCTCATGAATTCAGATTTTTTTGGTTTTGAACTTGGAATCGCCTTTCTGTTTTAAATTCATTATAAAAGTGGGCTATACTTCACTTGTAAGACTAATTAGAAGGGTAGTCTGGTTTCATTTTGGAGACTAACTTAACACTGAAAGCCTTTCCAAACATTTAAGTAATTTTCCCTTGAGTTTTCTGGACCATCTGGCCAATAGGATTTTGGAAGGAAATGGGATTTGACTGCTGCTGTGAGATCAGTGCCATGTAGCTCATCTCTTACAGAAATCATTCAAAAATCTGGAGGCTTGTGTGTTTTTTCACAGACTAATTGTGTTCATTAACTCCCTTTTCATTTTTGGAGAGAAGTCACTGGATAGAGCCAAATGGAAAGGCATGGTTAGATGCTCATTTTTTTCCCCTCAGTTAAATGCTCTGTGAAGACTTTGGTATGTGTGTAAAGAATATGACCTTTCCCTAGGCAAACCTCAGGTTTTCTGAACTTGACGGTATTAGTCAGCAGAATTTTTAATTTCAGGATTCACCTCAGGTGAACAGAGTCATAAGGAGAGTGTTGACCAAGAAACACTGAAGGCAAGACTCTGAGAGTGTAAGAGAAACCCTTTTAATGCCATTTGTTGGTACTGGGCTGTCCCATACTATGTGTGCTGTAGGCAGCCATCTGCTGAGGTGCATACCTGCATGGTATTGTGATCTGTGTGAGAAAAACACCAGCAGAACTGGAATGGAAAAGTAAATCACCCTTAAGGTTTTTGTAGCTCTGTCATCATTTAGGCTGGAACTTGCAGCTGTGTACCCTGCTTGCCTCAAAGCCTTTTTTTAAGAAAACCCAACAACCACAGTTTTAACCTGTGCAGAGCCGTGTCCATGTTCTGTATTATGTGCAAGAGATAATTCAACTGTGTTACAATTGCTGTTCACAGGAATGCTGAAGGATCTTAAAATTCAGTGATATAAGTGCTAAGAGCTTAATGCACGCGAAGTTGTGTTTATGTGGGATAGAAGGCTAATAAAGCTACACTACTTAAAAAGTTAAAAGATGACACTCCTAATATGAGGTTTGTAATTGCTGTGTGCAGCTTAACCTTTGTAGCTTTGTAGCAATGGTGAGCCAAAAAAGCTTCCTTTGAGGGATTCTTGCTCCAAAATTCTGGCCACCCGTCAGCTAACCTCCTACAGTCCAGCCCTGACTTCCTTTCAGCAGGATGGGGCTGGCAGGACACACTTAACTGCTTGTGACCTTCTCCAGCAGAGATGTGCAATTGAACAGGTTTTCTCCAGCGCCCTGTATTTCTGTAAACGGATGTGTATGAGTCAGGCAGCAAAAATTCACTGGGGTGGAGGGATTTGTACCTCACCCCAGATTTAGCTTCTCAGCAACCCCAGTTCTGCAGAGTGAGAGCCTTCCAAAGGCTGAGGCTTTTCCAAAATTGTTTATTTTTCTGGATGAATAGACTTCTGGTGCAGCAGACCTTTGCTGTCGTAAATCACCACTGGGCTCCCAAGTGCTGTGTGGGACTGGCTCTGTGCCAGGGCTGTTCCAACCCTCCTGTTCACAACAAGAGGAGCCCTGGGACTTCAAATGCCCTGTATCCCCACTGCCCTGTGCTGTCCTGAGCAATCCACCAGCTCAGTTCCCCAAGCCAGAACTCCCATGGGAAGAGGAAAGCTGCCTGTGTCCGCAGAACTTCTGTGCCCCTGATAGGGGTAGCAAGCCCTGATGAGGGTCTGAGCCTGGAAATCTGAGAGTGTTTCAAGAGGTTTGAAGGGATGTGACAAATGCCAAAGCTCGGGATGCATAGCAAGGCTGTTGAAGCTGTTACTTGTGCAAATAGTGATATTTAGGCTTATGGAAATCAGATTTTATGTCCCAGTAAATGGAGTGTGAGGAAAATGGGATAACTGCACACAATCTGCTTCTCGGACCTCTCCTCCTACTCATTGTGCTGCTGTCTGAGTTACTTGAGCCACATATGGCCCCAAAAATGTTGCTTTTCTTTCCATGTTGGCAGCAGTTCCCACTCAGGGGCCTTGCAGCTCCCTTTAAACTGAAGCACCTGGATGACTTTTGAACAGAGAGGAGCTGGAGCTTCAGTGTTTGCCACCCCCTCAGATGCTACTGAAGTATCACCAGATGGAAGTTGGACCAAATCAAAGTCCGATGGAGTCTGGTCCTTTGCCTGGAGCAGCTCTGCCTGCAGTAACCGTGTGACCCCCAGCCAGGCTGACCCCAAATGTGGCAAGTGAAGGTTGTTCCTTCCTACCACATTTGTTCCAAGGTGCTGTGTGTGCTGCAGCTCTCAATATCCCACTGACACCCATCACAGGCTACCCTGCTTTTACCTGACCCAGGAGAAGTGTTCTTGCTCTTTCCTGCTCCCTGTCTTGCATATTGTTCACATTGTTCAGAAACTTTAAGTAGCAGTTGGGGATCTAAAGCATCATGTCTCTATGTTAGCTGAGCAAGGAGAAGCCACAGGAATGGGTGCTTCCCTCCAAATGAGCATGAAGCTGCAGAAGATTATATGGGATGTTCTTCTGCAGACACCACCCACTTAAAATAAGTAGAGGACAAATCTCTTTGTGTTATGGTTAGAATGGTATTTTCAAAAGTGCTTGGTGCTTTGCTTGATATTGCTGATCAGTGAGAATGACCCATTTGGGAACAGACTTCAGTATCCCAAAAGAACAGTTTCCAGTCCATTCTCATACAAGTATGCAGTAGCCTTGAGTGGTTCATGTTTTGGCTGAGGGTAGTAATCTGATCAAGTGAATTTACAAAAAATACTGATATTGCAAAAAATGTAGATATTCTAATATGTGTTTGTGAAAGAGCTTGAATTTGTTCCTTTGTTTCATTTTCTTTTCCCACTGGTCTGCAGTCAGACACAGACAAACATTAGGCAAAGCAAACAATCTGTGTTTCCACTCATACAATGGGAGGAAATAGGAACTGAAAGGATTAAAAAAAAAAAACAAACCTGGACAGAAAAACTGCTTCTGGTGCCTCTTGGGATTTACAGTTCATGAAGGTTGTGGTACAGACATTTACAGTGGGGATGCAAAACTGTCATTTTCCTCCAGAGATCAAGGTGATTTGATGTGGTACTTTTGAAATGACCCTTATCCATCCCTCCCTTCTAGACAATGTGGATGTGGGTAGAATTTTAAATGACTGGTGGAGGTTATATTTTCTAATCTCTTCTTTGGGCTGATGTGTTGCTATTTTAGTATATAGGAAGTTCTCCTATTCCACTGCCAACTTAGTTATCTTCAGTGGTATTATGATTTACAGTGATAATTTTGTTTGTTTCTTTAAACATGTGACACAAGTAGGGGCCCTGAAATTCCTGATTTTCCTTTTTTACATCTTAGCCCTGAAACATCTAAAACTTCATTTGGAAAAATCCATAAAACGAATGTTTTCCCTTTGAGTGAGTGCAAATCCATTCCCACTCCTGATATGAGGAGGGGAGAGAAAAGCAATAGGAGGGACAAAATGACATGTTCTGCACATAATTTGGGTGATGATGTTTGCAAGAAAATAATTTTGTTTTTCACTGAATATTCAATCCACTTTTGCTACATAAATGTGATAAACTTTACAAAATTATAGTTTTTTTATAAATTTGGAATGTAGTGTAACATTTTAGGGGTTTTAAAATAATTTAAAATCCCCTTATAAATCATATATATCCCTAATATTTCTCCATTAATATAGCAGCCTTTGTCTTAAAGACCACTGAATGTTATAATTAACTCTCATTCTTTATATATCTTTATGCAGACATTTTAGGGTTTAGCGCTGATATTTTGCAACCCAAGTTCTGGGATGTGTGAAATAACATTTGACTTATTGGTATGGTCTGTACTTAAAGTGATACATTTTAGCTGACTTGTAGAACAAAACTAATCATGGCATATAGGAGAAAAAAGGACCAATGTAACATAAACCTTGAAGAGCATATCTTGATTATCTACAGTGTGTTACTGTTTCTGTTGTTCACCATTGACAAGGGTGATATTTTGTAGTGTTTAGGTGATGTGCTTTGCTTTCCCTGGCAGGAAACATTTAGGGTTTGTTGGCAGTGTTAAGTTGGAGTCTGCCAGGCAGTCTGTTCCAGCATGAGGGACTGTGCCTGGTGGTGTCTAATGTATTGTCTGAGAGCAGTGAAGACCTTCGTGTTGCCATGTTTATCTCAGGAGTTGAGTCTGCTGTGTGCTCTTCCTCTCTTTAGCACAGTTAATGGCAGCAAAGCTATCCAAAGTGTGTTAAAGGAGCATGGGGAAGAGGAAGTGCAACATTTGGCTATGCTGCCCTAGTGGTGTTGGGTGAGACCTGGTTCTGTCTGGAAATTGTGTGGCAGATGTGGGGGTGAAAGGGCAAATGTGTTGCATCCACACAGCCAGCAGTGAGGCACTGCAGCTGGGTTGTGGTTTTATGGCAGTCCCTGCATCGTGCACTGCTGGCATGAAAGCGATCACAAGGAAAGAAAGGTATGCTCCAGCTGGGAGATGGAGATGAGGGCTACCCTAGAGGTGGCCTGGAACAGCTTCCAAAATCTCAATATCTCCCAGTATTACAAAGAAGAAAAGAAATGCTCTAGGGCAATACAATTCTTTGATTTACAGCCCTGAAATACAACAGACATCCAGAGCTGATGTGACAAAAGTACCACCAAAACTTTATAATGTCAGTCAGAGGAAGCTTTCTGCAGCTTGAGTTGTGTGATTAAAAGGATGAGGCAGTAATCAAATAATAGCTGTGTTCCCACCTGGCTGGTGTCCCGAGCTCTCGGGAGCTGAAAAATAAAGAGTTTGTGAAACTGGTGGCCATCTGTCCAAGACATTTGTGGTTTGGGGGGTTTTGTGCAGTTTTTTGTGTTTGAGTTTTTGGGGATTTTTAACCTATCAAAGTTGACGTGGATTACGTCATAGCCTACGATGAAACGGATTATTCCTGAAATCCAGTGGTAGTATTCAGTGCATGACTTACTCTGAACTTTGCCTTGGGCCATTAACTAACAAAAACAAGCTATAAGCTCTTAATTACTTCTTCCTTGGAATATATTCCTATCCTTTCAAGTTTTGCATTATTGCTGTATTTTTAGCTGAAGAGCTCAGCTAGGACTACAGTGCATTGTCTCATATGGTTGCAATTGCTGAATTGAGACGTGTGGACTGCTCTTGCTGATAGATCTCACCTAAAAACTGTCTTCTCAGGTGACACAGCCCCTGCAAGCCCTGACCACTTGTTTGCATCGTGAAGACCCTGAGGGACAGCAGGGTGCTTCTATGAGCAGCCATTAGCTGTAGGACAGTGGCTGTGTCTAAGCTGCAGAGCAGTGTATCTGCAGGTTTTATATTTTTGGGGTTCTCCCTGCTGTGCTGACCCATTGGGGAGCATGCTGCAGCTGCATGGAAGGCTGCTCCTGCCTGCCTGCAGTGTGAACAGGGAGAGCTCATGTTCCCTCTGGTGCTGGGGTTAGCAAATATTGCTTGTCCCTTCTAAAGATCTGGGTCTGAGTAGAAAAGTTCTGTGCGGGTGGAACGGGAAACAGAAGGATCGTGACTTCATTAAGGTCACGTGGAATAGGACATAGGGCTTCCTGGATTCCTATGCAGGGCATTGTTCCCTCTATGCATAATCTCTTAAGGGCTTTTCTTGTATTAGCAGGATGGAAAGGGTGGAGAGGAGAGGGGCGAAAGGGTGGGGACCAAGTCCCAAGGGGCACAGCAGGCTGAGCTGGCAAGCTGCCAACAACGGCAGGGCCACACAGATTTACCCAAGATGGGCTCAAACTTCAAAGTTCATCAGTGCATTTTGAACAGGAAATCTGCTTGCTCGAGTTCACTTTCAGTGAGAGCTTGCAGCGACACAGCTGTGCCTTCACCTCGCTCCCAAAGGGCGGGTGGCCACAAGCTGCATCTGTTATCCCATAAGGAATGCTTCTGGTTGAGAAAGACCTTGGCCGCCAAAGTCCCACACCTCCAACAGCCACAACTTGCTTTACAATGCAAATCTTGAACATCCAGAGAAGGTCCCGAGGGTTAAAGTTGTGGTATCTACCAGCTTTTGAGATTACACAGGCAGACAGCACTTTGATGAGTCACCCAGGAGTCCCATACCCGTGTGCTAGTGCTGTGAGCTGATTGTGTCTTGCCTGATAGCAGAGTGTGTTTGGTATGAAATGGCCCTTCATGTGGGCACAAAGGTGCAAACTGCGAAGTGTCCAAGTTTTCTGGGTTTTGGGAGGAGTCACTGCACACAGGCACCTGACCATCTCTCTGAAACCTCTGCATTTTAAGGGAGATGCAAGTGGGGTGGTGTTTCTGGTAGCAGACAAAAACACGAGGACATGAACAAGGACTTCTTGTGTGGTCAAACACACCAGCTCTGTGCTGCCCTGGTGTCCTGCAGCAGGCAGTCCCTGCCTTTCTCCAGCACTTTTTCCTGCTGCGGTTACATGGGGACAGCTCCATCAGACAGGCCCAGAAACACGTGAACATTAATGAGTGCCTGCTGCCAAAAAGGAAGCCTGTGGTGGGATGGCCGTGGGCTGCTTTGGCACGGTGTGCAACACTTAACTGGACAGCTGGCTTCTGCTGTCTGGACTTGCAATTGTTCGCTCCAAACCTGTCAAATCCCAGGTGGGGAGAGAAGCTGATGGAACTTGTTTCCCACCCCCAGAAGAGAGATACGTGCAGGAGCTGGGAGGGAAGCTGTCAAACCAAGCTCTCTGCATGTGACTTGCAACCTCATAACCTCATTGGGACCTTGGGTCTCTTCTTGTAATGTCCCCAAGCCAGGGACTGTCCAGTATTTTTATTGGAACCTAACAGGAAAAGGTGTTGTACGTGACTGAATGCATCATTTTGTAAATACACTTAATTCATGTAAAGCCCCTTTATCAGCTAATAGCTGGCTGCTAATGTTGACACTCTTGTTTGATGTAAATAGAAAAGTACATGTCTTGACCCTTAGTAGAGGGCGTAGATAAGCGATTCCTTTATCTGAGGTGAAAAGATAAATACTCATGCAACAGAAACAGCACTGAGCAATCTGCCCTTTTCCATGTATCTCTCCCTGAAGAGGTAATGCAGGGTTGAAGCTCATCAGAACCAGATCTTTGGCATAAAGCATCTCAAGTCTGGCTGCAATGAGCAGTCTGTAGATTTTAAAAATGTGTGTGCTGGCTTCAGGTTTTCTGAATGTTACTGTAGTGACTAACTGGCAACTACAGCAGACTTAATGCAGAAATATTTTCTGGAGGAAACAAGGAATTTAGCTGGACTCAAAGCTAATGGGAGTGTTTTTTCCAGCTTGGATACCTCATCAAAATGAAGGGTGGAACTTCAATTTTAGAAAGTCATTGAGCCTCAGAATTGTTTGTGTCTAAGCTCGTGTATGAGCTTGATAGAGTTTGATGTTACACTCCTGAGCAGGAATATGGGTGTTGAGAAAGGCTGTTGGATGTTTTGACTACGTTCTCCAGAGCTCTTACTATACTGAGCATTTGGGTGAAAGATGAAACCTTTTATCAGGGAAACCAGCCCATAGACTGTTTCAGCCCTCTGCCCAGTTTCTAGGGAAATGTGCAGTGGAGGATCTTGAATCTCAGCAGGCTGAACTCCAGTGATCTGGAGAGGATGGGCAGTGGCAGGGTGAACAGAGGGTTGGGAGGGCAATGACTCTCATTCTTCTTCTCATTTCAGATTAAATCAATAAGGATGAACTTCAGCATGTCTTGTGAATCGTTTGATCTCATTTGGTTGAGACAGTCAGTTTGCTCCTAGAAGCTTTAAACAAAAATCAAAGCACCACTTTTCTCAAAATAATTCACACATGCTCAACTTAGTGGCTTCAGCAGAAGTAGAAATGTGAGAGTTCCCATGAACTCTGACTAACCTCTGAGATTTATGGATAAATGAAAAAAGTAAAGGACAAGCACTGAAATCTTTCCTTGCTAAGGCATTACTCTCTCTCCTAGCAAGAAGCCCAGGGCTGGATTCAGGATGTTTACTGCTTTTGGAGGTGTTAAGGAAAAATTACTCCAAACACTTCAAAAGACCAATATTGGGAAATCTGTGAGTTTTGTTCTGAACTGCCAGCACAGTCATAGTCTGTGCCTTAATGCAGGAGCAGGATTGAGTTGTGCATCTTAGTTAAAAGGGACATGTTTTGAGCAAAGGTGAATCACAACCCACAAAACAAAAGGACTTGCTGGCTTTTTTCCCATAAATACTGAGTTTCCAAACATTTTTTTTTTTTTGGGTGGGGGGTGTGTTAGTATACACATTTATAGTGGTAAGTGAGAGCAGCAGGTTTTGCATACAATGGAAATAACTGTGGCAGCAAAATAACCAGTTATCAGTTATACAGAGGGACAATTTGACCTGGAGTTATGCTTCAAAATCAGGACTGAATGCCAAGCCTTTCCCACTTCTTTATTCTGATGAATATTCAAATGCAGTGTTAGCATAGTACTGATTGATTATTTTTTCAGTAAAGAAGCAGGTTTCCATGTGTCACTACAGGTACGAAAATCAGTGTTAGTTCTTGGTCCTTTGCAGAATGTACAGCAGTCCAGGGGAGACCCCTGTTTTCCATGGTCACCGGGTGTGTGGTGTCTGGAGATACGGAGCTACCAGCGTGCTTGTCTCCAGACAAACTCTGGGGTGAGGACAGGGTGCCTGTGCTTTGGGGGAAGGCCTCTCCCCGTATTGCCAAGACATTCAATGGAAATGGGAACATTTGCGGACAGTGGCTCCAAGAGAGGAGCTGTGGCTGTGCAGAGGAAACTTGTTGACCAGCTTTGGTGTTAGCAGGGATGGACATTGACCCAACATCAGCATCCTTTGGGCTGGCACTGGTCACTGCCCATCCACACTCACCCACCGAGGCCTGTGTTGCCCCGGAAGAGTGTGCCCTATTCGTCTTCCTCCTGAGGCCTGTGCTGATATGCAAATCCTATCATTCTACTTCATGAGAAAATGCTTTGCAATCCCAGGAGTGCTTCCATGGAAAGAGGACACTTATAAATACACAAAAAACTCCTCAGGATTTAGTTTTTTGTAAAAGAAAACATGACTGTAACATACTGCCTGAGAATTAGGAATCACTTTTCTTTGATGCAAAATTGCTTAGTTTTAGAAATAACATTTGAATGCACTTTTGTGCAGATAGAACCTGGATTTTAAAATTACATCAACCCAGCTTTTAATTTTGTGGGTGTAAATTGCACCTGCAAATCATTTTGTCTGCAAACTGCAGCATTTCATATTTGATTTCCTGATTTCCGGTTGCTTCCCTAACTGGTGTCAGTTAGTTATTTTGATATACAGCTTTGCAGGCACTGCTATTTCAGGAATAAAATTATGGTCTCAAAGCTTCAAACCCATTTCTGAACATCTGATGGAAGTGAGGAGCTAGGATGTGTAGCAAACCCACTGTATATTCAAATCTTTTGATACTATCTTCCACTGTGAGGTCAGTGCTGGTTATCATGCGGTATATGTTGAGCAACTTGACCTCACCAAAGCAAGAAACTGCAACTGATAGCAAGATTCACGGTTGTGTTCATGATCTGTGGTCTTGTGAATCACATTTTGTCAGTCTCAGTAGCACGTTTGCTCTTTTAATAGCTTTATTTCCGATTATGTCCCTTTATCTAGCTGTGTTTTCAAAACCAAGCCTATTACCTAGCCTGAAGTTACCAGTTCTCTATTGTTTAAAAGTGGCCATAGGGTGTGGGTATTTTGTAATGACCTGTGTACATGTGTAGGCACCCACACAGTCAAAGTCCTGGGTTAGTTCCTCCCCACCACCACAGAAGATAACATTTTAAAGTTCAAAGCTCTTGCATGCTTTTGGGGAAGTAGCTGAGATACTAGCTGAGTAGTAGCTGAGATGTAGTTAACTCAGCTGAAGTAATTCTTACTTACTCTGAGAATTACAAAAGTGAAGCATTTTGCGGTAAAAAGCCTTAAAATTTTTTTTTTTAAAAAGGCAAAAACATGCATAAAGCTTTAGCTTCTTGGCAGCCACATAGAGATTGCCAGATTGATGTACTGGAAGGCAGAGTTTGTCTTTACCCTGAGGTGTGTGCCAGGACATGTCAGGGCTCAAGGTGGTGATAGAGCCAACTGCTTAATGCCTTCCAGCTTCCTCAGCACACCTCAGCCATGGATGGCAGGACAGGAACGTGGCTCTTGTTCAGACATTCTGAGACTGTGCTGACATTTCCTACAAGAGGAGGCTCAAGGGCTGGCATCACCTGTTGAACAGAAGTTCGATGGAGACCCCATGTTGTGCTATGAGAACAGAGGTCTCCCAGAATTGCTGCTTCCTTTGTGCCAAAGGGAAATTCAGCCCTGTAGAGGTAACTTTGTTAAATTCAGAGTACAGTAAGGGTGTGGCTCTGTTACACGTCACCAAACTTCACCTTGGTAGTTTTGTGTTGCTATAAGGTTGTTTGGTACATAGAATCATAGAAGAGTTTGGGTTGGAAGGGATCTTTTGAAGGTCACCTAGTCCAACCCCCTTGCAAGGAGGAGGGACACCTTCAACTAGAACATTGCCTAGAATATGATTGAAAGCAATTAGTCAAACCTAGTTGTTATAGGCCTAATTTGTTGATGTATTCATAGGTTGCCTACCTGTTTTACTTAGTGCCTTCTTTATTTTAACAGGGTCGCCATGTTAAGACTGGGCAGCTGGCAGCAATCAAAGTGATGAATGTTACTGAGGTGAGTAAAAACCAAAAATAATAAGGTCATTGTTTAAGCAGCAAGGAAAAACAAATAATCAGATCATGAGAAGGTGGACAGCTCATGAAAGAAGATCTCCTGGTATAAATCATGGCTCCTGAGCACTGGTTTGTGTTTTACAAGGTACTGAGTGGTGTTAACACAACCATATTTTTTAAGTGTGGCTGACCAATGGTGACAAAGCGATAAGGGGATGCATTGCCATATATTTTGGTGTTCAGTAATATCAAAGACAAGAAGTCCCTTTCTGCTTATTTCTAGTTGATTATCTGCTTTCAGATTGTGATTAAAAGATTTCCTGTATCTCTGCACTGCCTCTGCTGTGTTTTATCACATCCTATCCCCTCGCGTGCCAGCTGTTCCTCAGAGTAGTGCCCTGACAGCCAGCAAGCAGCAACATGTTAGAAATGCAAATGCAGTGCTTTTTTATTGTGATCTGACAGATGAGGGAAGGAGACAGTTTAATCTGCACTGTCCCTACTCACATTTATAAATGGGTATCAATGCTGAAACAGGGCGTTGAAAAAGTTGCTAAATATTGGGTTTTGTCTCTCCTTTTAAGAGCACAGCCAGTAGGGGAGCAGCTCCTCTCCTCTCCATTGGCCTGGGCCCCACAAAATTTGGGGAGACTCTTTGCTTCTTCCTCTTGAGTTTCCTAGAAGTCTGGTTTGGTGGGATGCACTCAGACTCTCTGAAGATCAGCTCCCTGTTCTGTCACTCTGGCACTGTGGATATGGAGAACAGAAATCCAACTCCTCTTGTGATATGATGGAAGTGTTATCATCTGAAATTAAAAAAAGCCCAAGCCAAATCCTCTGAATTCTCTGGGCCAGTTCTGCCAGTGGTTCATCTATACGTGGTGTTTGGGCAAGCACAAGCAAGCCTTGCCTGCATTTTCATGTGTCTTTTCATTGTCTTGGAAGGTAGCAGACCAAGTTGGTGTCTGCGTTGGTCCTGTCACGTATAGCAGGTCCAGGACAGTTCTCTCTATTGATGACATGGGAATCCAGCTCTGAGCAACAAGTGGTCTGAACTTGGATGCTACTGTAATGTACAGAGCACATCTAAGGGCTGGTTTGACCGTGGCTGCTATTTGTACAATAGGTGCGTGTAGCTGCATTGCCAGTTTTGTACTGAGGAGGGTGCTTTTTTTAAAAATTGAGATTGGTGGAATTTCTGCTTTTAGGTCTGTAGGTACATATATCATCAGGTGCTTTGGCTTTAAAAAATGGCAGTCACCAAACATGAGGCTGCTGGATTTTGCAAGGGAGAGCGGATATGGATGGGATGACAGTCAGATTCTTGAGATGAGAGCACCTCCCTGCCTTGACAGAGGAGGATCCTGGCATAGGCTCAGAAGTTGTCCAGATCTGCCTTCTTGATTTGCTGGCTCAGTCAACAGTGTGTGAGGACTGGTTAAAGGTGTAACTGGTGGGTTGTCGTGTTAACACCAGTGACAGTCCCTTCCTTGATGGAACAATTGAAGAAAAGACTGCAGGAAGGGAACCTTGGAAAGGTTTCTTACCCTATGCTATACATAACATAGTCTCCTTTGTATGCAAGCAACAAACCATAACATCCAGTAAGACTTGACTTACAAACAAAATTTAAATAGAGGACAACTATATGGTCCCACTTCAGGAATCACCTTAGTAGACTTGCAGGATTCTGAGACCAAAACAAAGCTCTTTAGGTCTGATTTGCTGCAGGTGACAGAACCACATCATGGTGGGGAACCTGTCCCATTGTTTGAGGGGCAGTGATAGTAGGTCATGCTGTTTTCACATTGAGAAATTCCCGTCATGGGAAGGTGAGGAGCATGTTAGTGCAACTGCCCAAAGAGGTTTTCCCTGATGCTCTTCCCCCACTTAAATCCTGAACAATTCCAGCTCAACTGTGCTCAAAGGTCCCTGCTTTCTGGCCTTGGCACAGGATGAGTACAGAGCTTTCTGTACTTTCCACTTTCCTAATGGAGAGTTGGCTGTATTCCTGCTGCTAGGGCACAGGCTGGCATGTCTGGATACAGTTACTTCTGCTACTTAAACCACTTTTGTTCCCCAGAAGATTCTGATTCGTTCACCAAATCTACAGGGTTTCTTTTTCCAGTAAGAAGTCATTTCATCAGAACTTGCCTGACCAGCTGCAGCTGTGATTGTTCAGATCTGGGGCACTCCAAGAGCTCAGCAAATCTACCCTTTGCTGTGATGAGATGCAGCCCCAGGCCGGTTTCTGAAGAGCAGCAGCAGGATGCTGTGGTCATTGTGGGATCCTCTGGACATCTGTCAGGAAGTGCTGCTGTATTGAGTTGCACGAGGGGGTGGGGGGAGCCCTTTGAAATGGTTAAAGGGGAGCTGATGGCAACGTGCGCTCATGTGCCTCTCCATGCAGGCTCTGCTTCCTGTTTTTTGACAGAGCCAAACAAGCGGAGTGCTTGCAGAGAGACTGGATTCTTGCTGCTTGTCTCTTCAGCTATGGGTGCAGGTGATCAAAGAGCTCTTCTCCAGCACATCATTCTCCATCTGTCTTTGCTTTCATTCTTTCTAGAGAGCAAAGTAACATTTAAATGTGAAACTTGTTGTTAGACCTGCCCCAGTACTAAGGGGTCTCTTGGTGCAGTATTTATCAGCTGGTGATCTCATTTCCATTTGCGGTCAGAGGTATGTGTTTTCTAGTTCTAGTGCCATTGCAGATAGGCTCACATCTTCAAAAACAGCCTTTGATCATGAACCTGTCATCTCTGTGCACGCAGCCATCTGTGCCCAGGAACGCGTTGGTTTGTGAAAGCAAACATCTTTTTGCACCTGCACATCTGCGAGCCTGTTTCCTTTCCTTGAGCAGTATTATTTATGAGCAGGTTTGTAGACCTCTGAGAAATGGGACTGCTGGTACTGCTGGCAGGAGGGGTGGTAGAAAGTGGAAATTCTGAGTGTGCACTGAGAATCTGAGGGTGCTTTTGTCCCCAGTCACTGTGCTTGAAGGATGTATCTAGCACCGAGGCATAGCAAGTCTGGGTTCAGTTCCTGGGCGTGCCTCATGATATGGCCCATGGGGCACAATCACTCACATTTACCCTTCTGCCTTGGATTTTCCATGGCAGAGAGTATTTTTTCCAAAACTCACCGAGGCACTGGGAAGCCAGAGTGCATTTGTCTGTGAAATGCCCAGCTGCTGTCCTGTGTAGCCCTCTGCCTTACTGACCAGGACCTGAAGCTCAGCCCACTGTCTGCTCCAAGCAGTGTCTCCCCAAGGCAATCAGCTGTACTGGGCAGTGTTAGTTGGGCCTATAGGCCAGGATGGGCAGAGGAAGGAGAAGCAGGTGCAGGGAGGGATCAGATTCTGGCCTTCAGGGTAAATAAAGACACAAGAGGAAGCAGAAATGGCATCTTGCTGGTTCTGGGAAAGGAGCAATACCCATGTGCAGCTCCCCTTGCTCTTGGCGGTGGCTGCGGAAGAGCCTGTGGGGTATCCTGGTTCTGTTCATGGACAGCCATGTGCTTCGTTTTGTTTAAAAAACATGGAGGTCAGATGGCAGAGGAATACAAAGTACTTGGATAAGAGCTTTGCCAGCATGGTTCCAACATCCAGAAAATTAATTGGGTAAAGGAAGAAGAGTTGAAAAAGAGGCAGCAGCTATGAGGAAGTGGTTGGAATCTGCCAGCTCCCAGAGGGGAACTTTGTGAAAGCTACAGGCTGGTGCTGAGGGCACAGCAGGAAGCTGGGCTCCACCAGGACTAGTTTCATGTGGGTAGGCAGAGTTTAAAAAACGCATACCCTTCACATCTGTAAATATTTTAAGTAATTTGGAGAAGGCCTTTACCAAAGAAGACTGTTGTGTCTCCACACATTTGCAGAAGGAGTGGGCAGAATGCAGGAGGGACAGCAGAGGAAGAAAGGAGTTCTCTCTGTGTGCTCCTCTTTCTGCCCTTCTTCCCTTAAGATCCAGAAGCTTGTGTAGGTGACAGAACCCTTGTGGTCAGGTCCAGGATGACAGTTCTCATATCCCTATTCTCTGCCTCCTCCTTACCTGCTTGTGTCCACCCTTTCATGTGCACTGTGTGGACTTCCAAAGGGAATAGAACCTTGTATCCCTTCAGCACAAGCTCTCACCTACCTTTGATTGTGCTCTGTCTGTGTGCAGAGAATCCTACCCTGGAGGATTTCCTGCATGCTGTGTGGAGTCAGCTCCCATTTCTCCTGGACACTCCACATGCTGCACTGGGCTCCTCTTTAGCCTCACTAATTCAATCATACAACATCCAGGGCTGTATCAAGCCAAGGATTAAGGGTCTTCCTTTCTCCCTAACTGCAAACGAAAGATAAGTGAACTTTTTAGTATAACATGTGCAGCTTGAGAGCCTATGTTCAACAAAGATTATTATGAAACCTAAAATAACTCATTTAGCTTCAACTACAGTTATTTTACATCTCCAAAGGCTTAATACAGTCAGGCTTTGGTCTGGCATTGTGTCTCCTGGGTGTTGATGTTACTGGGGAAAACCTACTGGTCCCTTCTGCTGGGAATGATTTTTGTGTGGTGAGGTTTAATAAGACACATCATATGCATATTCTTGAGGGAATTTGGCTTTAGCCTGTCAGGCTTTAATGTGCTGCTCCAGGTAGAAAGGTCAATGTGTCTGGCTTTGTAAGCAGTCCATTATGGTGGTTAAAGGAATGCTTCAATGGCAAAACTGCTGGAAAATAGAGGAAAAGCACAAAAAAATGTCCTTTGGGGCTGAGTTGCTCTTGCTGCCTCTTCTCTTTTTTTTTTTCCCTTCAGCTAGTAAGTGCTGACTGGGATGTTTTGCAACAAGGTAAATTAATTTTCAAGTTTGTCCTACTCCTTTTAACTGATACGAGGATACCTTGCAGCACCACTCTTTTCCTATTAAAGTGAGTGAGATGGCAAAACCTAGGTGTGTTTCACTGCGTGTTGTGCACCACAGCAAACCAGCTCTGAGGGGGCCTTTCCAAATCAGGCAGTTCTCTCTGAAAAAGGACATCTCCTTCTAACCTAATTATTAAAACTTGTGTTTCCATTAGTTGTCTTATTGTGCACCATGAGCAGAAGAGAACGTCTGCCCTGGTGAGGTTGAAACAAAGACAAGAGAAAACATGCAGCTAGTGCCTGGAAGATGATGTCTAGGGGTGTGTTAGCCCCCAGCATGCCAGGGGCTTCATGGATGGCTTGATGTTAGGGGGGGAGAAAGCCCACAGTCCAGACAGGGCAGCCTCACAGTTGTAAGGAAGGAACAAATCCTAACCCTGGCTTACGCTGGAGTTTGATTTGTGGCAGGTCACCTCCTTCTTGGCTTTGGTTTCCTCCCAGCAGGACCCTCCACAGGGCTGGGAAGACAGATTGTCTGATGTGTGTACTCAGTGCTTTTCCAAGTATTTAAGTAATGGAGTGTTAGGAATAATTTCATTTTTGTTTGAATCTGGTTAGTTTCTCTGAGACTAAATTACTGCATGCAAAAACCATAAATAGGAGGTAATAGGTCCTGTCTAAGCTCCCGGAGGAGACAATATGCAATTCTTATGCCCGAGTGGGTTCTTTTTTGATTCTTTAGGTCAAGCCCTAGCAATTCATTGGTTTAGACCCATGGATCAGGGTGATTTAGTTGTCAATTTAAGAGCCATCTATCTGATACAGTCTCATAATCCCAGGGTAAATCTGGTCCCAAGCTCCTGCTCAAAGCAGGGTCAGCCATGGGATCAGACCAGGTTGCTCACGGTGGTTCCAGCTGGATGTTGAGGCCTCCGAAGACAGAGGTTGCATTGCAGCCCTGGGGCTCAGTGATATCTGGTCACCTAAGGAGCCTCCTGCTCTCTTTTGTTACAGAATGAAGAGGAGGAAATCAAGCTGGAGATAAATATGCTGAAAAAGTACTCCCATCACCGAAATATTGCTACATATTATGGGGCTTTTGTAAAGAAAAGTCCTGCAGGCCAAGATGATCAGCTCTGGGTAAGTGTATAGTGTCATTTCTTCTCATCAGATTTAAAGCTTCTTCTTTTAGAGCTCCAGCATGCTTGGCTTGGACTCTGTCTCAGTGAAGCTCTGAAGTCATTGTTCTGAAGAATAACATATAAAATAGAAAAATTACTCCTCCCTAGACATCTTCCATCTCTATGATTTCCTTTGAGGATGGGCATAAAATATGTTACGATTCTTGTGACTTGTGTTGTCATTCTGATTTGTTGCTTGAACCCTTTTTTTCCCAAATTAAATTCTTCTCTATTTTTTTTACTGAAGTGAAAGAGCTTGTCCTTTTTGCCTTTTCTTGTTCTTGTTGCTTTCCTCTCTTTTTTTCAGAGGGAAAATTAAAAAAGAGAGCAGAGGAATTGGCAATAAAGAAAAGAAGAATAATGAATCTTCCAATTTTTTGGCTGCAAGATCTTTGAAGCGCTGCAGCAAAATGAGGAATTTCAAATTTTTTTAAAAATTCCCATGTTTTTCAGTGCTGTTAGCTCTTGTTTTTCCAATTTTGTGTATACTAAAAAAAAAAAAACCAACAAGTATCTAAAACCTGCAACAGGAGAGGAGCACTAGTGGGGTTTTTTTATTTATTTAGCAGTGAGTGTGATTCGGGAAATGAGATTTTAAGTCACTTGGCATCTGAAAAGTCCGTGTGTAGTTTGCCATGCCTGGGTTGTGGTGGAAGTGGTTGCTTGCAGGTGTTTTCTCTGCTGGCAGAGCTGTGGTAAAGGTGCCCTGTGTGTGTTTGTCTCCCTGCAGCTGGTGATGGAGTACTGTGGTGCAGGCTCTGTCACTGACTTGGTAAAGAAGACAAAAGGGAACTGTTTCAAGGAAGACTGGATTGCTTACATCTGCAGAGAGGTTCTCAGGGTGAGTTCTGCCAGCAGAGCTTCGCTGCTCATTTGCAACCAAAAGGCCTTTCCAAGCCTTTGGTTGCTAAAATAAGTCACTAATGAGCGTTGTTGTTTAAAGGTTGTGATCCATGGGGCTCATGGGCTATGGTCCTTGGGTTCAGAAGAGCCCTGAGAGCTGGCATGGTGGCTGCTTGACATCCCATATTGCTGTAGTTAATCCCATTTTCTGTATGAAGAACAGAAAAGTCTTTTTTCCTGTGGCAAATAGCCATCTTCTGACATTACAGACACTGGGCACCTAGAAAAGCAATAAATTTCCTGTATTCAGTATGTCTGCCCTCCGCATCAGGAGATCATTCTGCTCAGTGCTTCAGCTGTTTATGCTTGTAAGATCTTTCTGTCCATAGTTCTTTTACCTACACACACTCAAGAGTCTCTTTTCCACACTATTAGAGGCAATGTTGACTAAACAGTATTCCAGAATCTTAAAGGTGGTCCTGCTGGGACAGTATTCCCCAAGACAAATCTTGGGGCTATATTTCATTTTATGCAGGCTTAGGACTGCTTTCTTTTTTCTTTTTCTTTTTCTTTTTTTATTTTTTTTCCTGGAAAGTACAGAGGATAAAACAATTCCCGAGTGTAATCTAGTGAACTAGCCTGGAAAAAAAATATGATGTTGGAGCCAGTCATTCTAAATTCAAAAGCCATTACAGAGTTACTGATCTGTCTTCCCTATAATAGAGTTTTACATCTTTTCTAAATAATGGTAAGATAAATGTGTATTCTGGGAGTTGGAATTTAGATGGCATGCTGAAGTAATGCTTGAATAGGGGTAAAGCTTTGTTTCTGGGGCATAGGAGTTGAGAAGTGTGCTCAGCAGAGAATATTTGCCATCTTACAGGGATTTGGCACTAGCCTGCAGATTATGATCATTATATCTGGAAAGTGTGGGGAGTCCTTCTGCAAAAGAAAAAAAACTTAATGGTGTGGTCACATTGTTCCTTACTGGTGTGGCTGTAATGTCTCTGTTAAAGCAATTGATGTTAAAACATTTGGTTTATGCTCATGCAGCTGAAAACTGTGACAGCATGTTGGTAAAAGCAAGGGATTGGATTTAATCATGCTTGTTTCAAGACAAAATGGCTCAGTTGCACATGGATTGACAATGTTTCCTTCTGGAAAATTTACAAGCTGGATGGAAGCTCTGTTTGAAGCCATTAATGTTAGAGAGGCTAAATGTTGTGAGTGAAGCATCCCTGGATTACTATAATGGATTGTTTCAGTGTGTTCCTTTATGTCTATGCTAGTTCAACCATGAGCAATTTTGAAATGCAGGAGGAAGACAGCAAATATTAGCTGATTGAAAACAATATTTGCTGCATTCAAAAAGAGGTCCGACATGGTATTTTTAACTTTCTCTAGTCCATTTACCACTGAATTTCTTGTTTTGTTGAATACAAAATTTAGGCCACTACAGCCAGGCAGCTGTTGTGTCTGGTACTTGTACAGAGCATTCTGCTTTGCTCTTTTTCTCTTTTGTTTGTGTTTAGCATAGAGTGTAAGGAGCATCCCTTTCTTCTGAGACAGAAATTTAAAATATTGCTACCTCGTTGTCTTCACACTTGACTCTAGAGATGCTCACCCAGTGTCAGGCCTGTGGTGGAGAAGAAAATCAAACTTATGGTTGCTGTCTTCTCTCCTCCCTTAAAATGTTACTAGTAACATCTAAAGGACTTTCCTTATGAATAAAGACTGAAAAGGGGGGAAGTGTAAAAAGGCAACAGTGCTGTACTCAGGGTAATGTTAGGAAGAAAGAATAAGGTAAATCTGGATTTCTTTTAGGGATTGGCACATCTTCATGCCCACCATGTCATCCATCGAGATATTAAAGGACAGAATGTTCTTCTCACAGAAAATGCAGAAGTAAAATTGGGTAAGTTTCTTTAAATGTGTGCTAGAAACCTATTCGTCAAAATTTAAGACTTCCATCTTGACTCAGAAAGAACTTTCAGTAACCTAAGTGCAGCGTGTGTGCCAAGTATTGTTAATGCTTGCAAGGTTGGTTGTTAATTGTTTGCAAGGTGTCTGTAATGTAGGAAGAGTTGAAAATGTAAAGTGTTCTGCAAGAGTGTCCCTCACAGGCTGAGGGCAATACAGACAGTCATACACGAAACCAGCCCAGTAAGTCACAGCACCATCAGGCCTTCACAGAGTATCCCAGGATGCAAAAGACTTGCAGAGCAAAAAAAGTTGGGGGAACAAATTTTGCTAATCCATTTCTCGAAAGGAAATGGTCTTAAAGGTTTGCATAAATCTGACAGTAGGTGGAATTACTCATGTGTAAGGGCTACCACTGAATAACAGTCATCTCTCAGAAAAGTTGGAGGGTTTATTCATTTCCTTTTATTGCTGTGACATGTCAGTTTTGCCAACTTCTGACTTCCTAAAACTAAAACCAAGTACATATCTCTCTTGGGGAGGGCATGTCTTTCATGTTTTGGAAAGACATCACAGGGATGTGTTTTAAAGGAGAAAACTCAAGGGGAGCGCTTCTTACTTGTGATGATCTTTACAGTCCCTCTCTCTTTAACTGAAAAAAATCACTGTAGAGTTGGAAAACAACAAGTATTAAACATGGTTTGTGAATGTGGGGTAGGATGTTTGGTTGGAGCAAGTAAAAATAAGTACTTTAAATCTCATTATGGTTTAACCTTGTGGCAAAAACCTGGCTTCACTGAAGTCAAAGGGAGTTTTGCTCTCAAATTAAATGAAGGCAGGATTTTGCTTCTAAAAATCATAAAATAAGTCATATGTCTCTAAATCATAGGTACTAGCTGTCCACTGTTCCCTCTTAAAACAAACAAGATGAGGGTGTTGTGTGTTTTTATAGCCTTGTATAGTTACTACTTCCACCATTCTTCACGTGGTTGACAAAACAGTTAAGCCTTTCTAACTCTGGGCAAAGATGAAGCAGATTGACTAAGTTTAATGATTTTTAAAAAGAAGAAAAAAAGTTGTTTCCAGAGAGATTTAGCTCATGTGTCTTAAGACAAAGAAGCTAGAAAGTCAAGAGGTTCTCAATTCAATTCTATTCCACCTCAGTGTAAGAGGTGGACGCTTCCCATCATGAGCACAGGGCACAGAATGATCCCAAAGGTCAGGTCCACCTTCTTGGAGAAGGTTTGCTAAGGAGGTAAGTGACGTTACAGCACTACAAATGGTTTTGGTTTGCAGATAATGTGCAATGAGGCAACATCAATGAGAAAATCTGCTCCTTGATGGTAGCCACAGGGTTGTCTCCTTTCAGTCCTTCTCTTTCCTCCTTCCTTTGTCTCCTGTGTGAAGATCACTCCAGTGCTATCCCAGTGGATTCAGTTAGTGTATCTTTTTGTTCAAAGAGAAATACAATCACATAATTACTGGTTATATGGACCCTTTTCATATTTGAACAAAACCATTTTGCTGTGCAGTCCTTATGAAAGTATCACCCTTTTCAGCACAAAGAGAACCACATGATTCACTCATTATAATGATCTAAGATAAGAATAAAGTATGTTGGTTCTTTCCAGCTTTCACAAGTGGCTATATCAGACACATCCAAATTTGCTTTAGGTGTAGATACTGTTTTTTCTTTCAGTCTAGTTGAAGACCTTGAGTCTTACTCAAGGTAGCATTTGAATTAAGCATAAATTATTCCATAATGTCTTGTAGAGCAATTCTTCTTGCTGTAACCCACCAGGCAGATTTAGCATGTTGTTCATTTAATTCTTCTGTCAAGAAGAAGGGATAAAAAGAGGTAGTTAAATTTCAGCTATTGGATGAGATGTACTGGAGGAGCTCAGATTTCATATATATTGTAGCCAAAGGTTTGGTGTTGTAAACAGTACGAAAGTGACCACGCTCTGCCATGCAGATACAACTTTTTGCTAATTTCTTTACATCTTCTTGGCTTTTCAGTGGATTTTGGTGTAAGTGCTCAGCTGGACAGGACTATTGGGAGAAGAAACACATTTATTGGCACCCCATATTGGATGGCACCCGAGGTCATTGCTTGTGAGGAGAACCCAGACTCTACATATGATTACAGAGTAAGTGTTAAACACTCCATAAGGTAAGAAAATGTGGCTTATTGCTGAAATCCTGCTCATTTGAAAAGTTCAAACTTCCTGCCTTTTAAACCACAATAACACTAGAAATGTACAAACAGAAATATTTGTAATATGTGGGTGGAAGCTCTTTTTAAGAGTGAAGTTTCACTGTGAGTATTTTTTCTGAATTTTTAATACATGAAATACACTTTCATGAACTTCTCTGCAATAAAAAAGTACTGAGAAGGTTGCAGGTCTGGATAGAAAAGAAAGGAAGAGAGGAGTCCCAAAGGAATACTTGAAGCAGTGTAATATTAATATGGCAAGTTACTGAACACTGTGGTAGAGCTGGTTTGCTCCATATTCAGCTGTGAATCCTGAGTTAATTGGCAGTAATTTGTATCCCTTTGCTCATTCATGGGCATATGACTGCAAGTGGTTTCCTATCCCAGAATGATTTCTGGTCAGTGGCAGGGTGGCTCAGGTGATAAGGCAGAGAATTTCCTGTATTTCAGTTTGTGAGCATTGCCTCTTGTCCTTACCATGCAACATGTTTTCCAGTGATGGCTTTCTGAGCAGGTATCTTCAGATGCTTTCTACATTGCTACTTTGCACCTCTCCTTCCAAATGTGGCTTCAGAAATACTTATGAGAAGAACCTGCTATTGCTTCCGTTTTTTAGTGATTCAGAGACTGTGATTCTCCCTTGCTGAGACCTTCTGTGCTGCACTGGCCCAGTGAGGTCATGTTGTGTGTGTCAGTCATGACTAAACAATATTTATTTTTTTCATATCGTGCCAATCTTCTACTGAAACCTCAAGAAGTTAATCTGTTGTCTTCATTACCTGTCCCCAGTTGATTTCCTTCTCCAAATGTGTACTTGCCAGAAGGTATAAAGAATGTGCACCCCTAATTCTTGAGCTTTCTTTGCCTTCAGTAATAATCATGGTTTGTCTGCTTGCAAGTAGATACTGCAGATGGTACTTTAAAACCGGTTAGCAGAGGGTTTTGGAAGCATTTTTGCAAACAGTGCTGAGACTCACACAGAAGGTGGCACAGAGCTGGTCTTTCCCACAGAGACTTATACCTGATAGGATGGGCTAAGTAGCAGGAAGCTACTCTGTAACGTCTTGCTCTTCCAAAAAACCAGAACAACTGAACAAGACAAAACCAGTACAAACATATCCACATAACTATGTTTGTATACACACTGAGCTTTGCAAACACTGCTGTCATCCTCCCTTACACTCATCCATCTCTTAAGCTTTGGAACTCCAAACCAAAATTCCTTGTAGCCTGGATGTTTCTCTCACTCTCCTCAAAACCTGCAGTACAACCCCTTGAAGAATCTTAATTTTCAGTCATTTACTTAATAACAAGTGAGGATTGTGGATCTATGAAATTCCCACCAGTTTTGTTGCTGAATCCCTCCACATACTGTGATGTGAACTGGCTTTCAGCTTTTGTGAAGAGTTCAGAGCAGCTGGACTGAGAGGGCTCTGTTGATAAAATTAAATTTAGAGTGCTGGGCTAGGTATGAACTGCTATTCATTTAATGCTTTATTCCTCCTAATATCTGAAGGTTTTCTGACACTGTTTTTTTAAAAGATAAGTTTTAGAGAAACTCTGCAAGTTGATTTGGCCACGTGCCTCTCATTTGGCTACATTTAGATGCAAAAAATAGTGAAATAATGCACATGACTAATCAAGTGGAAACGTGTGAAGTTTTTACAGCCACTGATGGTGTTTGAAATTTACCTTCCATGATCAAAACCTGGCCTTTGGCATCCAGATCAGCTGATAAAGAGAACTCCACTCTGTTAACTGAGCTGAACATACATTGTGGCATAAATCTGACTGCATGATGTACTCTTCTCTCTTGTGCCCAAAAACGTGTGACTAGAGACTTTGTACAGAAAAAGTCAGACCCCAGGGCCTGACTATAATTCCTCTTCCATCAGTGTAGAAACTCAGCAATGACTGCTCTGAAATAAGCAATAAGACCAAGAATTATTTTTGGCCAGAAGGAGAAGGGTGAGGCACTGCTGTGTCTTGCTGCCTCATGAAAACAGATTTAAGACATATATTTAAACAGTGCCTGCTATATTCTGTCTGGCTCTTGTTTTTTGAACGCAGAAGGTCTGCATTTTGGGGCTGGCTGCTTGAATGATGGATCAGCTGTTCAGAGTTGCATGGGAAATGGGAAGCTTCTGGCTATTAGCACGTTTCCTAAAAGCTCAGTAGGGTGTGGGAGGGAGCAGAAGATTTGTCACTCCAAGTAAAACAACATGATCCAGGAGACATCCAGGGAAACTGTAAAAAAACCAACGAGAAAACAAATGAAACAAACAAGCTTGAATGCTGCAAGCTGCAATATGCATTGTTTCTTTTCCTGCAGAGTGACTTGTGGTCTCTGGGAATCACTGCTATTGAAATGGCTGAAGGAGCACCTCGTAAGTTATTTGGTATAAAGGTGGGGGTGTTCTGTGTTAAAATAGCTCATGCTTGGCTAATGCACTGATGCACAGAATTCTGATTCTGTCTGTATCTTTAAAAACACTCTGACTCTTTCTCATTTGGACTCGATTGCGTTCTTCTTCCTTTTAGACTCTTTCAGTCTGTGTTTTGATTCCTTGCCTTCATCTCCTGGGAAAACAAAACCTTTTTTCTTAAAGCTCTTATTAGGATCAGTTTGTTGATTGCTGCCTGTGGATACAACTAAGCAGAAGTGATTGATATGTTAGCAGAAAATATTGGCTGTAGCAGCTTTGGATTTAGGTCACTAAAAAAATGATGACAGTGGAAGAAGGTAGGCCTAAAGGTTATATTTTTACTCTGAAACTGACTTGTTTCTCAGAGACTTTGGGACTAATGTGGCGTTTACTCACATGTAATGGCTTTGATCCATGACCACTCTCTCAGCCTAACAGCAGATTGTCACAGTTTTACAGTCTGCTGCCCCCTTGCTCCCCCAGAGAGCCTCTTGCAGTTCAGGCAGAGATCTGTGGGTGCAAAGTCCTCGTGCATTTGTTTGCATGGGGGGCTGGTTGCTTTGCCCCAGCTCCTGTGGAGCAGATAGGATATGTGGAATATCTGTCACTGCTAAGAGCATGGGAGATGAAATCCATCGTACTCTGGCCTGAGCCTGAAAGCACAGAGGCTGTTTTTAAACAATCCACTTGGCTGTTCTCCCATCAGACTTGGTTTTTAGCAGGAGCCAGCTGGAGTTCAGGAGCACTTTCAGACCCTGTGCTTCAGCCTGACTGAAGCTTAATCCTGAGACATGAGTCCGTGGGGAGTTTCTTTGGGAGAGACTTTGTAATTTTGCATGCCAGTTCCTAATGTATTTGATGTTTTCCCTAGTTTTGACAGGGAAATGTGGTGGATTATATTCTGTTGCCTTGTGTTTTGTGTACTGTAGTACGACAGTGTCTGGGACCCAGAGCTAGGAACCAGGCCTCTGCCCCTCATTTCCACTGTATCATGTATTATTGAACATACCAGGGAAAAAGTCAAAGCCAGAACCAAATGCGAGAAACTATGGCAGGTGGAGGCAGACTGAGAAATTAATAGAAAGTAGGGAAGAGCACCACCAGAATATAGTCTTCTCACTTCTACTGATTCTGTAATGTTTTAAGTTCATTTCTGTTAAGAGCATCACTCCTGAACACCTAAATATTATAAGAAATCAGCCTCCATGTAGTTCCTATCAGTTGTCCTTCAGCAGCTCTGTTTGGTGAAGGAAGACCTTTTACCCTCAACATTTGTCCCTGCCAGATAGAGCACACTCAAAATTCCATACAAAGTGCCTGGGATAGATGAGATGTGATGGTATTTTCTTTCTGCTGAGTTCCTTTTAGCTTCAGCTTTCCACAAGTGTAGCCCTAAAGAGAAGTACAGTGGGCTGGAGAGAAGGTAGGATCTGAATGCAGGAGTGGAATCTGTGGCAGATTGCCTGATAATGGTGCTCCCATTCCCAGAGCACAGGATGGATGAAATGTGTGCTCAGTCACTCTGCTCTGTGCCACAGTGCAGGTTATGAGCTCTGTGCTCTGTATCAGCTTTTCTTCATCCTGGGTTTTCTCATATGCCATGAACAATGTGGCGAAGAGTTTGGTTAAAATGGAGCTTATCGTTTATCTGGAACCAGAAGCCAGACATAATAACTAGATAAATATTTCAGTCTCAGCTTTAACTTCTGTTTATGTGCTTTTCTGTATGGGAAAGGTGAGCTTTTTTATGTCCTTCCAAAGCTATATATATATAAAATATGAGGAAAGTTATTCTTGCTTTGCAGCCTTTCTTTTGAATCTTTTTTAGCTGGAAATCTCTTGTACTCAGAGACTTGATTTCTTGGCTGTAGTGTGAATTTGGTTGGCTCCTGGTTGGGTTTGGGGCAGATGCTGTGATGTTGGAAGTGGAGGTGTTTGGAAGTGGGAAGTGAGGTCCCAGGGGTACATGCATCCTTCCATAATTTGTGGTTTCCTTTGCAGCCCTGTGTGACATGCATCCCATGAGAGCACTCTTCCTCATCCCAAGGAACCCGCCCCCAAAGTTGAAATCCAGAAAATGGTAAAGAGATGTGTAAAAAACCCTCTGTTTTTGCTGCAGTGGGCTCAGGAGGGCTTTTAGCTCTCTTGCCCAGAGACAATGATTTTGTTAAATCATGTAGTTATCTAGGAGATGATTCCTATGCTGTTTCTAAGACCTGGATTGAGCCAGAGGGAAGATAGAGTTTACCTTTGGGAAGCAACACCTTTCTTTTGAACTCTGCCTAAACTGTGGCAGTTGTTTCATTTTGGTGTCTGTGGCCAAAATTGGAGGATAAGCAAGGAAGGCTTAGATGTGCTGCTTGGAGTCAGGGCTTTATCAAAAGATTACTTGGACATTGTGAGGCTAATGGCAGTCACCTGCCCTACAGAGAATTACTTTTTGTTTTAAATGAAGTTTTAAAAAAAAATCTTCACCTTATCAAAAGGTCAAGAGCATTTTTGAAAGGCTTGTGTTGGCCAGGTTGTGGTTTTGTTGATCAGGATATAAATTCAAGGTAACAACTCCTCTGAGAGGGTGGTAAGGTGAAGTTCACCTTCAGCACTGTGCCGGTGGCAGAAGTCTCACTGGTGACAGAACTCAAATTGTCTCTCCCAGTTCCAGTGTAGAAGGAAACCTTGCAAAGTTAGTGCTTTCCACGGCTCAGGGGTAGTGCTTGGTCCACAAGTTGAAAAGGATTATTGGTCTTTCTCCACTGTTGTGGTTTTTTTAGGTCAAAGAAGTTCCTAAATTTTGTTGAAAGCTGCCTTGTGAAGCATTATTTGCACCGTCCATCCACGGAGACCCTGCTGAAGCATTCCTTCATCCGAGACATGCAGAATGAGCGGCAAGTGCGCATCATGCTGAAGGATCACCTGGACAGGACAAGGAAGAAAAAAGGAGAGAAGGGTAACATGGCAAAACCAAAAAAAAGGACATGTCAGAGAGCATGTCTTCTTCAGATTTTGGCAGCAGAGCACAAGGCAGATGCAGCTGAAATACTAGAACCAGGAAAACTGAGGAAGTGTTGTCCTTGATAGGGGGGACATTTTGAAGATTTCTTTGTCGAAGCTTGTTGGTGTTTTACCAATAAAACACCTTGATGGCGTTTTAGTGCTAAAGTCCTTGCAGCCTCGAGTTATTGAGAGCAGCCCTGATGCTAGCAGGGAGCAAGGACTCCAAGTAAAGTCTGGGTCTCTGCTTTCTTGAGCAGTGCTGCACAAGTGTTTCCTGGTCTCTCAGTTCTTATTTCTGTCCCAGATGCAATTGATTTATCAGTTGGATCTCCATATAATTTTGTCTTGTGAGTTCTTTGGGGAGAGCAGGACTCCTTAAGTGTTTTGCAATGGAGTGCACAAAAGAGACCTGGAGAAGACCTCCAAGCTCCAGTATAATACAGGTGTTATAATGAATCACTTTCTCCACAGCGTGTATGAAGAAAAAGAGAGTTCAGATTTGTTCCAAATGCCAGCCTTACCCTTCAGAGCAAAAGCTGGAAGAAGCAGTGCAGGACTGGGGCTGATACTAGTGAAAATGCCTGTACATTTTTTTGCACAGATTAAGGGCTGTGCAAAGGGGACAGAGATATGTGGCTTGGTGACCAACAACCTTGCCCTCTCTCCCCTTTTCCCCTTCAGTATGTTTTATACTGCCAGAAGCACCGTGAGGATTAGGGACTGAGAGCAAACTTGGAAAGCACTGTGGTGTTGGAAGGTGTCTTATATATGCTCTAATTTGGCAACAGGAGTTTTTGTCCCTAAAATGAAATTGCTGTTGCAAAGTAGATTTACTGACTCCAATAGTAGTTGCAAATTCTGCCTCCTCTTTCAGCTATGAATCTCAAAGCACACTGAAATGGAAAGATAGTGAGTTAGAATTTCTCACAAATACCCTTGAGAGTAGTGGAGAAGTATAAAGATAACAGTCACTTCTTCATAAATAGTTGTATTTTGACCTGAAAATGCTATTTTTAATCAAAACTCCTGTGAAAAGGAGAATAGTGTGGAATTGTCAGACTACACACTTACAAATAGCAACTTCAAAAAATCAAAGTCCCAATTTACCATGTAATACAGTCAACAGTGCAGGGTAGGACCAGTTTGAAATTATCCCATAAAAACTGCCTTCATTTCAGTCTTGAAATGAACTTTAAAACTGTGGGTTAGCTTTTGAAACTTTGTGCTAAAACTAGTATTAGTTTTTGTTTTCTTTTTTGCTTAATTATTGCCTTTGATACAAAAGGAAACCTGGATTTACTGGTGGCCTCAGCATAGCCATGACAAGTGCAGAGCAGCAGGGCAGTGCAAGCTTTTATGTCCTATCTAAATGTCTTTTTGAAGAACCCCTCTGCTGGTGATGCTGTGGGGGTTGGGTTTCTCTGTGGGTTTAGCCTAATTTGTTTCAGATTATGGAAGTAGGTTAGTTTTGCAAAACCAATACAGTCAGTCACGGGAGAAGGTGGGTGTGTGTAAAGGGGCTGCCCTGAATCATTATCTGAACTAGATTCTGAATTATGTACATGGGTATTTTGCCTCCCCTTAGCCTCTCAGTACAACATGTGACTTTTAAATTCCAATTCCTCCTTAGCCTGTAGTTCAGGCTGAATGCTCAGAAGTAAAGTTAAGATCATTTCTTAAATAACAGCATCCTCATCTGGTGTTTGTTTGTTCTCTTTTTTTAGAAGAAACAGACTATGATTACAGTGGAAGTGAGGAGGAAGATGATGAGCTGAATGAAGATGAAGGAGAACCAAGGTTAATTTTATTACTGAAATAGAAAATTTGACTGCCCAAGCTGTTCTCATTGAAGGCAACTCTCCTCAGCCAGAATTGTTTTCTTAACTTGCTCTGAATCCTGAGTAACTTGCTCTGGGTCCCCTTTGGTAGCTTAAACTGTTTTGTGGCTATCAGACGTAACTGCTGAGTATAAAATGTCTGTAATAAGCTGCTGCTTTAGTTTCCTTGCAGTAGGGGGAAACTCTCAAATGAAGGACCCAATAATCAGCTTCAGGCTGGTTTGTAGCACACCAAGTGTGGCTGCAGAATCAGCTGCTGGAAATATATAATGATTTGCTAACACAGGGCAACAAATATTCTCAAAGCACCTTGTATTCTCTCTTTAATGCTATGTTTTGTCATGTAGAAACCTCCTCTTTGTTTCAGCTCCATAGTTAATCTCCCGGGGGAGTCAACTCTCCGCCGTGAATTTCTGAGGCTGCAGCAGGAGAACAAAAACCGTTCTGACCCTCATCGGCAGCAGCAGCAGCTGAAGGACCAGGAGAAGTACAAGAAACAGCTGCTGGCAGAGCGGCAGAAGCGCATCGAGCAGCAGAAAGAGCAGAGGAGGAGGCTGGAGGATGTAGGGGGCTGGCTTGTGTTGTTATTCTGTGTCTCATCACAAATGAAAAATGTGCCTGTAGGGAGTAGGCTTTGCAAGGCAGGAGGGCTGTGTTAAATTGTCAACTCAACCTGGATCGTAGCCTTGCATCTTGGGGGAGCTGTGTCACTTTTGAACACAATGGATTTAGATGGGCTCTGTCCTTTTCCTGGTGATAACCAGCCCTGAACTCTGAGCAGAAGAGGATGGGCATTTTGCTTGAGTACATTTGGTGGTGGTAGCCCTGGCAGATGGGGTGAGTGATCCCCATTTCTTCCTCATAAGCATTTCCCATTTTGCAGTCTGTTGGCCTGGTCCAGGGTCTCGGCTCTGCTTTTGTTTAAGATATTAAAAGACAGCTGGTTGCCTTTTCAGCTGCCTGACACACTGTTGTCTTAGAGGCAAAGCTAAATCATAAAATCACAGAACCATTAAGGCTGGAAAAGACCTCTAGGATCCAGTCCAGCCATTAACCCAGAACTGCTGTGTCCACCACTGTATCTTGGTCCTAAGTGCCACATCCACATACTTTTTTTAACACTTGCAGGAGTGGTGGTTCCGTCACTTCCCTGGGCAGTCTGTTCCAGTGCTTGACCAGCCTTTCAGTAAACAGACTTTTCCTAATACACAGTCTAAACCTCCCATGGCATAACTTGTTTGTTCCCTGGGAGCCTGGCTCCCACCTGGCTCTTTTCAGGGAGTTCTGCGGAGCAGTAAGGTTCCCCCAAGCCTCCTTTTCTCCAGGCTGAACACCCTCAGCTCCCTCAGCTGCTCCTCATCATACCTGTGCTCCAGACTTCTCTACAGCTCTGTTGCTCTTCTCTGGACACACTCCAACCCCTCAATGTTTTTCCTGTGGTGGCACAACACAAAAATCACCAACATGTCTCTTCTCTTGAGTATCTGACAAAACTCTTGTGTAAACACTTCAGAACTGACATTTGTGAAGCACAGTGCTGCTCCAGCAAGATGAGAACGCCCTGGGGAAAAAAACCTTCCTTCTTGAAATGTTGGGAAGACATTTGTCACTAGATTAGTTGCCAGCTGTCAGGGAGGTCTCACATGCCTCATAAATGACAGATCTGCCCTGGGCTGCCAAAAGGGCAGAGGTTTCACTTCAGGTTCAACAGTCACAGTGGTGGCAGCTTGTTCCTGCCCACTTTTGCTCTGTGGTGTGTCAGGTACCCCTCTTTAGTGACTGCAGAGCAGGAAATGGGCCTTGTGATTTATGAGCACTGGCATCAGTAATTGGTGGGTACTAAAGTAAAGTAAAATAAGCAATGTTATTCCCTGGCTTTCTTCCAGCACCAGAGGCGAGAGCAGGAGCTACGAAGGCAGCAGGAGTGTGAGCAGAGGTGGCCAGAAGTGAAGGTCAGTCAGAGGAAAGAGGAAAGGGGTAAAGAAGACAAAAGGGCTGTGGAAGATGAATACTTCATAGTAGATGGACAGAGGAAGTTAGAAAAGAAGCAGGTATGAAGAGGGTGTTTGCTGACAGCAGTTTGCAGTTCCCTGTTTTCTATCTGATGTCTTTCTCAGTTCCCTGAGGGTTCTCCCATCCTCTGAGTCATGGACCAAAGAGGGACTTCACTAATGCATTTACTGCCCCATGTTCTCAGATTCAGCCTTCCTTTGAGTTAACTTAGATGTTACTGAGTCACCCTCTTTATCCACAGCAGGGACACTGCCTCTCTTACTTTTGTCCCTGCTGTTTCTCTGTGCTGAAATGGTCTGATTAAAATTCCTTTACCCTGAAAGCTTCCAGCGTCAGCTGAACCTAAGCTTAAATCTCCAGTCCCCATTTTGCATTCATTTTGTAACCAGGACCATTTCTTGTTCACAAAAACAATGGAGCAGAGGTTAATTTTAATGTTGAGCTGTCATTATCAAGTCTGTCACCTTGGCCACAACATTTTTCTAATGTTTCAGCTTCAAATTGATTTGTAATCAAACAGAAGCATGCAGTGTTTGATTAAAGACCTCTGGTTTTAGTGAGAGTAAAAAGAACAAATACAATTTTCTGACCTGCTGTCTAAAAAGCCAAACAGTGTTTGGTGCCACTTCATTCTTCCTGTTGCTCAGGGTTCTGACTCTTCTGTCAGCCCTGCTGGAATTGTGGTCACTTTGTTCTTTGAAAAGCCACTATTTCCAGCAGGCAACTTGGTTGTCCTCCAAGGCATCATTGTCTCTGAGGTTCATCACTCTCTGCTTTCAGAAGATGGAAGATGTGCAGCACAACAGGAAGATGCACCGAACTCTCCCCAAAGATCAGACACAGCTGCTGTCTCTCCAGCATGACCACAAGCAGAAGAAGAAGGAGCCTTTCAAGAGTTCAAATGCAGGAGTGCATCCTCCATCAAGCAGCACAAGCAAAGAGGTACTGTCTTGGCCAGGGCAGCGTTTTGGTGCTTTGTAGTTGATGATGCTGTAGGAATGCTGAAGCAGAGAGAAGACTGATCTTTAAACCTACATCTGGAGCTTTACCTGTCTTACTACACACTTATGCTACTGTCTTCAGTTTCCATTAATTTCAGAGGATAAGGGAAAGAAAGAATTGTTCTGTCACTTCTGCTTGAATTGAGAGAAGAGTTTGATTGGTGAGTGGAGAAACAAGGTTCTTCTGGTCAAGTAGGTGTCATTCCCTTGTCTTTCAAAGAGGCATGAAATAAGGTAATACCACCTGAGATTTCAGAGGTCTTTGCCTGATGTTAGGGTTCACAGAATTGACCCAGGCACAGAATGGCATCCTGCCTTCTGAGCACAGATCTCTCACAGCAAGCAGGCTGTGATGCCTTTTCTTGTTCTTTATGTTCCAGGATAAGGTTTCTTGGATCAGGGATAGCCACATATAGTCAGCCTGTACTGTAATCCATTTTCCTCCTTTGCTAACTCTGAGAGTATTTCTACACACCAACTCCTTCTGGTCACTGTCACCATATCATGAAAAACTCTGGGTCCATTTCCATCTGTTATCTCCTAGCATGCTTTTTTATATAATCCCAACTGTTTAACCCAGTTCTACAGCTGGTGTGTGATTTGTTTTGTCACTAAAGTCTTGGTCAAAAATCTCAGCAACTCACAGGTGCCTCCTCAGTAGAAGAGTGGATGTGATGTTCTCTACAGTCATGGCAAAGTATCTTCCCAAAATGCCCAAACAGAGGCATGAGGAGTAAATGTAAACAGGAGAAATGCCATGCAGCTTCTTAACACCTTGCTGCTGTCTTTAAGCACGTGCCATCTTTGTCATCTTCTTGTGTGTGTGTGCTGCAACTGTTCCCTGAGCTGAAATGTCCTATATTGATAAATAGTTAAATGTAACTGGTAGAATTGGTGAAAAGATGAATTTCAGTAACTGAATAGAGTCTGCAAACAGCCAAGCAGCAACATGAAGTCAGGAAAACAAAAGATATTAAGCTTCTTGTTAGAGGAGCAGTTTGTGAAAACGAGAGTAATTCTGTTTCAAGTACAACCTAAGTGTCAAAACCACAAATACCCTGACTCTAAAGGTTTTATTGTACTGACTGATTAAACAAATCGTTACTGAAATTTGAATGAACTGCTCTTGAAATTAGTATTGTTTCATGGTGGAGGGCTGGGTCTTATTCCAGCAGAAGAGCAAAATGTGTGTGGACAGAGAAGTAAGCTGCTTTTTCTAAATACACAACATCAAAATCAATAGAAAAGCTTTACCTCTGCTAGGCCTGTAGTGAGTGAAAATGCAACTCAGGTGATTAATTTATTTTCTACTTTAT
Organism: Acrocephalus scirpaceus scirpaceus; assembly: GCA_910950805.1. Taxonomy (NCBI): domain Eukaryota; kingdom Metazoa; phylum Chordata; class Aves; order Passeriformes; family Sylviidae; genus Acrocephalus; species Acrocephalus scirpaceus. The sequence goes on from OU383776.1 coordinate 73,078,760, forward strand.
TGTAGTTAGAAGACAAAACTCCAATAAAATACGGTCTTAGATACTCATTCCTGGTTTTGGCATGTATTTTGTATATGACTCCGTGATAGCAAAACAAAATATGTTACAGAATTTAGTGTGCAGTCATTGTTAACTTTTAATTTAGTGGTGAAATACAGTATCATTAGTTGCTTTTTAGGTTTGCAGAATAAGGCTTTTGTCATTATGGCTACAATATTATATTCTAGTTTTAAGGATATTGTACAATATTATTTACTTAATCTCAGAACTTCTTGGAAGTCACAGATCCTTCCACTAAATTGATAATTGGTGTACAGGGTTGCAGGTTTTGATTGAGACTTTTTTGTCAGCAGTCGTAACTGTTTGCAATGATCTAAAAATGCTTTAAAGCTGTAACTGTTTTTAACAGGCATGAGTCAGTGATTTTGCTCCTGTTGATACTGATCTTTTCCAGTTCATTAGCCAGAGAGATGTTAGTTCCTCTGTTGAGAGGGACCTGCATGGAGACAGTGGTAGCCTACTCAAGAGTGAGTTTGTTTGTACTTTTAGGGGTCCCATTTCTTGGACCAATCATCCATACACAGAAGCTCTCAAGAATTATTGTTTCGTTGAGACATTAAAAACAAGCAAAAAATCCTAAAGCCCTCCAGAGCCTCAAGTTCAATGTTCACTGGTGCAGAACCCTCTCTTGGGAGTTATTTGTCTTTGCCATTGTGCTTATCCTGTCCCCAGCAGATCAGGAGAATTTTCCCCTGCACACCTGTGCCCAGATGTGAGCTCACTGTGTGCTGTGTCTGGTCCCACCAGCACCAGAGTGAGGGATCTGGGGGGGCTGACTCCAAGCTCGGGCTGACACCACAGTAGCTCAGGGCCTGGGGGGCGCAGGGGGGGTTGGCATCAGTTCTGGAAGCCCAAAGTGTCACTTGCATGATTTTGCATCTGGATCACAAAGCCTTTCATGCCAGCTCCCCTTGGTCACAGATCTGCGGGGTGAATTATATCTGGCTTTTACATTTTCTTCCATGCTTGTGGTAAAATTTGCCTTTCATTATTACGAATTGCAGGTAATGAAAATGTGGCCTCAAGAGCGTGTTCGCTGGGGTTAGAATTTCATGGTGTTTGGCTGTGGTTGCTTGTTTTAGTTTGGAGGTTTTTTTAAGGTTTTGGTCTTCTTTTTTCCACAGTGGGGATCTGTGAGACTATGTTGGAGTCATTTTCCATGTTCTCAGCAGTTTCTAGGCTGTGCTAAGAATATGCTTACCTCTCTGATACAGGCAGAAACATCCAGATATAGTAGAGATACCATTAAGAATGCCCACCCCGACACAGATAAAAGGATATTTTTATGGCATTAATCTCTAGTTTACTATGTAGAGCTGTTTCCAGCCTGCTGAATCAGAGGATATGCTAAAGATTTACACTAGAGAATGGGGATTAGTCATGTTGAAGAGAATTGAAAAGAGTAGTGGGGTCAAAACCACAGGATAAAGACTTTTGTAATGAGCAATGCCCCTCAGGAAATTTATTCCTTCTAGATCATGTTCCTTAGTCTCTCTCATAGTACAAGTAACATACCAAAAGACAGAGTGTTAAATGTGTTTTAAGGTAGAAAGCAACACGCAATAATGTCAATGCTGTGGAGGAGAGTAATTAATGCACAGCAAAATAGGCTCCATGTTGTCAAAGATAAGTAAGTATAGACAGATGATTCATCCCAGCTAAAATCCCAGCCTGCAGCCAAAGGAGTGGCCTAGAATACAGCAGATGGAATTGCAGGTCCTTCTCCTTGCTGCAGCTTGGAAACTTGATGGAAAAGGAGGGGTTGCTAATGGAGAGGAAACAGTGGTTTGCCCTGTGCCAGGGCTGTCCTCCTTGGTGGGAAGGTCCATCAGAGGTGGACATGGGACAGCATCCAGCCCGCAAACCTGGGGCTCTTTGTGCAATGTGCTGCTGCTTTTGTCCTTCCCAGGCTGAGGACCAAGCAAAGAAGAGTGACAGCATGCAGCCCTCCCTGCAGTGGCCAGCGGCGCTGGGACACGAGGCCACCCCACAGCCCAGGATGGGATCCGGGAGCAGCTCCAGCCCCTGCACCCCCGCACCACAGAGAGCCCTGGTAGTGCAGGTACTGCTGCCCAGGCTGGGGAGGAGGGGCCAGGGGTAGTTCTAGGCAGGACAATCCATCAGAAACAGAATTCCCTTCCGACACAAATGACTGAGACCTGTGCAATCTGGCTCTGAGGTTTTGTGGTGCCGCGTGTGCTGCTGAGCTCTGTGTGGAATTATACTTAAGCCCTGCAGATCAGGGTTAGATAAGAGTTATTTTTTATGCTTGATGCCTGATTGTTGATTCTGTGAAACTCCTCTTAGATGTATCACAGAAAGTCTGAGTGACAGTGCTGTTGCAGTCCCTGGATGATGTATTATTTATATGGTGCCATAAATGTATATGACACTTTACAAAACAAGTCCAAACCTGAATTTTTTATGAGTGAAACCATGTAAACAATCAAGATTTTTATTGATCTTATGAAATAATCTGTAAGTATGTGGAGATACAATAAGCAGCAATGCAGAATCAGATTTTAGCTCTGGATAAAGCCCAGAAAGTCTGAATCTTTTAAAGCTTCAGTATTAGAGGTAGAAGTGGGATCTAAACAGTACCTATATAGTGAAAAAATTCTGATGAAGTTCTGCATTGGAATCCTTCTCTTAAAACATTTTAGCTCCTGATATTTTTGCCAGTTCTGGAAGAGGTGGTTCATAGTTCTTGCAATGTGCCCAAAAATTGGGCTTCCTTCAACATCCTACTCACAGTGTATGAAAGAAGTAGCTTGGTCTGCAGGGTTTTTTTCCTCCAGTTTCTTGTGAAAAGACTGTATGTAAGCATATGTGAGCAAAAGAAAAATGAAACAGCAAGCAAAAATGGAATAAACTACTCTAAGTGTGAGCACAACTCCTTTAGCCTGGATATGTGCTTGTTCTGTAGATTTGCAGTAGCCAGAATAATCTTATCACTGGTACATTTTACATAGTATTTCATTTTTGCATTCATTCATTCATCCCCTCAGAGATGACATACAGTCATAGCGCTAGTTTTATTCTTGGCAGCTCTCCGTTTCCACTGGACTCCTGGATGTATGGATGGGTGGATGGATGGACAGTTTTTGTATGCATCTCTCCAATTGCTTATGTGGGATTTAGTTAGTGCTACCAACAGGAGAGTGACATTCAGATCAGGCTTAGGCATTGTTTGTGTGCTGCAGTGGCATCTTGTGACCTCATTCTGTACTAGGCCACGGAGTCAAAGAGGGAAGGTCAGACTGCAGAGGAGGATGGGTGATTGGTTGCAGCTCAGCTGCTTTCAGAGCATGTCATGCTGCCTCCCCAAAGCAGCAGCATGAGCCTGTATGCTTCTTTGAGCATACCTGCAATTATGGATTATTACTATGAGATCAGGTAGTATTATCCTAAATGTTTCTTAAACTCTTTGTTGATTTTGCTTGGCTGAGCTTCAGGTGAACATCCTGCATGAAAGGTCACAAGAATCATAGGACGGTTTGGGTCAGAAGGGTTCTCTAAGAGTCACTTAGTCCAAGCTCCCTGCCATGAGCAGGGACATTTTCAACTAGATCAGGTTGCTCAGAGCCCTGTCCAGCCTGGTCTTGAATGTTTACAGAGATGGGGCATCTGCAGCCTCTCTGGGCAACCTTCTCTGGTGTTGCACCACCCTAATCATACAAATTTCTTTCCTTACTTTTCTAAAATTCAGGGTTCTAACTTTACCCTTTGCCTGAGCCATATCCTTCCAGACTATGAACTCCACCAATGTGTGATCACTGCATCCCCAACTGCCTCCAACCTTGAATTCACTGATTAGCTCCCCTGTGTTGGTGACCCTTAGGACCAGTATTGCATCCCCCCTGGCAGGGCTGTCTATCACCTGGCTGAAATAGTTATTGTCTGTGCATTCCAGGACTCTGCTGGATTGCCTAGAGCTCACCATGCTGCTTTCCCAACAGATACTGGGAGTAGTTAAAATTCCCCACCAGGATATGGGGAAGCCGCTCTCCTCTATCCTGCTTTGGTTTGTGCCCTGGAGCGAGTCTCAGAGTCTGAGAGTCTGGGAGGCTCTTAGTGTCTCTGAGTCAAAGCCTCCCTGGGCCTTTCCTCTTCAGGTTGATTTGCTGTTTGGTGATGATGGAAAAATCACCAGAGGCAGATGTTGTGAGCAGGAAGGCCTCATTTCACTTGATAGCTTTTACCTGGAAAAATATTTTTGTGTGTCTTCTCACATCCTTTTTTTCCAGGACCTGTTTGTTGTTTCAAGTCATGAGTATTGTAAGTGGGCTGAGTTGATGGCCTGGCTTGCAGCATCAAATCACTGGAGAGCTATTGCAAGGTCTACAAGAAGGACATTTGTATCTTAGCCTTGGGCAGAGGCTGGCAGCTTCCCTGAGGCAAATATTTCAGCCCTGTAATAGCAGTGGGAGCATCCATATCTTAGTGCAGGGCATTTGGGATTCTGCAGGAGTACAGTGGCTGTACAGAGGATAGTCTTGCCCTGCTTAGGTGCCACTCCTGGGATGAGAGGCTGCTTCACCTGGGGCAAGTGATCTTTTCTCTGCACCCCAGTGCTTTCCCATTTTGTCGCACTTTTCCGAGCTGCTAAGGGGAGTGGTGAGGAATGAAGCAGTATTTACCAACTTCTTTCACATTTCTTGATGGAAACTACACTACAAAAAATTTATGCTGCTTAGAGTGATGGTGTTACTTAAGGATAACAGCAGCAAGGGATGCACAGTGGTTGCCTTATGATATCACTCCCTGCTGGGATGTGCCCTGGTACCCCCTCACAAGGCACAGCTCCAGCTGACAGTGCATGTGGACAGGGAGAAGCCAATCTGTGCTGCTGCCTGCTGTGTTCACATGGAGACCACATGAACTTCAATGGGTAATTTATAAATCCCCTGAAGGGTTATTTTTCCCTTTGCTCGTTGGGAGCAGCTGTTGATGCTAATGGCAGCATGTTTGGACATGCTGCCTGCATTAGCTGGATGAGGTGTTTAGGCAATACAAGTGATGGGTCAGGTCACCTGGAGATTAAAAGATACAACAATATACTTGTGAAATTCAGTATGTGGTGCCTAGCTGATTTAAAATAAAAGTGAACTGTGGAGTTAAAATGCAAGCTGAATTCATCACAGATGCTGCACTGAAGAACTTCCAGCCAGGTTTGTCAGAGAGGGATCATCTGCCAGCACTGCTCTGCTCAGAAAAAAATTACTTCTTATTTTCAACAGTCATATTCTGTGAGATCTTGTGGCACAGCCTGGACACCCAAATCTCTCTCAGAATTATTTCACTGAAAAGCTTAACACAGTCCCTGAGGTGAAAGGAGCATGATTTTTCAATGCCTTACATCCTCTCTCTTTGCTGAGGGTATTGTGAGAAACTGCCTGTTCAAAGTGTACCAATTCCACCTGCTTTGTACCTGGTTTGTGTTTGCTGCAGTATAGTAGCAGATCTGGCTCTCTGGTTGTGGTGGTGTGGGACGAGCTGCTTTGAACTGCTTGCAGAATTTTACAGAGGCTTCTTGAACAAAGTCACTGAGTCTGATCTCCTGCTGCCTGACTAGTGGAAAAATTCAGCTCACATCTGAAATGAACTCCATTCTTAATTAACTCTTGGTTTTCCTATAGGATTTACTAGGTAGATCTTCTCTATTGTGTGGGATGATGTGACTGAATCAGAACAAGAAAATTAACAATATTACAAGTGTCAGCCGTGTGTAAAGCCATGGACTGCCGTAGTATCCCAGAGAACATCTGCTCAGAAGTTTTAAGAAATTTCTTTTCCTTATGCTGTTCCTTAACAACACTTGCACTTAATCTGATTCCTCTATGTAGATTCAGTTCAAATCGGTAACTTGGGCATCCTCCAAAAAGTATTGCAGCTTATCTTTTTGAAACTTCTTGCTTCTAAATGGTTTTAAACTAACTCTAGTAATGAGTCTTTTGTGCTGTATCACCTTATGTTATCATTTCGTGGATCAAAGTGTTCTTTTCCTTAGCTCAGTTACATGTCCCTTTATGGTTTGAAGACACACAGTAGGTAACACTTTCTCTACCAATGCTTTCTGGGCATGAGGAGAGCTGCTATTCTTTAGATATTACTTACAAGAAAAACAATTTAAGATTCAATTCTCAGTAGTTTAGAATCAGTGTTAGCTGGGGGTGGGGGCGGTGTTAAATTTTCTTCCTTGTACAAACCTAAGGAGAATATCAAACACTGATTTTGGAGGTTATGTGAGATGGTTTTGGCCTGCTTGTGGAAGCAGGTGTTTGTTCCTGGCTTCACATAGAACCAGTGTACTGGGCAGAGTTTGGATTAACTCAGTCACTTATATCATGACTCAGCAAAGCTTATCTGTACTTTTAAACACAAATAGTTTTCTGGTAATCAGCAGGATTCAAAGGGTGGAATTTAAAAAGAAATATATGTATGTTGTTGAAAAAGTGGCAAGGAAAATAAAATCCTCCTATATTCTGATAATAATACACTTGCTACAAAACCTGTTTCTGTACCCACAATGGATCACTTCAGGTGAACACTTTGCTGCTCAAATAATTCTAGTTAACTAAAAGCTGTTATTAGAGACAATCATGTTGGACAAAAAGGTGTTTTGAAAGGACATAGATTATGAGGTGTTACAACTGCTGAAAAAGCTGTTTTCTGTAAAGAGAGTCAACAGAGCATATTTTTCCCAAAAAGGCAGGAAAAGCACCTGAATATCTAAGTGAACTTCTCAGAACTGGCTTTGGCAGTTGACTTTGCCATACTGGTCTGGGAGGTTGCAATGAGACATTTTTGTTGACATCTTTATCTAGTTTTAGAATTACTGGTGTCAATATTTAATTGATGTTGAACATTGTTCACATGAAATTCAGTCTTGTACAGTTATAGAGAGTTCATAATCCTATTATCTTGTTGAAATCTGTGTGAGGTTCTAGTTACTGTGGTTTACTTTTTAGGATGAAGAAACTGGAAAATTTTATAGACTTATCTGATAAATCAATAAAATACTTGTCTAAGTCATTCTTTGGGGAAAATGTACTTCAGGTGTTTCTGGTCTAAGTTGCAGTAGCTCAGTTGGGATACAGGAGTTTGAACTCTGACTCAAACAAAAATTGCAAACTTCATTCTTAGGCCTCCAAGTGTTGGAGGTGCTGATCTTGCCATGTGTTTGAAGAAGAGGCACCTCCTGGAGACCCCTGGCCTAGCACTGCATGGGAGATCAGATGAGGTGAAGCACTGAGTGGTACAGCTTCAGGCATTTCTCTATTACTTCCTCTATTTCTGTGATATCAAGCTGTTCTAGCATAGCAATCCCTGCAGACAGGCCCAACTCTGACAGTTTCTGTGTGTTCTGTCTTGGTCTTGCGTCTAAGAGGATTTCTCATTTCAGGGAGGCAGTACTCTCAATTGACACATTTAACTCTGAGTTTCTTCCTCTTTGGAAGACACTGGTGTAGCAGATCATCAGTGAGTAGATTTCTTCTTCTACATACAGAAACAAACAGAGGACCAAATTGAATATTTTAGCTTGAGTTTTGCCCTGCTTACTTCTTGTTCCCTTAGAGTGAAGACTTTTTAAGGAAGTAACTCAATTCCTTCCTGTGCTGTGATTGGGGTTTTTGCTATCCAAGTGCTCTTAATTGGACACCTTTAGAGATGTTTTAAACACATACAGCTGCAATGGGGTCATCGGGACTTGATTACTCATGAGGGTGTAGTCTGAACATAATTTCCTTCTTTCTTACTGCATTCTCAAGTTTGATCTTTCTTTTTTTTCCCTTTTTTTCAAGTAATTGGAAAAATTTGTTTTAGAGGAGGACCAGGGTCCCTTCATAATCACTGGAGCACTTAAAAGTGTTTGCAGCTGGCAGTTTGCCTCTACTGACTGTGGGTTCATGGTGGCCATGCATAGAATAGCTTGGATGCCAACATCTAAGTTAGGGGAGGTGGATTCTCACAGTGATTAGACTATGGAAATTCTGCAGTGGAAGCATTGTCCAGGTTTGAATGAAATGTGGTGACTCCACAGCATTTCTTGCATCGTCCAGGTAGTTAGTTCCCTGTGTGTTGCCAGTGACCTATTTGCTTTTCCATAGATTTCAGAAAGGGGTATGTGTGCATATATATGTACACACAGAGAGAATGGATTAGTTTACTATTTCTTTTTATTGTACCCTTCACCTTGGGGTATTTAAGCCTAACATGCTGGAAATGAATAACTCACTGCATGAAGTGAACAAAGTGAGTAGAGCTCTATCCAAACACAATACTCGTGATAGGCTTAGTAAATATTTTATCTCCCAAGCAGAACCATTGATCTCTGTTGAGACTGCAACCTGTTAGGTAGGCAGGGAAGTGCAATTCAACATGTGTTTTGTTTGTTTCAAGTGTGACAATTTCCGGGCTAGTAAGGAGGTGTACCACAGCAGCTCCCTGTCAGACATGGTGACAACACCGCTCAGCCCCGGGCAGGACGAAGTGTTCTGGAGTGCAAGCCACAGCAAGGAGCAGCCCCCAAAGGTGGGTAAAACTCGGGGTGTTTGGCACTCTTGGGGGTTGGTGGCACTGCACTGTGTAGTATCCACCATCTGCACTTCACGAAACTCTGAAAATCTCGTTGCTTGCGTATGAACTGGGTCACACTAATTTAGAAAAAGAGATGCAAATTTGCAGGCAGGCTGGTGGTGTGGGTTTGTGTATGTCATGGTTTGACACTGGCCAAAAGCCAGGCACCCACGAAAGCCATTTGCTCACCTTCTTTTGCTCTTAGCTGGGCAGAGGAGAGGGGAAAACAATTAATGAAGGGCTTATAAGTTGAGATGAGGACTGAGAGAAAAATACTCTAAGGGCAAAACAGGTTCAAATTTAAAGGTATAAAGTAAATTTATTATTAACAGAGTCAGAGGAGGATAATGAGAAGTAAAATAAGGCTTTAAAACACCCTTTTTCCTCCCAGCCCCTCCCTCTTTCCTGACAGCGCTGGGAGGCAGGGCAGGTGGGTTTTGGTCAGTTCATCACCTGAGATCTTCTGTTCACCCAGGGAGAGGAGTCTTTCCTCTTTTGTGCCATGGGGTCCCTCTCACAGGAGACAGTTTTCCGTGAACTTCTCCAGTGTGGCTCCAATCTCATGAGCAGCAGTCCTCCAAAACTGATGCAACGTGAGCCCCTCCCATGGGCAAACAGTCCTGAAACTGCTTCAGCATGGGTCACTTGTCCACAGGGTGCAGTCCTCTAAGGGCAGGCTGCTCTTGTTTGGAAGCAATGGCCCTCTGTCTCTGGAAGCAGGGGTCTTCTCTCTCTATTTGGGTCTTCTCTCTCTATTTGGGTCTCCCACTAGATGGCCATGGCAGCTTTCTCTGCCATCCACCCGCTCTGGCCTGAGCACTTCTCTTGTGGGCTGTGAGTGGATGCCCATGGGCTGTGAGTGGATCTCTGCATCCCCTGTTGATCCCCACGGGCTGTGGGTGGATTTCTGCATCCCTGTGAATCCCTGCAGGCTGCAGGGGCACAACTGCTTCACCATGGTCTCACCACGGCCCTCAGAAGAATCTTGGCTCCAATGCCTGGAGCACCTCCTCTCCCTCCTTCTCCACTGGCCTTGGTGCCGCCATGTTGTTTCCCCTCACATTGTTGTTTTCCTTCTCACCTCCTCCTCCTCTCTGTTAGAAGAAAAACTGGTGTTTGTAGGTACCATTGCCAACAAGTTCCACCAGTTCAAAGATTCTTGTAAGGTCCTGCAGCGCTGAGAGCTTGATCTTGGTTAGGTTCAGTGTCAGGGGCGTCACTCACCATGTTTTTGCTGCTGGCCAGGCAGCCCCGCTGTCATTGTGTGGGCAGTGGTAGGCACAGGGTGCCGGTGCTGTTTAATGCCTCTCTTCATGCAGGGCAGCAGGAAGGAGGAGCTGGCGCCGCTGCCCCTGCCCTTGTGCCCTCAGCACGGCTGGCTGGGGGTGGCCAGGCAGGCAGGGCTTGCTGCAGGCCGCACCGAGATGGCGGCAGCCATGGCACATTGCCGCGGCCTGTGCTGGAATGGCCCTGGTGGCGCCTCGCCACCCCTGGGACAAAACTGCCTGGGTGCCGTTTCGATTTTCTTCTTAAATATGCCATCACAGAGGCGTTACCAACCTCTCTAACTGGGCCAGCAGCATGTCCATCTTCAGAGCCATCAGGGATTGGCTCTGCTGGACATGGTGGAAGCTTCTAGCAGCTTCTTGCAGAAGCCACTTCTGTGGCCCTCCTGCTACCAAAAACCAGGCTGTGCCTAATCAACACAGTGTATAATATATGCACACATATAATATCTGCAGGATCTGTGATTGCAGACACACCTCTTTTGTTAGACCAGGTATTTGTAGCAGCCCGTTTGGTGAAAAAGTCTGACTTGTTGTGGAAAATCTTGTTAGTTTGTGTAATTGAGGTGATGGTGTATTTCTCTTTCCATCAGAATTTCTAAGAACAAGTCCAGGACTATTTGAGCAGGAATTCATATGCCTATGTGTGTATTTATTTTATTACTTTGCAGCTGAGGGTGTGTGTGTGTGTCTCATTCCCCTGCCTGTGGTAACAACATAAGGTAATCCACCTGCTGGGGAAAGCTGCATTCAGTGACTGGAGATGCCTTTCACTGTCTGCTTTAAATATTGACCAAGAATTATACTGACTCTGAGGAAAGGTGCAAACCTCTTTCTGTCTGCACCCTGATAGACTGCACAGGCTCAGAGCAAACTGGAAGCACCTGCTGCTGACTTGCAGCTTCCAGTACTCATACCATGGAATATCTCCCCACAGGTCCCACTGAACTATTGTTCATTTCTGTTCAATAGTCTATTTTTTTCATTGATACAGGATAAGCATTAAGTTTATTGACTGAATCTAAAATATCAGGAGCAACCTTGAAATTTTTGATTAAATCCTTAAGGTTCCAGAAAGGACAACCTCAAAATTTTACAGCAGGGATCAACCGGGCCATCAGAGATGCCTTTCAAGGTAAGCTCTAAAGTGTTTTATGCTTATACTAAAACGAAACTTACACTGTATACTTTATATACGTACACTGTGCTTATCTGCGTTTTATGCTTGACCTAATTTTTTAATGCTGCTTTATTGTCAATAGGAAAACCGAATTATCTGGCAGGTGCTCTACCTCAGTGCTGGTGGCATTGGTTTCAAAGGAGAATCAGGTGTCTGAATGCTTTGGTGAAGGGGTCTGGCCTCAACTTCTTGTACAGGCACTTTTAACCGCAGCTTGTGCTGCTTGTTTTGCCTGATAGCAGCTTGAACAGGCAGCTTGTAGATGTATTGTGACAATTTTGGCAGTCTGCCCTTAAGGCTCGTATACTTCTTTCATATCCCAGGAGAAAAGACCAAGGATATCTAGAGCTCAGCAGTGAAGGGAAGCCCCCACTGGATGTCTAATCAGGGAAGAGAATGGGTTGGAGAGACTGGAAAGTGAAGTAGATTTAGCTGAAATAACAAAGTGATGTGCAGCATTTCTGATGAGTCAGAGTCAGAAACATCATCTGAAATAACTTTCAAGTGAAATCAAGCCCTAAATGCTCTCCACTTGGGAATTACAGGAGGTAAAGCAGAAAAGAAACATATAAGTAATTGTCAGTGTTACAAATGAGTGACTTCTGGGACTGGGTTTCTGGTTGAGCCACTGGCTTAGCAACTTATTTTACTGTCCAGTGCATTCCTTTCTCCACTAATCAGTGACTGCTGATGTATCTTCTGGGAAGGTACTGGAGCAGTTCTCTTGAGTTGTAAAGCCACAAGATTTTGGAATCAGGATTGACATAGGTCTGAAGACTCCAAGGGAGATGTAATATAGAAGGATATTTTGTAATGATTTGGGAATCTCTGTAATCTCCCAGGATGACTGGCCAGAGGAAACTGTCCCCTCCATCATCTCTCACTCCTGGGTGGCCCTTCTTGGAGCAGCAGTGAAGATAAACTTTTTGTAACCCAGAGTATGATCTCATACTGTAACAGCAGGGAGCTCAATCCAGTGGCCCAGGAGTTCTGTTCCAGTCTCTGTTCCTGCACACGAGAGTCTCATCTGCTTTTTGTCTTTTTGTTTAGTAATACTCATCAGTCATCCCCCGGGGGACATGCTCTGAAGCTGAACAGTAGCAGCAGCACTCCTGGCACCAAGCAGTGGGAGATGGGATCTCATCAGAGCAGCTGGTCAACCTCAGGTAATTCCCAAGTCAAAGGTCCATCAGTCAAAATGTACTAAACTCCTGTCACATGAAATGGTAGTCTGCAGGGTGTCAAGTTCTACACTGCAAATGGGGATATGAACTTTTAATGACGTTTTCTGGTGAGAGGCTTTTGAAACCCCTCTGGATTTTATGGTTCCATGTTCCTAAAATAGTGACTATGAATATATTTTCGTATGGAAAATTTCAATTGCCTCAATTAAGAATTGGAAAAAAAATCATTTCTGTTGCAGTTAGTGACACAATTGAAACTCAGCAGAGCCAACATTCCAGATGTACAGATGTAATGCAATACCAATGTTCACCCATTGGCAAATTCTGCTCTTTGCACTGCCCACTGATAAGATAATACATTCGAGCAGCTGATGTACACTGATGTTTCTGCACTCTAATAATGTACTGGTAAAAGGAAGCATAAGTCTCTCTACAGCACATTATGAAATATTTCTCCAGTATTCTTTTATGTGCAGAAAGATAGTGGAGTTGAAAAAAGGGGCAAAATAATTTAAAAGGAAGAGAAAACCATCTGATTTAGGCAAAGTACAGCTTGGTAAGCTCCTTTGCTGTCCCAGGTCATGGTGTAGGAATACAGCAGCTTGCTCGTGATTGTGAAGTATTTTGCAGTACAGATTCTGGTTCCTGAGACTGTGGCAGATGGAGACGTGCAGAAGTGGACAGCTTTTTTCCTCTCTTGCTACTCCTATGGATGTTTTCTGTGGGTCAGCTGCAGGGCAGTTCTTGTGTAGCCCCTCACAAAGCTCTGGTGTGTCACAAGGCCTTGCATCGAGGTTGGCCACTAAAGATTGGGAACATGGGGAATCACACATGCCCAAAACAGGGTGGATGCAAATAATGTTCTGAAACCACCCCAGTGAGCATATGAGGTCATTTATTTTTATATTGAGGTTTACATTGTTAATTTAAAAGCCCTTGATAAATGAGGAACAAATTGCTTATTTATTATGCTTACACAATCAAGCCAGCTTTGCTTTTACTAGCTACACAGAATAGGAAGCTTTTCTTCAAGGCAAATCCAATGCATACTTTAAATTACTTGGGTTTTGTTTCTTTTTGCTCTTATGTCATTTCATGTTTGAATAACAGAGCTGAAAAACATGCAACAACCCAGCTCAACTTTGCAAAGTCCACGTGATGTGTAACTCCTGTGCCATTTTGGCATGGGGAAACAAAAATCTCACCAGCAATGGAAAGAATAGAAAACCTCCCTTGTGGTTTAAACTGTCTCCTTGAGTTCTTAAGTGTCATTAAATTACAGCTAGTTCTGGCATATGGCATTTCAGATAGAGCTGGTTGCTTTCCCAAACCCACAGGGATAATGAATTGGAGGAAAGGGCTATAAATACTTTAAAGCTAATAGTTCTGCTGAGCTGCTTAGGTGCTTATTGACCAGTAAGTATTTTGAGTTTTAAAAGCTTTGCGAAATGGATGAAGACATGAAACCATTGTGAGAAAACTAAATTAGCAAATATGAATCCTAATTTGTGTGAGCTTGAATTCTCCCCCCTTAACTTGCAAGGAGTCCTGTCGGTAACAGTGGGGCAGTCATGGAAGAAACTGCTGACAAAGGCAAGTGTTGAGCTGGCCAGTGTGTCCCAGGGCAGGGCGAGGGTACAGTGGCTTTCCTTCCTTTCCTTTTTGTCAGGGATTGTGAGCAGAGCATCCCTTCAAGGCTTCTTTTGCTTTTTCCAGTGCTTGCAGGCAGTGGGGGGCCCACATTCACAGGTAGATTTGCAGTTTAGCACAGCTGTTTGCCCTCAGCCCAGCTGGGTTTAGATAATCAGACTCTTTGGACTGGTTTTGTGTAGCAGTTTTTTGAAGGCCAGGTCTTGGCAGCACCTCTGTTTCCTCACAGGGCTGTGCAGGGGGGCTCGAGCTCTTGAGCTTTCTTGCTGACCCCCTGTCTGCAGTCACAGGAAATAGCTGTGTAGCCCTTTGGTGCTGCAATATGACCAGCAGTTGCTGATGTGACGATGTGCTGTCTCTCCTCAAGAAGGGGATCAGAGGAAGGGATTAGGATGCCCTCAGCTTTTCCTTGCTCCCTTTCCATGGAACTGCCTGATGTGCAGCGGGACTACGTTGCCAAGGGTTTGGTTTGTTTCTCTTACTCCTGCAGCATTAAAGTGCACCAGTATCAATTTATGTACATAATACTGCAGTATCCAGAACCATTGGGAAATAAACAATGAGATTTTCCTTTGCAACGAAGAGAAAAGTCTGTCAGCAGAGACTGGTATCTGCTTTGGGTCATAGCTATGTGTGCTTGTCTTGCTCTCTCACCTGCTGCATGTACACTTAAAAAAAGAAACTTCTGGGTTTTTTTTATCCCCAGGGAATCCAGGACTTGCGAAGACAGAGAATGTTTTGTTCCAGAACCACTTGCAGTTGCATCAGAAGCCTGAAAAAGTTTCTCATCCAGGCCAGATTGCAGTAGGTTCTTTTAAATCCACTGGTATTTTTGATTTGTCCATTGTTTTCACCAAGGGGTCTGTCTGTGCAGACAGCTCTATTTTGGTGTGTAACTTTGCTGTCACTCATGAGTCGACCTGAGGGGTGTGTGGGGCTTGCTCAAGCTCACTGCTCTCAGCTCAGGTCCTCAAGAGAGTGTCCAGCTTTGGCTCAAGTCACTTTCCTGTGTGAGATACCCACCTGTGACGGACCAACAGAAACATCATCTTCCTCGTAAAGCTGTTTTTGGTGTGGAAGTGACCATAACTGAGTATGCTGGAACAGTAAAACATGGCACATGCTGTTTAACAATGGGTTCTTCAACTGAGTTTTCTTTGCTCAGAGTCCAGGCTCCTTTGTCAAGGTGAAGGACAGTGCGAACTCCTTGCTAAAAGCAGCAGACTATTCCTCCTCAAGTGATGAAGTCAGCAGCAGCAGCAGCAGTGATGAAGATGACACAAACCACACAAGGTTGGCTTGATTATTATTATTAATAATAATAATTATATTCTTGTTACTTCCAAATATCTAGAAAAAGCTGGCACGCATAAATACTTGCCCTCCTTTGAAGTTACTATCACTCATTCGTGTCAGTTGTAATTAAGCAATTTAATTGCATTTTAATGAACTCCTGGGGGTAAATGTTTGCTCCATCAGATGTGCACAGTTTTATAATACACTTTGATGACTTGCTGCCCTGGGACAATGTGGAAATGTCTTGTTTTAACTGGATATACTGGGTAGTGCTTTTATAGGGATTACTTCACATTGATCTACATTTACATGCAATTTTCGAAAGAAAAAGGGAGAGGGAAACAAAACTGTGTGCCTTCATGACAAACACAGGTTACAGTGGAGAAAACAAGGCGAACATGACCCTTGAATTCACACAGTCTGTTCACTGGGAGAAATAATAGCCACTGAAAAGTCAATTCCTTCACTGGGGCTGTTTATAAAAAGGAGAGATAGTTTTGTAAAATTCATTGTATTTTTAGTACTGACATTCTGCACAACTGCTGTGGCTCCCAGCTGATGCTGTGGCTTGTCCCACAGCTGATCCCACCTGAGCTGTGTCTCTCTAGCTTTCCAGTTTATCTTGCTGGTTTTGTGACTGACATCTTGTGGTGTTCTCTCTGTCATGTAAAATGTGTATTCTGCTGAGAAACCGGGGAGCAAGAATAGCTTGCTACTCCAAGAGAAGAGAGTCAGGCGGTCACTTGGCCAACACTGCTGTTAGGAACAGCAAACAGAAACATTTTTTAGTACTGGTGAATGAAACTTGCAATTTTCTTGCAAAGAGACTTCAGTTTAATTCAAGTTGTAGGATTTACTTTGAAGTGCATCCCAGGGTCACAGAGCTCTCTGGGATGGGGCTTTTGCTCTTCTGACAGAATTACACATGCCGTTTTGTCAGGTGTCAGGCAGAGATGCCCAGATTTGGAGCATTGTTGGCAGGTTACTGTGTTGGGCTGTCCTTTCCCCTATGCTGCTCTGAGGAGGTAGATTTTTTGCGCCTGCATATGCTCCTGATTTGCATTCCTGAAGTTCATTTTCAAAGCTGAGATGAGGAGAAAGAATGTTATAAAAATCTTGTAGCTTATTCAATGCACCTGAAAGAGCTGACTTTCGCTGTAATGCCTTTGTTTTCTTACTGATCCTCTTCCAAACCACCTTATTCTCATCTGTAAAAGGTTTTATTCACTCTAGGTCATAGAATTCATCCTAGAACTAAGAAAGACTCTACATAAAAATATGGATTTGCCCTGTAGTAATGACTTTGCTGTGTAAGTGTCAGATTGCTGTGATCCTTGCATGCTGTAATGATTTGAAGGAGTGGTATCACTGCCTTTGGAACTCTGCATTTGTTATTTGCATCTCCTCTGTGTCTGAGATCCACCCATCCTCTGGAGAGGTGCAGTTAGCAGGATGCTCCCTGTCACATTTGCCTTCCTGAGCACGCAGGCACTGCAAGAGCCCCTGTAAAATCAAAGGTTTAATCTTGCTGTTAACAAAGTCCCTTCACCTTGGCTGAACATCATTTATATTAAAAGGTACTTCAGGAAGTATATCCTGATTGCTGCCAAGCAAATAGCAAAAAGGATAGTGATCTGACTGAAAGGAGCAGCCAATATTGAAACTGCATATTCTGGATGAAGTGAAGGGTTTGGGGGTATTTTGTGCTGTAAAGCATGTGACTGTAGGAACTGAAGCCCCTTGCACTCTGGAGTGTTTCTGTGGGGGCTCTGGCTGAATCACCTTGGGCCAAGTTTTAGTGGGCTACTGAAAACAGTCTGTGTTTTCCTGTTGTTACCTGGGCTGTGGAACAGTACCTGATGTCCACACTCCAGATTTCCTGAAGGTGCCCAGTAGGACTACACTTGTGACATATACAAGAGAAAGAGCTTCCTATGTTCTTGGATGAATCCTGTTAACCACTCTGAGAAGGTTCATTTCTGAGGGTGCTGGCCCAAGGGCTGCTGTGTTTCACCAGTAAAGCAGCTTCTGGCCTTGTTTTTCCTTACAGTGAGGTGAGCCAGAATTCTTCCTCACACACTCCAGTTTTTTTTTTAAGGAAAGAGTGTCAGTGTATACGAGCCAGTGTCTTACCTCCTTGTTTAGCACATCTATTCCGCTGATGTTAATTTCTCCTACTTTATGGAGAGTGCTTGTTCTTCCAGTGCCTGCAGTATGCCCCTAAAACACTGACTATCTGAGACTCATTTGTATAGTTCAGTTTCCTCTCTTTGCTCTTTAATTGCTGTTTCCTACCGGCATTTGGATGAGGTGGATGCAGGTGCGTGTTTGGCTAGGAATTACTTTCTCCCTCTCCTAAGTTGGAGGTTGACATTATTTAAGATCAGCTGCTGTTTGCTTCCCTGATAAGAACAGGTCCTGGCATTCACCATTGACCCTAATCCACATCTTGTCATTCCTTTTAAGTTTAGTATGCAAATATTTACCCACTCACATAGAATGGGGAGACAATCCAAAACCAAAAACCAAACAACGGAAAGTCCCGCAAAAACTTTTACTCCTACACACCCATCTTAAATCAGTAGGTCTCTCACCAAACCTTCTTTGTTATCGCATGAGGCATCATTTAAAGGGAAAAGACACATTACAATCTGCTACCAGTTGGCACACAGCACTGTAGAGCACTGTAGATTCACACTGGCTGAATTCAGTCAGTTTTATAATTACTGGAAAGGAGGCAAAAATGTAATAGGCTTAAATGGATTGCAGTAAAAAAGATAAGCGTATAAATAAATAAATGGGATAAATAAATCATTTGAGGTGGAAGTGTACAGAAATGGGGCCAAGACATGTTTGAAGCAGTTCCACTTGGGTGAAAAAGTTTAAAATGCAGAGATACCTCAGGCAGTGTAGGCAGCAGTGATGTACTGGGAATTCACAACAGACACTTGCCTTGTTCTCACTCTTGCTCTTGGTATCAGCTTTTGATCACTGTTGAGGAAAGGATGCTGGGCTAGGGGGGCTCTTGGCCCCAGACAGTCCAGCAGCTCTTGCTTTCTTCTGTCTCTCTGTGCACTGGGCAACATTTTCTGTGTTTCCTTTTAAGCTGAGGACATCCATGTTTCAGGGGCTGATTCACAGGATGAAATTCCAGTGTAGTCTGTCCCAGTAGACACTGGCAGAGAGGTCCCTGACAGCAGCACATGGCCGAGCAGCTGCTGCTCTCTCTGGAGAGCAGGGTGGCTCATAATTACACCCCACAGGGGAATGTGTTATGGGAGACAGAAGTTTTGAAGTAGGCACTTCTCAAATGACAGCTTGAGGGACTTGCCTGAGCTATGCAGTGTCTGAAAGATGACGGATGAAATGCAGGGAGATGAAGAGATGTTCTCTGTCAAGGTGGGGAGAGCTTCCTGCTGTGTGTGAGTGGTCCTCAGGCACAAGCCCATTCAAGCAGATCCACAGACTAATCAGCATGCTTTTGTACAAGAACCTTTGAGTGTAACTATTGAATGTTAATTATGTTCACTTTTGAACATGGTTATGTGTAGTTTTTTCCTTTTTTTTCCTTATTTTTTTCCCCTGAAGTAGTTCTGTTCATTAATTGGAGTTTGTTACCAGGCAACTGCTAAGCGGCAGAATTGCAGATATCTCAAGGACAAGGGTACCAGATGGAATTGAACTGAAACCCCAAAGCACCGTGGCAGAACAGAAGGTAATTTGGCTATTTGTAAGGGGGTGGGTACAGTGAGGGGGAGTCAGGTCATTAATGTGCATGATAAACGCCATATCCATTACTTCTTGGGAGCATTCTCACTCTTGAAGTCCTGCTCTGTCATTGCAAATTACAGCTATAAGCCTTGAAAAAAAAATGTGCAGTTTCAGGTTTTGTGCTTCCTGTAGAAATGCTTACATTTAGGTACAAAATTACAGTTCTTTATTTGTCCTTCTTACTGACCTATAGCAGTTTCTGATGTCAAGGTATTTTGCAAAGGCACTAGGCAAAAAGCACTGTTGATTATTGTTGGTGGGCATTGTTGCTATTTTTTAAAATCTTGACTTCCTTTTATTCCAGTTTAAAGTGAACTACCTCCTACTGCTTAAAATATTACCAGAACGGGGGAAAACCACTTCATCTCTCCCTACTGGCTTAGCAAAAATTCTTGTCTTCTCATATGTCATGTTGTGGTTCCTTCCAGCTGTAGTTTCTACTAGAGGCTTCCAGTCATGTGGATTTTCCCCTGTGATAAATATTAGCGCAGAAAAGATGAAGAGAGACAAAGCAGAACAATGTTCTTTGTGGTTGAAAACAAGAAAAAAAATGACAGTAATAAGACTTGTACTTGGTGTCCGGGCCCTTTTCAGAGGGGCTGAGTGTATTCTCGCTTCACAGATAAGGAAAATAAATCACTGTGAAACTAATGTTTTCTCCAGAGCTGTGGCAGGGCAGAAAGAAAAAGGGGTTTTCTTTATCCTCTGGTGTCTCTAAACTTCAGACTAGAGTGGTGACCCTCATGTCTGGGGGGAGAGTTCCACTTGGCCTTTGTCCCACCATCATCGAGGAGAAAAGACTTTGCTTTGGAGAAAGAACTGTAAAAAGGGTGTAAACCAGTACTTCTCTTCTGGCAAAACCAGCCCAGTGGTTCGCCTTTCCCCTGATATCCTGGTATTGGAAATAGGCTGCCTGAAGGAAGGAAGAATGTTCTTTTGGAAGAATGTGGGTCTTTGTGGCCCACACTGAGGATGAGGGAGGATGATAAAGAGTTGAGGTTATGTGTTTTGGTGAGTTTGGAGGAAAGAGTGTGGGAGGGAGAACAGGGAGAACAGGCAGATGGTTGACACTTCTCATAAATTTCTCTACTACCTTCTATTCTTCTCCCCCGTTCTCATGGAGCCTCCCATCCCTTCCTCTGAACCCTTTTTCACCCACCAGCCACAGCCACCCTGAGTCTCCACATCACCTCCAACATCCCTTTCCTTGTCCCATGAGCATGAACTGCTTTGAAGTGGTTAGGGTGTACCAAACTGCCCAAGTGATTCAAATGGGGCTTTGGTTTGGTTTAGTTCAGTTGAATGTGACTGAAAACTGAACTAAAAAGCCTCATACTGGCTTTGTTCCCCAATCTTGAATACTGACCTGCATATTTTGGATTCTGTTTTTACATCTAAATTAAAACATAAAATGTATTCCCAGAAACCAGCCTCTGACTCCATAGATAGTGCTGTCAGGGAAGGAGTTTATGTGGTTCCCATAAAGTTCTCAAGTATTTCCATGGGATGTTGTAAGGAGGTCTGCAGAACCAAATAGTGGAAATGCAGATGCTGGGTCCTACTAAATGTCCTCTTTCTGGACTAAGGTTTCCTAATTCAGTAATTGGAAAGTAGCAATGGAATGAATGGTGAAGATCTTTTACCTAAATGCAGGTCCAGAACCAAGAAGTGCCTTTTTCAGCCTGCAGTACACAAAGGTCTGAAACTCATTAGCAAATCATTTGACTTAGTATCTCTGAGGCTGAAGTTCCTTCTTTTTCTGTAGTTGAGGTAATGTAGATGAAGAATATTTGTGGAGCACGTCAGGAGTAAACCTCAGATTTGTCGTCTCAGATGTTTGCCATACACTTTGGTATTTTATTTTTGGTTTTAATCTTGCTGTAGGGTTTGTCTTTAAGTGATGACTTTAAGAGAGCACTCCTCCTCATGTGCTCATTG
The DNA here is from genome assembly GCA_910950805.1 of Acrocephalus scirpaceus scirpaceus. Taxonomy (NCBI): domain Eukaryota; kingdom Metazoa; phylum Chordata; class Aves; order Passeriformes; family Sylviidae; genus Acrocephalus; species Acrocephalus scirpaceus. Next base: position 73,099,705 of record OU383776.1, read on the forward strand.
TGTGTCATCCTGATTGACTGGAGTTACAGAATGCATTGGAAATAAACTGAGTGTGGTGTTTAACTGTATGTTCTCATGCAGGATCAGATTTTAGGGAAACAAATTCCAAACACCCAAGAAGGCCTTTGGAGTGTAAACAACCAGAACTATCTCCTGCCAGATCTCCTCCAGCAAAGCCAAATTACAGACTCCTCTGTGAACCCGCCACAAGTGCCACTGACTTGCCAGGAACCTCAGAACAAACCTCTGACTAAGGTAAGAGATAAATTACAGATTGACTGGATTGAATTCCAGCCTTTTAAGTTCCTCTATCCTGTCCCTTTTTACAGTGAGTTTTTTCACTACGTCCCTTTTTTCCTTTTTATCAGGAGAGGAAGATAAGAGGTCTTGAGCTGCCTAACAGATTTCATTGTTACAATTATTTTCCCCTATCTCCTTCTCTGCTCTCTTTCTTTACTAGCTTTTTTTTCCTCACCTTTTGCACAAGCTAGAGGACTCACACCCTCTGCTTCTTGCCATGGCAGCATGCTGGTGTGCCTCTGCTCATTGTCCCTGGCTTTCTCACACCCAAGCATCATGTGAGGGAGCACAGGGGCCAGGGCATCCCCAGAGGGCTCTGACACTGCTGTGAGCATGGGCCTGTGGGGAGAGGTGTCACTAGAGGCAGGTATCAGCTGTCAGGGCACCGCAAGGTGTATGCCCCAAGCATCACCTGCCTGAGGCAGTTCTTGTTTGCCTTTGCAGAACCCATGTGCTGAAAGCCCACCTGCCAAGAGCAGCACATCCTCCACAACATCCTTCACATCGTTCATAGATCCGAGACTTCTGCCAATCACCCCTCCCACCAGTCCAGTGGGACCTTCCTGCAGTTCTCGTGAGTATGATTTGCCTTTGCATTAAAATGTTCCTGCTGGGGTTTTCTTTCCTTTTCTTCTTTTATTTCTTTTTTTTTTCTCTCTTTTTAAAAATTTTTTTGGTAGGTGTGGAGAGGGCTTATTGCTTGAAAATGAAAACTCTGAGTAAAATCTCCTTAAACTGAAACTTCACATTACTGTTTCATTATACTGCTTCTGCCCTTTTTTCAGATGTGGTTTGCTGTATTCTGCTGGTGTGTTAGCACCGTGCTTTCTCAGAAAAGCTTGAGGAACTTTCCAAATTTTTTTTTTGGCTATATAAAGCTCTCAGGGTGTTTTTTTACCCCTCTCGGGTTTCTTTCATTCTACCATGAACAAAGTGGTTCAGATATGAGCTGTAGCCAAACACTCACATTTTCCACAATTGCATTCCAGCATCTAATGCCAAACCTGAACCTGTCAGGAGGGAAAATGCAAGGAAGGGCTCCGTTGTCAACGTCAATCCAACCAATATCCGCCCACAAAGTGACAGCCCAGAAATCCGTAAATACAAGAAGAAATTCAACTCCGAGGTCCTGTGTGCTGCTCTGTGGGGTAAGCTCAGAGTCCTTGGGCAGGTGTGTGGAGGGAAGGCACAGCAGGAGAGGCTGGCAGTGTCTGCTAGGCAGATTTCAAAGTTGTATTGTTGGTCTCCTGGCAGAGAGTGCTGGAGTAGATCCCTGAGCTGACACCTGCGTCACTTACATGGCCCTGCCTTCCCAGGGACGAGAAGGCAGGCAAAGACAAAAGTTACAGCTGCAAAGGACTTTGTGCATCAGAATGAGAAAAAATTTTCATCAAGCACCAAGTTGAAACCATGCTCATTGGGACAGCCAAAAGTTGAAAATGTTTCAGCAGCTTTTGGGGCTCATGATACTCATCTGAGCTGCACAAGGGTACAGCTGATCACAGAGCCCTGACCCAGTGGAAATAATCCAGACACTTTTGCTGTCATGTGTGTTAGATTATTCCAAGGATCCAAAGCAGGTCAGGTCTTTCCAAAAGCTTTTCTTGCTTAGTTCCTGCTGTCACTGCTGATTCTGAACATCACTGAGGCATTGTTTAAACTTACATGCTTTTTACAGGGTCAGCTTCACATTGTGTAAAACCAAGATAGAACAGTCAGATTGCTCTCAACAGCTGGAGACCTTGTTCCAGCTGCACACTAGCTAAACTCTTGAGTTGTTTTAACCATCTTTCTGCTTCACAAGAACAGATGTATTCTATGGAATTCACCCAGCCTTTTACTCATCAATTTTTGAGCCTGGAATGGCAAGTGAATGAAGTAGATGGAACATTATCCAAAGCAAATACAAATTTCAAGTTTATAGCTTCACAGATTTTGTGTAATGTGAGTTTGTAGGAATCCAGAATTTTAAATTAAGAACAGAGCTGTGTGGCAAGGTGTGTAATTAAATGTGCATTGAGGCTGAAGAGCATCAGGTACTTGTCAGAGCATTGCCAGTGGAGGAGGGTGCTTGTTACAGCAGGACACCTTATGTTGTGTCTTTAGAATCTGCTGATTAGAAACAAAGATGTCATTCCAGCCAAACATTATTTCTGACATTCTCTGATGTCAGCAACCCAATGGAGCCTTCTCTTCCTTAGCAGCAGTTGGACTTCAGATGGATTCACTCCCTAATTTGGCATTTGAAGGCATTTTCCAAACCAGAGACTGTTTTCAAACAAACCCTGCACCTCCTTGTAGCACAGTACATCTTCCCACAAGTTTGGTGCCCCCATGATTTGAATGTTGTATTTGGAAAAAGGGAGTTTGAGGGGGATTTTTTTGGTTGTTTTTCTTTTATTTTGTCATTGATAGGGACCTTTGGAACACTTAATTGGGTCTCCTGTGTCACTACTGTAATGGTGGTGGACTGAGACTTCTGCGCTGGTCACAGGTATTTTTCAAGGTCACCTTAGAAGTTCAGGTTCACAGACTATTTTCCTTTTTGACTATTTTCCTTTTTGTTTAAATCAACATTGTCTTCAGCAGAACTACTCATCCTTCAAGTTCCATAGGTATGCAGGTATTCTGCTGAGTAAAAATTCTAATGGTGAGATCTTTTTTTTTCTGGGAAGTCATCCACAGAGCAACAGAGAAATTATCAGGTACCATTAAGTGAGATTAAATAAAAATTGGTTCTCAAAACAATGAACACTTGGTGACCTCTGAATCATTAGATGACTTATGCAGTATTTTTTTTATGTATTGACAGGAGTAAATTTATTGGTGGGAACAGAGAATGGATTGTGGCTGCTGGACAGAAGTGGGCAAGGAAGAGTTTATACGCTGATTACAAGGAGACGGTTCCAGCAAATGGATGTTCTGGAAGGACTCAATGTGCTAATTACTATATCAGGTTGGTTCAGTGGCTAAAAGTATCTGACCCGTGTTGGGGTTGGAGGCAATTAAAAAGAAGAATTAGGTTATAAACTAGGTTGAGGAATTTCCTCTTTCAGAAAATCACAGGACAGTTATTCTTGTTAATAGGAAAACTCTCCTGAATTTTTAACATTTACACTCCCATTCCAGAGTGGTTTTGGGACAATTCATTGCCTGGTTAATGTGTAAAATGATTTCTGGGAAGTACAGAGTGTTTCATATTCCTAAAATGGCCTCATTCTCTGCAAGCTATAGCTTGTCACTTTTCTTGTTTTCTTGTCCTTGCACATCTATCTAAGTGCAGTTCTATTAACAGATCATGATTTAACCTCATCCTGTGTTCAACAAGAGGTATGAGCAATAACATGAGAGTGATTTGTATTGTAAAAGCATCAATAACATTAAATGGAGGTGTTCAACCTCTGCTGGGAAACAGTTTGGACTCTGGCCTTATTTGCCATGGCTGAGAGTGGCCTCAAAGGATGCACAGTACATACTAGGATCAGAGGTGTGGGTCCAGCAAGGAATAGCAGCTTGTCTCCAATCTACACTCATCATGGTAGGCAATGGCACCAGCTGTTTGTCCCGTACTGCCAGGTTCAGTTGTAGCTGGGACATGACATAGTCCTTCTCTTCAGAGTAATTTGTGGTCCCAGAGTGCTGTTGACCATAGGTGCTTATGATCTAATACAACAAAAGGAGTGATTCAGATGAAGGATGACAAAATCATTCTCACCTGGAAAGGCATCCAAAAGAAAAATAGCTACTTTGAATGAAGATTGACAGTTATTCAGAGTTAAATGAGAAACTTATTCAAAGTGGCTCTTGTAGGACATTCCTGTGTTCCAGGATAAACAGTTAGTGTGATGGTTTCTGATAATGCCTGTGTCTGTAGAAACCTGTTCTTTGGCCCGAGGGGAGAATTTTAGTCAGGTGTGAAAATCTTGCATGAAGTTTGAGTCACAGGGTAAGTGCACATGGGCCCAGTGCCATAGGATTCCTCCTGTGCCAGTTCCCCCTGTGTGTCCCCATCACCCCAGGTGTTCCTTTCATGCCCTTGCTATGTTCTCTCACCCTGGCAAGGCACAAGGACCCACTGTACTCAAGGTCACAAAACTCTGGCTTTTTGTAAGTGAGGCAGAGTTTGTAGTTCAGACAGTTAAAGTGTTCTGTCTCTTTTTGCAAATCCCAGGGAAGAAGAATAAGTTGAGGGTGTATTACTTGTCATGGTTGAGAAATAAAATTTTGCGCAATGATCCAGAGGTGGAGAAGCGGCAAGGCTGGGTGTCCGTGGGTGACCTGGAAGGCTGTGTGCACTACAAAGTTGGTAAGGATTTCCTGGTTTTTTCCTTAGAGAGATAGATAATCATCCTCCTTTTGTGTCTTGTGACAGCAGCATTTTTCAGCTTTGTTTCAGGATTGTATTGGGTGAATATCTCATGAGTTCTTTTAAGACTGGCTGTTTTACAAGGCAGATGCCTTGCTCCCTGTCATTTCAGGCAGCATCTCTTCTTACAGCAGTTATCAGATGATGTTATGGCTGTTCTCTGTAATGGCTGGAAGGAGAGAGTGCCAGCCACGGTTTGTGCTCAGTCAGTGGTTCAATTTTTCTGTAGTTACTTAAGGTTTTAATTGAACTGGTCTGTTCCACCTCCTCAGCTTCCCTCTTGGCTCTAGGTAACTGCTAAGAGCTTGGACTTAGTTCAAGTCCTAGTGAATCATATTTGTAGGGTGTCAGGTGTCAGCTCATCCCTTTCTCTCCTATAAAAGACCCAAATGTTTAAACATCCTGGAAATGGTACTATCTTGCTTTTCTTTGCCTCTCAGGCAGCTCATTCTTGAAGGTCAATGTGAGGATTGTGATAATTTCTGTCATTTAACTGTGGGGGGTGGATGTATGGCACAAGTTTTGCTTTGGTGAAGGATGGTGTGTGAAAGTGGCACTTCTTCAAAGTCAAACAAAACCATGATACAGAGGAGTGACAGAAATGTGAGGTGACTGCGTCTCATTAATACCTTGCTTGACCATTTTGCCTTTCGGCTTTAGAAGTGGCAGGGGTTAAACTCAAGAAAGAATGTGAAACAGATGTGTGTTGTTGCTTTAATTTACTGTGATTACAGCTAAGCACCCACATATTCCACTTCAGTTGCTCATCCTTGGGTTTGGTGCATTTAAAAAAACCCCTACAGAATACTTATCCTAAAATTAGGCAAACATTTGGTAGGAGCCTCTGTGCTAACATGTGACAAGCCACTCCTGCATTTTTGACAGCACAGCTGCTGGTGTTTTTCTCTCAGTGAATCTTCTTGTATCATGACCTTTGGTTGTACAGCTGTTTTTCCAGGTAGAGAAGCAAAAGGATGTACTGTTTTGCATTTTGGTGGAGTTTGCTGGGTTTTCTTGTTCTCTGCCTATGTGAGAGAGCATTCTGTTTCCAAAGGCTTGTCTCTGGTGGAGTGAAAACACAGTGCACAAAGAAATCCTAATTTTCAATGCATGATTCTTCATTTATTCTCAATGGGCCCAGCATGACCTTAACTCTCTTGGAAAAATTGCTCATCTTTTAAATGCTTACTCATCTCAGAAAGATGGGAGTCCTTCACCCACACAGCACCTGGGGATTTAACCCGCAGATGTGCAGTGAAATGAAAATTCATCCTGCTAAGTCTGGCAGAATTGTTCAGCCAACAACTACTAGTCCTCCAACAGTAGCTTATCCATAAGTAGTAGTGGTGGGGTGTATTCATACTTAAAAAATCGAGTAGGTTGGTTTAGCTGCAAGGTCAAGACCATTTTTTCTGAGTAGTGAGGTTTTTTTTTATCACTATATGAAAAGAAATATATAAATAACAGTAACAGTCATTTGGCATTACTGAAAATAAATGAATTATAGGTTTCCAGTCAAGGTATTGTCACTGGTGATATTAAACATTGATGTCCAGAATGCATTAGTCTCCCTTGCTGGATAATGTCTACCTCAACAAGTAATCCATTGAAATTATTTCATATGATAAGGTGGTCTTTGATTTAAGTGTCTGTCTGGTACCTAAGGAATTGTTCTTGTATTGCAGTAAAATATGAGAGAATCAAATTCCTTGTAATCGCTTTGAAGAACTCAGTGGAGGTTTATGCTTGGGCTCCAAAGCCTTATCACAAATTCATGGCTTTTAAGGTAAGTGGAACATCACCTTGGTTCAGATGTGTCACTGTCTCTCACTGTCTCTCATCTACCCTCTGCTTTTGTTTTTGTTGTTTTGTATAACATTTATTCTAGCTGAAGATAAACTGAATATTCTTTTAACGAAAATGTGGTGCATTTGATGTACTTTAGAGATGGCAAGCATGAAGCTGTCACAGTGGTGAGTGTTAGATGTGAATAGCTTGTTTCTCTCTACCCCAGCCAAACACAGCAGGTGCTGCGCCAAAATGTGCATTTGAATTAACAAAGTTGATGTTGATTTCCCTCAAAAGGGGAGGAAATTAAGCACAATGGTAGTCAGCCTACTTTTTGTGTAGTCCATTTCTAGAATCTTGATTTCTTTTTCAAACCACAAATCAATTATCCAACTGTCTTGCAACTCAGTGGAGGATGAATACTTAGCTCCTTAAATGTAAACTACTATTTAACAAAAATAGCTGTCTAACTTCTGAGTTTCGAGAATTCTTAGGATCCTAAATGTAGTTCTGCAAACCAACAGTTTTACTATGTTACATACTGCATTTTTCTTTTTTCCAGTCCTTTACCTCACTTCATCACAAACCACTGTCAGTTGACCTGACTGTTGAAAATGGGCAAAGACTAAAGGTCATATATGGCTCAGTAGTGGGATTTCATGCCATTGATGTGGACTCTGGATCTGTGTATGACTTGTACCTTCCAACACACGTAAGAGAATCCAAAAATCTACATTAATGCCTTTGTTCTTTGGGCTGTATTGATGATGATCAGGTTAAGAGTTGTGGTATTTTTAAAAGAATGATCTGGCAGCTAATACAAAACCACTTTTCACATAGTTTTATAACACTGAAGTCCTGTTTAAATGCTTTTATTGCATTTAGAGTATCCATTTTAGCGGTTTAATGTCAGAAGGCTTATTGTATGGACAGTACTATTTTTAATTGATTTATCTTGGAAATTTAGGGCTTAAACAGTCAAAGACACAATAATATCTACATGAATTTAGGTGACTTTTACAATCTGCCACATGCAGACAGCAGAAACCAACTTGAGACTAAATAAATTTGCTGATCTTGACCATGATGTAAATTCAAAAGTTTTACATTTTCCTTGGGACTTTCTCATTAGATTGTCAGTAAGTTAGCATGAAGGTGTTGATTTCAGGGGTATGTGTACGTCCTGCTTTGTGTCTCTGTTTGAGGTGATGGTGATCACTAAATTCCTGCTTAAGCTCAGATAGCAGCAAATTGCCCTGCAGAAGTGAATGGCTGGCATGGGGCTGTCTAATATGAAGTCTATGCTATGGTGTTAATATCTTTGGATTTTTGTTTGTTTGTTTATTTTTTAGCTATTCTAGATAGTTCTTTTCAGAGCTGTGAGTCCCAAAAGCCAGAGAATCTTGGGGGCTTAAGGTTCAGCAAACTGGCATGTTCCAGACTGGCTCCAGTCTGATGGGAGGCTCCTGGCAGAGACACTTCTGTGCACACTTGAACCTTCCCTGAAGTCAACAGTGCTCCACAGGGGCAGGGGGTGCCATGGCCTCCTTGTATCCCCAGACCATGTATCCCAAAGTTATGTTTGGGAGGTCTGAAGAAATCTCATACCAGATCTGCATGTTGCAGCCTGTGCCATGAATCCATCTATTTTTTAACTTCTCTCCACTCTTGGCCCCTTGTTTTCAACCCAAATGAAAACCCACTCCTCCTTTGCAAGCCACTTGATCACTCTGCTGGCCCTGCAAGCCACAGCCTCCACATTCTGTCAGACCTGTGTTCCTGATGGACACAGCGTGTAAGATTGGCTGTTAGATTTATAGACTTCTCTTAACTGAAAAATTACTTTTCTAGCTGTTCTAACTGTTGAATCACCCGCAAAAGCCTTGTACTGTTTATTTGTGTTGGTCTTTTTTTTAAGTACTTAGTATTTGTCTTGTTAGAGGATTTATTTAATCTGACAGTAGCTTTGTTAACTATGCAGCTGTGATGAATTCACATCAGTTTGTAAATTGAAGCCTTGTACCCACGTGCCCGTCTGGAAGTGGGTTGCTGAGCAAGGTGAACAGTGACTTGTCAAAAGGGTCATTAGCATAATTGCCCAAGAGAAGAAAGGCAAAGAAAAAAAGTGAACTTTCTTTGAGGCTTTTCTTTTTTCAACAGGCTGCAAATACAATTAGGTACCTGATGAGAGAGATTTCCCAGGTGACTGCCCTGAATATGTGGGGCACCTGAGACTGACTACATTTGTGTGAGCTCTGCAGCCACAAGTTAGCACGGACTAAAAATATATTTTCCCTTCAGAGTCTTAGACCTGGAATAAATCAGCTGCTACAGCAGCTCTATCTTTTTTGCTACTCTAATATTTTAAAAGAGCTAGAACTGGATAATTATCTCAAGGAGCTTTGTAGTGGCGATAGCCCAGACTGTAACAGGCTGACTTGAGATACTCTTGCTTTCTGGTAGCCTCTTTTCCTGGTTCCCCACCTCTTTCTTCATCTCTTACCTGCTCCGGTCGCTCATGCGAGTACCAAGGCAACGCATTAAAATTGCTCTGCGGCTCTGGATCCCCGTTCTAGTGTTACGGATAGTTGTTGCGGAGGCACGGAGTCAAGTGGGTGGCCTGAGTGTATTCAGTTTGGCAAGTACAGCTTCAGTGCTTCTTTTACTGTTCGTTGTGCCCTTACGGTGTGCATAAATGTCTGTGCTTGAGGGAAATAAAAGACCTGTGTGTGGCTGGCTTGTGGGAATGATGTAAAGCTCCAGTCATATGCTTCCTATAAAAATATTAATTGTGGTGGTTTAATTTACTATTTAACGTTCTGTTTTGAGTAGCGCTTTAAACAAGGAAATGCTTTGTTACTGTTTTTTTAAGGCTGTCCTCTTTTTCTTTCAAAAATGCTTTCATAAAACCCCACCTTCATGGTTGTATACTTCACCTTTGGTTTTGGTTTTTTTGCTTGGGATATGTTGGCTTCTGGGAGAGATTCGTGTGAGTGAAATGCACTGTTCCTGTGGCATGCAGAGGTGTGCCCAACAGCAGTCAAATGGGCAGCTGTTTGTAGTGAAGGATGTGGGAAGAAGAAAGTGAAAAGGTGCAGGGAGCTTTTTACTCAAGATAAATATTATTAAATTTGCAGGTTTTTAACTTTTGAGTGGGGATAGGGATATATCATGGAAAGTGAAAGCACTGATCTCCTAGAATGTGGAAGTTGCCGTCCTTCCTCCATCTTCTGAAAAAGTTGTGAAATCAAATTTATTTCACCTATTTATATAATGCAAGTATTTTGTGAGTGACTAAGTAAATATTATTGTGTCTCAATGGCTCCATGGCTTCTTGAAACCAATTAACACTGGTAAATTTAAAGTGAACTATTGAACATTGATTTATTTGCAAACCTACTGTCATATTCAAAGGGGGGAGAAGGGGAGAAAGTCTGTTTCAGAGGCTTACTAGCAAACTATACAGCTTCTGAGAACAGGCATTTCTTTCACTTTCCATGAGCCATGAGCTAGTTATTTTTATTACTCTGCCAAGCTAGTTAGATCGATGTCATCACTGAAATTGCAGTCCATGTTCTGATATAAATCTTAGTAAAATACGATTCTAGATCCAGGGAACAATTCGCCCACATGCCATTATCATCCTCCCAAACACCAGCGGCATGGAGCTCCTGCTCACCTATGAAGATGAAGGCATCTACATTGATATATATGGGCATTTCACAAAGGAGACTGTTCTACAGTGGGGAGAAATGCCAGCATCTGTAGGTATGTATGAAAAATAGCTCTGTATTAAATATAAGATTCTGCTGCATGAAGCCTAACTTCTTTATGAGGTTTGTATCTATGTGAAAATGGCTGTATGGCGCATAAAGCAGCTTCTGAGCAAACCAGATGTGTAAAAGAGTAAACAGATTTATGGGTGTTTGTGTTAACACAGCCAATGATTGCAGTAGGGGCTTCCCATTTGGACCACACTCTGTATTCTTGTCACACTGTTTATTGCATCACACATTGACTATACAGACAGACTTCACTGAGGATGCAGCTTACCACCAGTTTCCACAGGGAGAATTATGTGAATTATAGAGGGGAAAAAGTGTTTTTGTTGTTCATAGCTCACAGCATTTTATGTAGAAATTCACAGCTACTGAGGGGTCAGTTACTGAAGAGATCTGTAATTGCTGTCAAATGGCCCCTTCATTTTATCACTTTAAATTCACAGGGCTGCCAGCCCAGGGTATTTGTGATAAATTCTTCTCCCCATGGTTGCAGTTGGCTGTGTAGGAGGAGATTCTGGTTGTACTGGAGCCAGAACAGCTGTTTGTTTCACCTTTCCCATAGGGCTTCAGGCTAACAGTATGGGGAAAATGAAGAACAACACAGGCAGATTTTTGGGTTTATTACTTGTTACTTTTAATTTCTGTCTCACTCCCATTCTTCATTTTAAAACAAACATACCAGCAAAAACAAGCCCAAGACAATTAGACTGCACAGAAGCCTATTATTAGCTTGGGGGAAACTGGATACCACACTGAAAAATGAAGGATGTTCACTTTATTCTTTCACTTCTACCTGAGTAGTTTTAGGAAAAGCCCATCTTTGGGATGTGGTACAAACCAAATTTGACTTCTGACTGAAATCACATTTCTACTAAAAATTAACCTAACCTAGTTGTGAACCTGTGAAGTTCACAACTTGAACTTCACGTAAGGGCCTCTGTTAACTGTTATTTTAATAGTTTTACGACTAACTCTTATTAATTTTCTTAATCCTTTGATATCCTTGGCTGCAGATGAAAACATCATCAGAGAAGTGTGAATAATTGTTATTTGAATGGCCCAGCTTAGGGGCAACTTGATAGTTTCTTAAAAGATCCTGTTTTCCTGGGATTTCTCTACCCATTTCAAACCTCCCAAAGTCTGTATGAGCGTATCTCAATTTTCACTGTCTGTTTGCAGAGACAGAAGGGGTTTTTGTTACCCTCAGGGTGCTCTCTAGTCATCCTTTGCTCATTTCTTGATTTCTTTAAACAAGTATTTTGAAAGAAAAGTTTGTAGTTGGTGAGAGTATTTTGATACAAAAAATAAAAAATAGTTTGTATTATAATCGATGGATTTAGGGCAGGGAATCTAAATATATCTTATTCATAGTCTTAAATTGGGACCTCTGTGACCAATCTGTTAATAAGAAATCGGAGAGAAGAAGCTCAAATCCCATGGGAAATTAAAACTGTAGAAGTATTCTATGTTTAATCTGAAAGATGTACACATATGTAGGGCTAAATATAAATATAGCTGTAATATTTTCTATAAAACAGGTTTTAAAAAGGCATCAAGAAACATCAAGTTAATAAGATTTGGGAGCACTCTTGCCCTTTTGTGTGAGTAATGAATTATTTACAGTATGTAGCCATAGAGGGTTGACACAAATCTGGATATTCCCAGAGGAACTAGTAAGAGTCTTTATTTCCTTTTCCCTGCACATTTTAAAAGCCAGAAGAATATTATGTAGAGAAGAACTGTTGCCAAAAGGTGGTTAAATTACTACCTCAATGCTCTACAACATACCAGCTGGAAGCACAGGATATTTTTATCTAAAGCTGCAGTGGAAAGTGGACTCAAAGTAACTATTCCCAAGGTGCTCATGGTATAGGAGCCAAAATAAGACAACTCTATTCTGAGTGTCTGCTCTCAGTTCATCTCACATACAACACCTCTAAGAGCTCCCCTGTGGGAGGATTATCAAGACTCAGTACTGACCTTTGAATTCATAGCCTCCTATCCTTCAAAATAATCTCCATGTATCGATAAATCCTTATTACTGGACAACTGTGCAAATGGTGTAATGAGGCCATTTTGTTTGCATGCTGTTTACAAATGAAATTTGGGAAAGAATTTTTTGATTCTGCTACAAAACTCAGATTTTATGCTATTTGTACTTAAACCTGCCATTGTCAGTTGACAAGTTCTTGGTATATTGGCCAGACAGCAGAGCATCAGGGCTGGACTTGGCATATCTGGTTTATTCTGTTCCTGTTTTGAATACTGCCTGGAGGTGAGATCTCTTCAGAACACAGCAGAAGTGGTCCAGCAGATGACCTAGAGGTTGCAGCAGAGTCTAATGAAGTTGTTACTGGGAGCTGCAAGGAAGCTATCAAATTGAAATCTGCCAAAGGCACAGATACAGACACAGCATAGGGGCACCTGCAGTGTAAATTTCATGCAGTAGAAAAGATGAGTAGGCTTGTTAGTTCTTTGTTGCTAGACCTATATGACCTATATTAAACAGTGTAGCCACAGAATGGTTTCATGCTGTCTATATACATGCACCTGCTTTTCTTCCCACCCCCCAGAACCACAGGGTGCCTCTGTCTCTGTTGTGTTCAAAAGCAAAGTTTGAAAAGGTTAATGTGATGTCAGTTGGTACAAAAAATAGCAGCAGTTTGAGTCTTGTATCATTTTGATGTTCCTCACTTCATGTGTGGTCTGGGCTTACTTTTCAGATACTGCAGACTGCATGGGTGCTGCCCTGGGCTCATCCTGCTGCACTGTTCAGAAATGTTAATGACCCTTTCCTCACAGCCTACAGCAATGGTGCCCTGTTGTACAGCCTGAAGCATAAAGATTATAAAATATATTCATTTCATGTGCTTGAGTTTTAGAAAATACTCCTCCTCTTTAGCAACTCACCCACAGTTGCTCACTGCTTTGCTTTTAAAATAGGTTGATTTCTTCCTCTTGCCTCATGGCTGGGATACTGGGAAAGAATTCTCTTGCTCTCAGCACTAGTGGCAGGGAAGCCTTCAGTGTGCACAAAGAATAACTGCAAGTCTTCTGAACAGGTTTAGAGGAAATTTATAGCCTCTGAGGAGACTAAAATCACAACACTATAACCAAACCATATGTGTTTCCAAAGAGGTATGATTTTCATACATTTGTTCTAACAAAAATTATAAAGCAAGGATTCCAAGCTAATATTAAATCAACCCTGCTAGAAGTATATACAGCTACGTGGGCATATTGCCTTTATTTTCTGCTGTTCTTCTCAAGCAGGATTGCAGGCTATTGCTTCCAGTATCAGTCTGTACTGAAAGTTCAATTTATAGACAAAAACCTAAATCAACACGAAGGAAGCAGACCTTGCTCGCACTAATAATGTAGGGTGGACATGCACTGTCCAATGAAGCTAAAACCCAACATCATTTTAGAGCATCAGAATTACTAGACTAATGAAATAACAGTTGATAGTTGAACAAGAAGAACAATTCTGAGCATTGACTCGAATAGAGCATAACTAATGTGATTTTACCTTGGAAGCCCATACAAGTACCAGTCAGAGGGCTTTCAGTAAAACTGTGCCTAATTTGAAATCTATGGTGTTAACTCCTTCATCACTATTCCAATTTCTTATTGCCAGATTTAAAGGGAATACTGTAGTAAGCTTCCACAGTTCTAGAATACCTTCTTTTGGTTTTGAAAATATTGCACATATTATAACCATTTTGTTTTGGAAATGTTGCACCAAATTAATAATGCCATGGTTTCAGATTCTGAAGCATTTAGGTTTCAGACTAAACTGAACTCCGTATTAAATACAAACCCAGCTTCCTAGTAGGAACAGAGCACAGAGGGTACAGGGAAGACAGTCAGGACTTTCTTTGAATATGAACAGGTAAAGCATGAGAGACAAAGATGGGCACAAGTGGCACCAAGATATTAGGAAGAAATGTTCAGCCTTGAAAGTAGTGATGCATTGCAGCAGGATCTTGGAAAGACCAAATCAGACCATATCTGTACAAGGTCCTGAGTAAGCTTGTCTATTTTGGCCCCACTTTGGGGCCAGCAGTTAAGTAAGATGCCCTTCAGAGGTTTGCTCCAAGCTTTTGTGAGTCTAAGATACACAAAAGTAGTTAAGATTTATGTTTAGAGTTCAAAATAGGTCTGAGAGAGGACAAACTGAAATTAAGTTACTACTCCTAAGGCTTTTTGTGTAAACTTAAAATACAAATAGTTCAGAATATACTGTTGTCAAAGAGAAATGCATCAGATCCATAATTAGCATAAATGAGTCAAAATCATTCTTTCAGCTGTTAAATAGAACCAATTTTTTTTCTCTTTTTTGTTTCTTTTAGCTTACCTTCAGTCCAATCAGGTCATGGGCTGGGGAGAAAAAGCAATTGAACTACGATCTGTGGAAACAGGAAATCTGGAAGGAGTATTTATGCACAAGAAAGCACAGAAGCTAAAATTTCTATGTGAAAGAAATGACAAGGTACAGAGATGACTACAGTGTGGTGACTTAGCAAAAATGAGTAATAGCTGATTATGACGTTCATAACCAATAACTTTGTTATTGGTCATTTCCTACCTTGGTATAACTTTCCTCTTCAAAGCCACTGTAATCACTGATCCCACAGAGCACCCATTATGGATATTCATTATGGGATGTTGCACACATTCCCACCACCAGCTGTTAGAACTCTGTATTCCACTCAGCCTTCACTGCTATTAGTGCTAACAAATACAGGCATTGTGAACTGTACAGCACCACAGGTGGGGAGGGTTAGTGAGTGCGCCCCAAAAATTCTCAGCTACAGGACTGAAATTACAGGCAGTTCTCCTGGGCTTCTGAAATTACAGGCAGTTCAGGGCAGACATCGTGGGGGGGGAAAAAAACCCCAACACTCTTAATTGCAGACACCAGGGTATGGATAATCAGGTATGATTTCTTGCATATAGCAATTTTGGTAAAATGTTCTCTGCAATCTGTTTAGTCCCACTATCATATTTAGAAAACTGAAGCCCTAAAACATTAGATTAATTTTTTTAATGTTCTCCTACATCTTTTCAGAAAGGGAAATACATTAAAAAATGCAGTTGTACCACAAGTAGAGTTTCACTTTAAAAAGTTTCTCATAGGATTAAAATTCAGTTGTGATATATGTATATCCTTGTATTTGGGACGGTGGCATTCTATCACCTTTCCTATATGAGTAAAAAAATATTTTCATAAATATAAACTGACAGTAGCATCTTTGTTTTCTTCTCTTTTTTTCCCCTTTCAAGGTGTTCTTTGCATCTGTACAGTCAGGAGGCAGCAGTCAAATATACTTTATGACTCTTGGTCAAAATGTACTATTCAACTGGTAAAGCACATCAAAATGAAGAAAATGAAAAATTCCCTGCAGGTAGCAGTGTAAAATTCTCAGAGGTAATACACACAAATTTGCACTTGTTACCTACAAAAATGTTGTCATTATTGACTTATCAAAATTCATATTCTTTCAGCCCAGAAAGAATTCCATTTTCCTGTTGAAGTATTGCAAACATGTTTAGTTTGTCTTTCAAAGTATGTTGCAAACAAAGATTGTATTAGGAGACTATAGTGAAGAATGTAGCCAATATAAGAAGCTCCTGTACTCTGAAAAATGGACAGTTTCACTTTCACAGGTGATGTAATGTTGGTATTTTGAACTAAGTCACTTTTTATGGACAGCAACAGCTGTAGGTAGATACAAAAACACAGTTGGAATCTATTTTGAATTGAGTTTGGGCTCATTTTTCAGTTTAAGCAAGCTGTTACTGTATCACCAAGATCAACTTGAATGACTTATCCAAGCCTTACAACAGTGAAAGAGTAACAGTTTGTGGCAGGTTCCAGCACAGACCAGAAGACTTGAGGGATCCTCCCTCCTTGGACCTTTAGGGATCATCCCCTGTGCCAGGTGGACAGGTGTGTTTCAGTACAGATTTGTAAAAAGAGTTAATTCTGAACATATGCCACATCTGGGAGATCTTTACAAATGCAGCGGGGGGACAGATTTTGTGTTTCTCTCAGGGCTGGATTCCTGAGCCCATAGACACAGTTACTGTAGGTGTATTGTAAAAACAGTTTAAATAGTCTGTCAAAATTAGAGATGCATAAAGCATTATGAAACAGAACCTTTAACTTTTATTCACACCGGGGACCCACATTTCAAATGAATTGATTTAAAGGCACTACCCATGTATATAAATAAGGGCACAAGAGCAGGCACTTTCTTTTCTTCCTTCTTTCTCTTTCATATCAAGTCTTTATGTATTTGTATGTATATAATCTTTCCACGATGGATGTTAAGGTTAACAAATGTATTCTTAATATAGTTATGAAAATATCCAAAGATTTAATCTATTATAAATAGAAAATATAAATAATTTCAGGAGCTTTATATGCTAATTACATCTAAATAAAGCCGCATCTTCTAGTGTTATTGGTGCCAGTGTTTCTGCATAATCTCTGTTCTCAGGGGCTTATAAGTTGGCCATAAAACTATAGAGATATAAGATATATATATATATACACACACACACAATATATAATCATGTACTATGAATCAGTTGTAGGGTTTAATGTAATCCTCATATAGCTGATTTTTGGATGTGCTTTGAAAATGTAAAGCATCAAATGTAATACAAAAGAGATCATTCCAGACATGATACAGTGGGGATAATGATGTGGGCAAAAGTGAAATCACTAGTTCCAGTGCTTGAAAATAGGTATTTTTTACTTGAAATATTTGATACTGAAAGGTGCAGGGAAAGTGTGTTGGAATATTTGGTCATCTACCTCAAGGATGATGATTCTGTGTTGATTAAGAGGGCAGAAATAGAGTTCTTGGAACTGGTAGCTGTGCTGTCCAGTACGTCAGCTCAGGTGCTGGCAGTGATGCTGTGACTGACAGGTGCTCAGAACTGCTGTCCCTGTGTATGTCAGCAGGGAATCAAAGTTGGGGATAATCACCCTTCCCCTTGTTCCCTGTGCTGGCACCTCACTGCTGCAGGCTGGTCAGAGGTGCCTGCACTGTTGCTGTTACGTTTTTGGCTATCTAGAGGAGTGCACTTTCCAAAGTTAATAACCTAGCACTTTTCACAGTCACTAGCTTATCTCAAAATGTATAGTGTTTTTTAATGAAGTATCTTCCTTTTAAATGTTTAACTAACAGAAAAATAAGCCTAAAGCCATACTAAAAAAAATACAGTTAAATACTCAAAGTGGTTCTTAATGTATGTGAGTAATTAGCTTGTGTGCAGACTTGAAACCTGAACGGAAACTGCTTGGGCAGAGCTGTGTGACATCAGGAGCTCTGTCTGGTTGTAGTAATGTTCCTGCCTGTTGCCAGGGCCAGGGCTGGGGCAAATGAGCAAAGCCTGACTTGCCTGCCTGTGCTGTGAACACCTGGGTTCCTTGCATTGGACTCACAGAACAAACAAACAAACAGGAAAAAAGAGACAACCCATGCCCCCAAAAAAACCACCAACAAAACCAAGTAACGTCAAATCTGGAACAGAACCAGAGATCAGAATTACAATTACTGGCAAAAAGTTGCAGACAATCAACTTATCAGCAACTTACTTGCCTTTGACTTAAAAGTCTAAGAGACTGTGAAGGAAGAAGAGCTTTCATTTTGCACACAGAAGGCATTGCAAAACTTGCAAAGCTGCTTGTGGTATTAGTAATCAGTTATCCAGGCTGCCCTGTAATATTTTTAAAGTGTGCCTATCTCAGCAGCCTCTGCGTTACAGAGGATGCATGTGAATTTTTTCCCTCTCCTGTTCTAGTGTCAACAGGTAGAAGGCAGATACTTTCCTCACAGTAGAGACTAGCTGAAAAGAATTTAGCAAATAGTGGGAATTTATAACAATAACCCATATCAACAGATTAAAAAAGCAAATGTGATCAAATTTAAGTTTACTGTAGCAGAAATTTGTGACAACACAAGTTGACACACTGTGAAAAGTTTAACTCCATGCTAAGAGAGGAAAAACCCCAAACAACCCCAAGCTCAATAGAGGGAATATGCACTATTATATTGGGATTGTAATTATTCATTCTGTTTCCTTCTATTAGCTCTTTCTTCTTTCTAGCTACAATTCAAGGCAGTGAGTTGGACTTTCATATATTATTTATCATTAAAAAAAAATAAAAACTTTCCATGTGTAATTACGGAAAGCATGAGGCACCTAGAGGTGAATGCTTTTGAAGGATTTAGAAGTGGTATTGCAAATAGCAATAGCAACTGGATGCAATAAGGAGAAACCTGTGGCATTGTCTCTCTATCAAGAGATAGTCAGAATGGTTGAAGATGAGAAAGAGCCCAGAGATGTTGAGAAGAGTAACAGAAGAAAGGGGAAGTAACTGAAGCGGAGGGAAAAGCTGAAGAACATGAACAGGAGTAGCCAAAGGGAAGGGAGTGGATGTCTGGCACAGCTATTGCTGTAGGAAGAATACAAAAGGTTAAAAGATGTTAAGGAAAAGAAAGCAGCCAAAAAAAGAGGAAAGGTATCTGAAGTGACTGGGGAGCACTGAATGAGGGAGTTCAGTTCAAAGCAAAAGTACAAAGGCCAGAATAAAAAAATCCAGTTACCAAGGTTATCCAGACATAATTGTAACTATGCAAAATGTGTATCAGATTTGTAATTTCATTTTGTGAGGTGTTTCACTAGTTATACCCCTTCACTAACTTTTAAAACCAAGGAGTGAACTGCCTAATGTGTTTTTCTAGTGATGTCACTTTGACATGAAAAGATACTACAGGGGCAGAATGTTAGGGATCCATGTCATTAACCCTTCGGTACAGGCAGTCTCCTAATGGCAGGTGGTGCTCATAATGTTGCAATTGTCAGACAAGAGTGTGCTAATGCTGCAGCAATGTAGAGCTGTGTGTATGTGCCGGCTTTCCTTTTAGGCATGGTGAACTCTCTTTTGCAGCCTGAACCTTGGCACGTGACTTTAAAACCTGGGAATCATGCAAGTTATGTACTGTACACTATGTATTGTTCTCTAATGTTGAAATTGTACAATCGAAACAGTAATAAAAATACTCTGAAAACCAAAACTAGTATCACACTTGTAATGATTCTGTTACATTGAAATCTGCTGTAAAAATCATAGAAACTTTTGTTGTTGTTTTCCAAATCCAGTCACTATCCTTAGGGAAACATCCATATCTGCTTGTAGGGACAAAACAAATATATATCCTTGTATGGATAAAGATGTCCAAGTGACAGTGTGAGAGTTCAGACTGGACAGAGTGCTCTTAAGGGTGACAGCCAGTGCTGTGCTGTGTGTGCTGCTAATGAGCTTCACTAAACTTCTGTATGTCTGCCCTTCTCTTTACACAAACACCCAGTGGGATGAGAGCAATGGAACTACAGCAAAATGACAGCTTGCAGCCATTGATGCTAAAAGAACTGGCTTTTGTGCACATTAGCCTGAGTGCCAGGTTAGCCCAAGTCAGTTTTTCTCAGGTAAGCTCACGCAGTCTTTATTGCCACTGGAATTGTTTCTCCAAAGACAATCATAAAAGCTGGCTTACAAGTTCAGTTCCATATTTAAACAGCTGTATTTAAGTTAAATGAAGCATAAGCAAACCTGCAGTCTGTAGAAAAGAGCTCTATAGATTTTAAAAACTTACTGTGCAGTAAGTCAAAGTTACACACACCAAAAGTGTAAGAAATTTTCCTGCTGATAACCCACCACTTTCTAAAACTGCCTTTCAAAGTGCAGAGAGCTGATTAAAGGGCAAGGGGATGTCAGCTGGGTAATCACTCAAAATGTTATTTTAGCATTACTTAACTGCTTCTGTTATTTTCTAAGAAGATTTAACAAAACCACCTAGAAAATAAGGGTGAAATGCATCAGAAGTACTTTTCTATTTTTGTCCTCAAAACACTTTGTGGTGAGCAACTTTTACAGTAAACTTTATGATCTTGCGCACCAGCTATATTTGTTTTAATATGGAGCATATTAATATCCTCTTATTCTTTTTTATGCCTTTCATTTCTCCAATATTTTACATATAATATTTAACAGAATGTAATAACATCCTCCTATTCAGCATAGGTCATTCCTCACCATCACTGCTATAAATGCTAACTACTGTTTTCTTAAGCTGTGTTGTATATAAAAACTGAGATATTTGACTGCTGATTTCCTCTGAGAATTTGAAAGTATTGATTGACCAGAGGTGAACACAAGTATCGTTGGTTGTAGGCATATAAAAATCATATTGTCTTCAGTGAGCAGCTTACACGCCCTGATGAAGCAGGCTCAGCATAACACAAAGCCTTCAGTTCTTGTGATGTGATACAGCCATCTGCTGATGGCTGCTCTCCAGTCATTGCTGATTCTCTGAGTGTTTCTCAACTTCCAGTTTCTAATACAATCATATCGGTCCCACTGTTCAGGTATGGTAAGGAAATCACATCTAGATGAACTCGCAGACATAACCATTCTTTAAAACATGTCGACATGCTGTCAGCAAGAGATTTACCTTTGCTCCGCTTTTGAAATTGGTGTATTAGCTGGACCTCTGCTGGTGAAAAAGAAGGCAACAGGAGCAAGTTCCTAAGGAGCTATCTTGTTTCTGAATCTGCAATGTGCATAGATTCATCCAGTATAAATTATTAACTCTGCTATCAGTCCACATCAATCTGTTACCACTTGACAAAAGCTTCAGCTTCAATAAATGAAACCACAGTGACTTACAATAATGAAATCTGGCAACAAATACACATGTGACAATAATGTGTGTATAAATAAGTTTCTTCTGCAAATCACATCATGAGCAGAGACAAAAGTGGAGATAAGCTGGGAGCAGTCCACAGATTTCCTTATTATACCCACAGGTTATTTAATAACTAAAATAGTGTACACTGTAGTTATCCAGGTAAGGCTTGTATGTGATGTCAAATCTCATCCTGTGCAAGCTCATTGAAAAGGTTTTTGGGTCATGTTCATTTTTTAAAACTGTAAATGCCATTTTATCAGTTCTCAAAACAAGTTGTGTGTTTACTGGGGAAGAAAGACACCATGTGGAAGTTTTATTCAATACTTGGCTTCAACATAACACAAATGACTGATTGGTTATAAATTTTCACACTAAGGGATGCACTGTGACATAAAAAACAGTCTCATATCATTCCTAGGGAATTCTAAAGGCCAGCAAAAGCTTGTGCTTTATACCCCTTTGTTTAGATTTTGGATCATTTTAAATGGCTCAGGCAACAGGTTTTCTAATTTCCCCATGGCAAATGGACCACCGTAACAAAAGAAGTAGACTAAGAATACAACCGATCTCAAGCTGGAAGAACTGCTGTAGCCCAGCACCTGAGCCAGCTCTGCCTAAGCTGCAGCTGGATTTCTGGATTTCCAAAGACTGTCTGGACCAGTGACATTATAAAGACTGGAGGCTGCTGCTCTTCCTAGCTTTTTTTTTTTTACCACTCCCTCCTCACTCTGTCCTGCTGGAATGGCTGGGGCAGGCAGGGATCTCTGGAGAATATCTAGTCCAACCCCCCTGCTAAAGCAGGGTCACCTAGAGCAGGTTGCACAGGATCTCATCCAGACATCTTTTGAGTGTATCTAGAGAAGGAGACTCCACAACCTCTCTGGGCAGCCTGTTCTAGTGCTCTTCTGCCCTCAAAGAAAATTTTCCTTATATTCAGATGGAATTCCTTGTGTATCAGTTTGTGCCTGTTGCCCCTTGTCCTGTTACTTGGCACCACTTGTTCCCATTCTCTTGATACCCGTTTTTCAGATATTTGTGGGCAATCCCCTCTCTGTCTTATCTTGTCTGGTTTCAACAGGCCCAACTCCCTCCACCTTTCTTCATAAGAGATGTTTCCTCCAGTAGAAAAAAATACAGGCACTAATAAAATATCAAAGTTCTTGATCCCCATAAGTTTTCACAGGACTACTTATGATATCAAAGAAAGTGTCCCATGGCAGGGGGTTTGGAACAAGATGGTCTTTAAGATCCCTTCCAACCCAAACGGTTCTTTGATTCTATGGTATAGTAAGTTTGTAGCTGCAGTGGAACAAGCATCAATAAGAATATAAATGCTACACACTTAGGAACCACTAGTAAGAATTTCTTCTGAAGATGGGAGCAAGAAACAAGACTCAGTAGACTGTTTCAACGGCAAGATGATTATGATTACCCCCACAGTGCAACTATGAAAAACCCAAATGCAATTTTAGAAGCAGGCACAAGACTCTCCCAACTAGGAACATATTGATGGTAAGGAAGAAGCAATGACAAGTGTTGTGCCTCCAATTAAACGGAACCAGGAACTGCTGCAGCAGAACTCTCTGAGAGAGGCAGGGACCAAGGCTCTGCTCAGGGCAGCACTGACGTGTGTCAGACAGACTGACAGCGTCTGTCCCACCGACGGGGCGCTGGGGGCTCCCGGGCACCGCCACAATGCACCGACGAGGGCGGGCCCCGAGCCAGCACGGGAGCAGCCGCGGCCCCCGGCCTAGCGGAGGAACACCCCGGGCCGCCCGCCGCCGCTACCTGGCCGCTTATCGCCGGCGACGCCGCGGCCGCCTCTCCCACCGCTTCCCCGGGCCTCAGCTTCGCCCCCGCTCCCGGCCGCAGCCGCTCGCCGGTCGCCGCTTTGTCCCCATGTCCCGCTGTCGCTGTCCCCGCCTCCGCCCCGGCCGTTGGCGGTTTGAACGGCGCGCGCGCACCCGCCCCGCCCGCGCGCGCGCCACGGGGGCGGTGCCCCTACTCAGCCATGACAGCGGGAGCCCGCCGCCGCCGCCGCCGCCACCGGGCCCGGCAGCGCCCCGGGCCGCGACTCTCGCCCGGGAGGGGCGGCCAGGACGCTGTCATGCAGGACCCTACCCCGGAACGCGCCGAGGAGAGCCGGGAGGCGGCCTCGGCGGAGGGCGGCGGGGCCTTCTGTCTGCAGAGGGTGTTCGAGGAGGTGCAGGGCTCCTCGCAGCTGAGCGCGGCGCTCGCGGAGCCGGCGGCCGTGACGGTGGTGGCGGTGGAGCGGTACCTGGCGCAGGCGCCACCCGCCGCCCCCCGCCAGTACTGGTACGACGTGACGCTCGCGGACGGCGCGCGCCGGCACCGCTGCCACCTCGCGCCGCGCCTCAACGGGCTCGTGCAGCGCGCGCACCTGCGGGCGGGCACGCGCCTCCGCCTCACGCGCTGCTCGTACCGCTACGACGAGAAGCGCCTGAACCGCGGCTTCCTCTGCCTGGAGGGGCTGGAGCGGGCGGGGGGCGCCGCCGCCGCCGCCGCCCCCGCGGGCACCCCGCCCGACGGGCACCGCCCGCTCCAGCCCCTCCGCGGGGACAATAGGCACTACCTGCCGCTCTGGAATAACGAGGATCCCTATGGAGACATGTGGGTGCCGGACAGGCCCCCGGTGCAGGTGGATGTGGACGGTAAGCCCGGAGGAGGCGACTATAAGGGTGCGGGAGGGACGCCCTGAGGCGCTCCGGGGCACCCAGAGGGAGGGGCCGGTGCCTTTGCCGTTTGTGGGGCGAGGGAGCTGCGGAAGGGTCGGGAGCACAGGTCCTGTGAGGGGCGAATGAGGGAGCTCAGCCTGGAGAAGAGGCTCAGGGGGGACCTTTTCGCTCTCTACGATCACCTGACAGGAGGGTGTAGCCAGCTGAGGTTCGGGCTCTTCTCCCAGGCCACCAGTGGCAGTGCAAGGGCACATAGCCTTAAGTGAAGGTTTAGCTTGCACATTAGGAAGAATTCCTTCACAGAAAGAGTGATTAGACATTTGAACGGACTTCCCAGGGAGGTGATGGAGTTACTGTCCCTGGAGGTGTTGAAGGCAAAACTGGATGTGGCACCTGGTGCTATGGCCTGGCTGACAGAGGATGGTGTTTGGCTACAGGTTGGACTCGATGATTTTAAGGGTCTTTTCCAACCGAATCGATTCTGTGATTGCTTGTGCAACTGGGCTGAGCTCCCTGGTATCCTCTAGCTGTGTTTGAGCCCCTTGGGAATGTGCCACCTGTGCCACAGTTCACCTGTTCCTGTGGAAAAAACC
Source organism: Acrocephalus scirpaceus scirpaceus (assembly GCA_910950805.1). Classification (NCBI taxonomy): domain Eukaryota; kingdom Metazoa; phylum Chordata; class Aves; order Passeriformes; family Sylviidae; genus Acrocephalus; species Acrocephalus scirpaceus. Next base: position 73,123,999 of record OU383776.1, read on the forward strand.
TTTTCCCCCGAGAGGATGGTGAGGCACTGGCACAGGTTGCACAGGGTTGCCAGCTTCTGGATGCTCCATCCCTGAGAGTATTGAAGACCAGTTTGAACGGGGCTCTGAGCAAATTGGTCTGGTGCCGCATGTGTCTCCCATGGCAGAGTGTTGGAACGAGATGACTCCTTTGAACCCAACCCCTTCTGTGATTCTCTGTTGCTTTGAGAGAGTTTTTTAAAATCTAGGAAACACTGACTGAAAATATGTAGCTGTGGTGCTTGTGCCCAGCTTTCTGAGGTGTCAAAAACACTGGGTGCAGCAGTAGTCTTGTGACTGGTCTGTGGGGCAGGATGCTCACGCTCAGAAGCTGCCACCCAAAATGTGGTCAGTGTTGAGGGGCTCTGGCCATTCCGTGAAGCCTGGTGAGGAGAGAGGTATAACAGGACTTGTGCACTAGTATGATTCCCTTGTAAGCTGGCATCTGTAAGAGCCCTTCTGCTCATCTGACAACACTTCCGTGTCATTTAAAATGTGTCATCACTCTCAATTAAACAAAAAAAAAAAAAAAAAAGACAACTTTGCTGTGTGCAGATAGTTCATAACAGAATTTATTAGTGAATGATATCAGCAAATGACCCTTCTTAAATATTAGAAACATTAATAAAATACATATGACATCCTGGCACTTTACTCCTGAAAACTTACATGTTCAATCATAAATGTTCTTTTTTGGTCTTTTCTTTTTCCCACCCCTTAACCTTAGTCTCCAAACTGACTAATCTTGGTCATCTGGAAATGACATGGAGAAGCAGAGTGCATTTCCACCCACTTCTTGTGAGAATCCTGCACAAATCTAGACTAAGGTACTATGGAAAACCAGAGAAAAAAATGGATATGCCTTATCAGGTAAAGAGGGATAAATGCATAGGTTAACACTCAAACAAATTGCTGTAGGATATTTGAAAATAATTTTTCCCATATAGTAAACACATAAAGTTATTTTATAGCTATTTTATATGGACAATGCTGCCTTTACAAAAATGCTGAGCACTCTAGAGCAGGAAATGCTGAATTTTGTGATTATATGTGTGCAAACTTTAGTGGATGGTTTCAGTTACTGTAGTTCATTTGAGCTTTTTGTGAAGAAAAAGTAACTTTGAGATGTTAGTACTATAACAGCCTAAACATTTCTGATCTCTATGGCTTGAGACTAGGAGTTAGTATGTCTTGTCAAAAAAAAAAAAAAGAAAAAAAGGCAATATATTTAAATGGTTTCTAGGCCTTTATTCTCTCACCTGGTGACTTTCAGATAGATTATTTTACTGTAAAATTCTTAATGATTTTTCTACTATATTTAACTTGTGATATTTTTGTGTTGAACTTGGAAAAGGAGACTGGAGGTGTGGTGGGTTAAAAATGCTTTTTACTGCTCAGTGGTCTGCTCAGTTTCAGATTAAGCATTTGCCCGGTTTAAAAACTGGGGATTTTTTCAGCCCTAGTATTCAGTCCAAGTTCTGGAACATCCTCTATATCCATTTGTAACAGAAAAGTCGTTTATGACTCAAGCATCTGGTGCATTATCCAAAATAAATACATGACAGAATGATAATAAATGAGTGTATTTTGTCTTCTTTTCCTTCAGGCTTACTTTGAAGTTGCTGATGGCTCAGGCATGATGTCAATGGTTTTGTGGAATTCACTGTGTCCTGAATGGTATCACAGTATGAAGGTTGGCACAGTGCTCCTCCTTGCCAAGTATGCCATCAAAACCAGTTACCCGTTCAAAACACACCCCACCCCAGGGGATTCACAGATGAAGAGGTTTGCTACAATTGGTTAAGTATTGCAGAAACCTATTTTGAATCAATGAAATACAGCTGTGCAAAGTAGTTGTCGGTAGAAATAAATTAGAAAATGATCCATTGCTGAGACTAATTGACAAGGTGTAAATCCATAATTAGTACCTCTGAAAGGCATCTGAGCATCCAGGTTCTTGCTGTAGGATATTGTTTATATTGAATGGGTCTACAAAGTTTACTCCCATAATTAGTTAAAGCCTTTATTTAAAAAATAAAGAAATAAAAAAAGAATCACTGATATCAGGAACTGAGGATATAAAGATAGACCTCTGGTAATGAATTTTAATCTGATTCTAATTCTTGCTTACTAATACCCATATCACTTGTACACTGCTCACACCTTTTTCCAGGTCATTGAAGGACATTATCACCTCATCTGATTTCAGATTTTAGTTTATACTGTCAAGGCCCACAGTATCTGCACAGCTTCACGGAATAAAAAGTTGCATTGATGACTTCTGTGTGCTGAAAGAGCATCACTGTGGGAGTGTGTGTATGAAGAATATTCCTTGGCTATGAAAAAGCATTTTCTTACTTGCCAGTTGTTTAGTGTGGCAGATACTCAAAGGAGCTGTACTACAAAAATACAAGTCCTGCAATATAACAGTAATGGCCTTTTCAAACTGGATTTGATCAACTTTGGGGTTGTTTTCTCTCCTCCTTCAATCTGTATGAACTCTTTTCTGTTTCGTGCTTTTATGCTCAGAATAAAAAAATGACAGGCAACATTCAGAAAATTCCAATAACTTCCTGAAACAATGTGCATGTTGGTGAAGGGTGATGTATGTATAACTTACTGACAATGACAGTTTCCTAATGGAGTTGCTACAGTGCACAAAAATAAGCAATGTTTTCACTGCCAGAAGCAATATCTTCCCTGACTGATAAATATTTGCATTAAAGCCAGATCTCAATGTCTGAAGTATTTGTGATGACTTGGCAGGAGATAGAAATGTTTAGCCAAGCATGGAAGTTTGTGAGAGAAGGTGATGACAATTACAAGCCAACCCCGAAAACAATTATAATTGCCACAAAACCTTTCTATGCAGAGAAGACAGAATAAAATATGCCATCTGAGGTGACTTTCTTTGTGGGCAAATGTCTCTGCATTTCCATGGCCTTATTCACTCTGCATTTCTGATTTCTTACGAGCATTATTGGGGTGGAAGTGGGAACAAAGAGATCCAAATGGCCAACTCAGCTACTGGGCTGTAAAGGGTAATAGCTGTGTAATGGAAAAACATTGCTCCATTGGAAAGTGCCATGGTGCACAGATAAACTGCAGAAACTGTAAATCTTTGATTCATACAAAAATATGTACAGAATCTCAGTTCTTTGCACAAAGCTAAGAATTTTGTCTTAATATGAATTCACATAATCCTATGATAAATGGATGGATGGTATGACCATATGTCCTATAAGAAGAGAATCACAAGAGAACAGAATATTGAGAAGAAATTCTAGAGCATTTGTAACATGGATTTTGTGCAACTTCCATTGCATGAAGATCTTTGTTGTTGTTCAGATGAAGTGAAATTTATTACCTGACTAAGTATCTCTCTATATGCCCAATATGGGGCAATATTTCAGGTTTCAATTACATTGAATCACTTAAGTAACCATTACTTTTTTCTTCATTTATTTTCGATTTGTAATTCCATCAAATCACAACTTTCCACTGTGTGCTTAGAACTATTCACTTGCAAATATTGTACAATATTGTACAATGTATCTGCAGAGTTATCAAGTGCCCAGTATTAAAGGATTTCCAAATGGAGAGTCCTGCAAGGTGCTAGGCTTCAGGCACATCCCTAGACTTCTGTGGACTGAATTCTGCATTGCTGGCCCCTGTCTGCAGCTGCAGCATTGTGGGACTTACTGAGAGGTGCCATTTCACAACCTAAAATCTTTAGTTGGAACTTAGTACCAGTGCCTTGAATTCCACTGCCAGACAGTGAACACATTTCAATGTCACACATCACTGAACTTGTGTGGCACTGATGACAGTCTGGACTGGCCTTAGCTCCTGACTCATCCCAGGGTATAATCCCGAGCTGGGTGTGTGACTTTCATCTAATCTCAGAAGAATGAAACAGTGGAGAAATAGTTTTGATGCATGGGAAAGTATTGTGTCAGGAATTTTCTCAGTGATGCTCTCCTAAAAGACCATATGCAAACCCACAATTGCCCTCCAAATACATTTCTAGAAAGCTGAAGCCTAGAGAATCTGACTTGAAGTAGAACACCTTCCTAATGTTTCTCTGGCAGGGTGAGGCGCCAGATATAATTACATAAACAGTTGTATGCATTATTTGTATCTACTTAATTACTTTTCTGGGTGCATTATTTGAATAATCCCTTACTCAAACCCAAGGAACTTCATCAGAATCTGACTTTTCCATTGCAAGATTTGTCCAGCTATAAGACCATAGAGTACTGTCTTGTGTATTCTAGAAGCTGAAGCCATTCTTCCTGTATTTTTTAATCTGGTTGAAGAACACCTTGCTTGCCCCAATGTTTCACCATGTTTGTAATTTAGCATCTATCAATTTGATTAATAAATTAAAATTTTCAGGTGCTATAGAATAGGCATGAGAAGACCTTTTGTTTTACACCATGACCATGGTGTATTTCTATCCTATTAATAATTACCTGAACTGGCATCAAATATGGAAATTCTTGTGTGCAAGTTCTGTTTTACTTTGTTGTCTGCACATCAGTTTCAGATCTTACTGACATTTGACAACAAAGCTAGTGTAAAAATTACTTTGTATCTAATCAGTAGGGTTGGATTAGTTTCTGTTAAAATACTGTCTGGATTGGACTAATTGGCTCATGTAGGCAATGGAAAGTTTAACATTACTCAGATGATAAAATTGCTTTTTTGTAGCTCAATTCCTTGCTTTATTTTGATGAAAGCCTGAACTCAGAGAAATGGATTATTAATTTCACAGAAACTTTACCCTGTTTTTTTTAGTGGTTTGTTGTTATTTTTGTTATTATTTTAACAATTATAACGATGGTTATGATAATTTATGTTCAAGCCATGAATGTTACTGACTTTCTTATCTTTGTCAGAAATTAGCCTTAATGTTCGAGATCCTCCTACTGAAATAAGTATTATTCCAGAAGAAATGGTTAAACCAGAGTGGGGCTTACCTGAAGTTAAATACAGGTTTATCACAAGGTAAAATAGAAATTTTTTTGTTATCAAGCTGGAATTTAAATTGCACTACCTTACAGTGAATGTTAATTGGAAATGCTTTTTGCAAAGTTTCTAAGAAAGCTTACCCAGCTTTCTTCTATTTTGGTTTTAGGTCAGAACTGGATGACTTACCACACAATTATTCCTGTGATGTTATTGGTCTTGTGACGTTTGTAGGAAGGGCTGAGCGAGCCAGAAAAAGAGGTTTTTCTATAAATACGACTTTCAGAATTTATCAAATAGTTTCTAAATTTCTAAGCAAATGCTTATACATTTTTCTTAATATTTGTTTATATAGAACACAGCGAAGACTTCTGGCTCTATCGTTGGGCACATGCCATTGATGGGACCTCAGACCAACCATTCATACTGGAATTGTTTGCAACTTCTCAGCCAGATGTGTTTGAGCATATTCATCCAAGTACTCATCTCTCTATAATACTTATTAATAATTATTTGTAATGTTTTTCTAGTTCATTGTGAATTTCTGATTCTGAAATTAGTTGCCACTGAATAAAAAAATGCCACGATTTATCTCCTCAAGCAGAAGATAGTTGATCAGAAATTAAAATTTAAGAATAAAAAGAAGTTTAAATATTTGAATTTTTAAATTACAAACCAATTAAATTACAAATTGCAGTCTGTCAGTTAGTGTAAACAATTAGATGGACAGCTGGGCCTGGGACTCCTCTGATCCCCTTCCTTTCAGACATTTCTGTTAAGAAGCACCTGGGCAGCATCTCTTGCATAAGAGGAAATTAAAGGCAGTAGCTGATCAAATCTCTTGCTCTTCCTGACCTGTAAATACCTGGTTTTTCTGGACCAGAATAATTTAAGAGGGTTGAGTGAAGAGAGAGGTGAAAGCAGAAAAGCTTCATTTCTTTGAATCAGTGGTTTTTGCCCAAACAGGAGTCATCACCTAGCTGTATTAGGTATCACACATGAGCTAAGAGTAATAAGTTTCGAACTAGGGTATCCTTAATGAAGGATTTTAAAAGAGCTTTAAATATTTCTTTTTGCTTTTTTTCTCTTCTCCAAGCACTCATCCTTTTTTAACACTAGTTGGTGTTGATACGTACTTTTTATATCGTTTGATGCAGCACCAGCTGCACAGTCCTGCTAAGATTATGGCTGCATTCATCCTGGGTGGTCTGGGGAAGAGGGAAAGAGTGGCATTTCAGTGTTTACCTGAGATACTAACAAATGAGTGAGTTTGAGCTCTGTTTAGAAGTTTTGTAGTAGCATGCCATAAATTCTCATGATTTTATACTTCTTATCCTTAAGAAATACAGTGATCTAATAACAATATTTGTACTATTTGTTTCAATGATAACCTACTCGATAAAGTATCTCATGTTTTAGTTGTAATATCTGTGCTGAAATTAAATTGAAGTTTTAATTGCACATCAATATGGTAACTTATAATGGAGACTCAAAACATGCGTGAAACATTTGTAGGGTCAAGAACTAAATTGTCTTGTTTAGATGATTTAATTAAATTAATCCAGTGTGTGTCAGTCTTGCTATTCTAAAATCAAAAACTGTCGTGAAGGAAAAACTGAAGTTTTTTTTTTCTCCAGTGACATACTTGGTGTGTACACAGATGAGAGTGATCCAGGGCCTCACTGAGAGTCCTTCCAGGACAGTTTACCTTACAACTTCAAATGAAAGTCAAATATTCATCACAGGTAACTTAAACTAATTCTACTTTTATGTAGTTCTCATATTATTTCTTTGGAAAGGGTGTTTTCATTTTAGAACAAAGTAATCAGTGCAGACTATGAGGTAATAATGCAACATCATTGCAGAAAAGAAAAAGGCAAATGGTATTTTTGTGAGGCATTAAAATGGGTTTATCTTGTGAGAAGTATTTCTAGGTTAAGACATATACTTACTAATTCTTTCAAGCTGTTAATCTTTTGATAGGGTACAATGGTGATTACCACTTACTTAAAACATTAAAAAACACTTGCAGCTTTTCTATTCTAAGCGCTCTAATTTTTTGGTTTTTTTCTGTTATTTAACATTTGTCTAACTTTCGGTGTCAAATGCAAGTGTAGTCAAGAAATTCAGGGTACTCATTTTGTAAAACACTCTTGAGAAAAGACATCTTTTTTACTCTCTTTCTTAATTTGTTTTTTCTAGGTAGTGTTCAGGGGAGTTTCAAAATGAGAACAAATTTCGCTAACCTGCTTTGGTTTTGATACCTGATTATTTTTGTTTTGAAAGGGTGGCACAAGGGCCAGCCATACACCAAGGATGCCAAAGTGAAAAACTTCATTCAGTGGACAAAATCACAAAGTGAAGCTGATCAAATAAAGAAAACTGTCATCGGTGGCTATTACCCTTTTCCTCGACCTCCTGATAGCTTTTTGAAGTATTGTAAAAATAATGAAGGTATCATATATCAAATGTCTGTAAGATTTGTGGCCTTTTTCAGTCAGTCTTACTCCAAGAAAATCTCCCTTTCGTGGCTAAATGTTTCATAGGCTAAATCCTCACCTCACAGAAAATATCACACTGTTAGCTGCAGGAGAAGCTGACATGAGTTGCACATATACCCAGAAGTTTTGCTCGGAATATTCTGCTAAATTAAGATTTAAAATAGTTATTCTTAAGGGTGTATTGAACTGGAAATTTCACCTGAAACAGAAATGGTGGTGTCTGATAATGCATGCTAGTGGATGCTTATGAGCTAAAGAGGTTTATTGTTTTATTTTTTTCCATGTGTTGTGGATAACAAAAAGGTTTAGAATTCTTTAAAAGCATAAGTTCATATCAATGTAATATTTAGTAAAAAAAAACTAGTCTTGTATTCAGAGATTTTGCTATTATATTTCTCTAAAACTTGATTCTGGAATTTTTTTTTTTGCAGTTGAATCAGTTTTGAAATCCATAGGTGAAATAGGGAAAGAGATTGAAGACCTGCACTACAGAGAACACAAGCAAATTGCTGTTCAGGGAATAATTAGTGCCATAAGATGCATCAGCTATAACGATGCAGCTGAGGAAGCCCCAGGAGGGGAATTCGTCCAGGTACGGTGTGTAAGAGTTAATGCCAAAGCAGCTGTGGTTGAGAGAATTAGGATTGAGAATTTTGCATTTGAGTTCAGAACCTTATTACATTGTCTCTTAATCTGATTTTTGAGAGCAAAATTTTAAAAAGCAGTGATTCTGTGCTTCTCTGGAAGTATTTTGGCAGTCCTCTGTACAAGTTTAAAAGTGTTTAAAAGTTACTAGTTTGACTGATAACCTGATGTAAACTGGAGTGTGGGAGAGGCAACTGCTGCAATGTGCTCACTTGTCACTTTCTAGACAGAATTTACCTTATTAACATGATTAGATAATTTCTGCTAGATGTAAGGTGGCTGTTACAAATTGCAGATTTTTGAGTTGGAAGAAATGGCTTTAATTGCATTGAAAGTCTTAAAAAATTAACTGTTGTTGCAGCAAGATACTTCTCAGTCTCTTGGAAGTTCTTCTGTGTCCAAAGAAGACTGTTTTGACATGGGAAAAAATGAAGAAGTTGAGTCTTTTCTGGGGCCACCCTACACTCCTGGGGAACATCAGCACCAAGCTCTGCAGTCAAAGGGGAGTTCAGTCAAGAGAAAGACAACATACAGATGCCGTAAGGATGCAGAACAGTAAGCTCTCTTCATAAATATGTGGTGTATCTTCTAAAAAGTGTTTTCAGAAATTAGGCCAGATCCCAGGCTGTAGAAAGTACATAAGAAAGGTTTAAAAGCATATATAGTTGAGTCTTCAAAACCTAGTTACCTACTTTTCCTAGTATCAGGTGATGACAATTATACTGTTCATCATAAAGAAAGTGCTCTCTTCTGAGTAATATTTATACTACTTTGTTATTAAGCTCACAGATTTGAAATAAAAGTAGTTAATACTTGAACCAAAAGTGGTTGTAGAGACATAGCTGTCACAACAATTACAGTGGTGTGAGGAAATCAGATATCTTGACTGAAAATGCAGAATCAGGTATACCTGTTCCTTAATTTCAAACACACATTATTTTTGATTTCTGGGCAATGGGGTGTACTGCATGTAGCTGTAACTTGCTGTCAGAAAGGAAGGTAAATGGTGGTCATGTGCTAGCCTAGGGGCACAGACTAACTTGACTGTATTTCGACTGTGTTAGATTCAGGAGTAAAGTAACTGGTTGCCTAAGATTGCCCTTTGTTGCAACATATGTGTAGAATCTAGTAGTACACCCATACTCATTATTGAGAGCCTGGTATATACATTGACAGATGGAAAGTTTCCAAAGTCAGGCCAGTCATATCTGGGTTTTTTTGCAGTGGATTTCTTATACTATAAAGGGTATATTTTTCTTCTTTGCTTTTCACATCTGTAAGTCATAATGTGTGAAGAGAATGGATATTTATACTATTTTGAGGGGAAATGAAATAAAATAGAATTAGGATTGAATGAAAACTTAGTATTAAGAAAACCTTGGTAAATAGAAGTTCTGTCTAGGCAGTGTTATAGCAAACTTAGTGAATTCTGTTCCGTATGAAGACTTCCAAATTTGAGTATCTTAGTTGAGTTCTGCCTGAAAGAAAAACATCAAAGTCCCTTGCTTTGTGAATTTCCATTTAAATAGATACTGAAAAATAATGGTGAATTTCCTACTTTAAGGGGAGATACATCTGTTAGTCCTGTATCCTCTTACCCCTATTTTACACGGACTGTAAGAAGAAAACTTGGGTAAGTCATATGAAATAATTATGTTGAATAATTGCAATAATCAAACAAAAATAGTCTGAGTAAAAATTTTACAGATTAGGAATCTCTAAGGAAGTAAAATGAAAGAACAGATCAGGGCAGAGTTTAGTGTTTTCTATTCACCATCTGCACTGACTCTAAATATATCTGAAACATAATTTCGGGTGTGTTAGTAAATATCTTATATTGGTACTACTACTACTTCTACTAAGGGAATATATAATAACAGAGGTTCATCATGGTAATTAATGGATTTTCTGGTGGTGGCTGAGCTGTACATTTTCCCTGATGTTACAGAGGCGTTAGTACAGTTGTCCCTGGGAAGCCATTCCCCTGGCTTCTTTTAAGCCCCCAGCACTCAGTTGTTGCATAACTCAGTTTGGATCCATAGAAGGTAAGGGTTTTTTGAAGTCCAGATAGGAATTTGAAATCCAGAGCCCTGTCAAGTCTGGAACCTACTGAAATAACTACAAAAGTGAAATTATTAAGAGAACTGAATGAGTGCTTTTATTTGTTAACCAGGGGCTACAAGCTGCTTGCCTTTGTGCATTTTATTTAAGGGCCATAAATTCTTGTCACCTGTTCGAGACAGAACATGAACAACTTGAATGTTTGAACTCCTTGATGTCAGTAATTTAGAATGTTTGTGTATTTTGGCAGTGGTCTGGATTTGTGTCATAACTATACAACACATATACAGCTCAGTTGCCTCTTTGGTTTACTTTTAGCATCTTTTCCTTTTCCCTCCTAAACCCAAGAGTCATGGTACTAGGAATAGGGCAACAGTGGTAATGAGGGAGCTGATCAAAGCTGTTGACCATTCTGCCAATATTGCTCCCCTACAAGCATGCCTGTTTTCTTGAAACACATTTACTGGAAGCTAATTTGCAACAGCTTTTTCTGTGGAATAAATGAGGCTCTTTTGAACCCATGTGTCTGTTGTTTCCTAGTCCTTTTGGTAGAAACTGCATTTTCTAGGAGAAATGGTTACCTGGCTTTGCAGCTGGTTCGTTAAAAGCATCACCTGGCTTTAAGGTCTGCAGGTGGTGCAGGAGTTTGCAGGTACTTGTGCAAATCCATAGGAAAATCAGGAGGTTTTCCTTGACTGTAAGGAATCCTATTTTCTTTTGCTTGCTGAGAAATGTTCCGCTGTTTCCTGGGTGGGGGGTAAGGATGGGAAGAATGTCTTCTCCCCATTTCTTATAGGTGAAGTCAGAAGTTAAGGCATGTTTACTTTGTTCTCTGCTTTTCTCAATCTGCTACTCTCCTCGCTACCTGTGTGTCCACTCTATGCCATTAGTGCTAGAATCCCAGCTAAAGGAGGAGAAAGTCTGTGTTGGATTATGGAAAGCTGTTTCACTCTATATAATTCAAAGGTAACTCGTATATTTCTGTAACTAACTATAGAATTGTGCTGAATTCTCCAAATTGCCAAAGAAAAATAGAAAGTTAGCCGACATACTTCAAATTGCATTGTTTTCTGTTCCTTAGGTGTAGCAGAATGTCAGCTCTCACTGAAATACTTTAATATGTTGATGAAATAACAACAGTAGTTTTAACAAACTTCACATATTTCACAGAATATTCTGAGTTAGAAGAGGCCCACAAGGATCATTGAGTCCAGTAGTAGAGATATGTTTTAAAGTAGGTATTCTAACTTAAACTGTTCTGCATCAAGTTTCTTGTATGTTGTTTTCAGCACATGGTTGCATTTTTGGGTTTTTTAAGCAGTAAGAGCTTATTTTGAGGCTTTTTATTGACAGCTACAGTTCCTGCATTTCTGAGGTAACTTACCTGATTTTTGAGGGTTTCAGAAAGAACAAAGAAACTGGGCAATTTAGTATTTTTGTTGATATTTATATCCTTGTTTGTAAAGATCTTCCACGTAATGGTATTTCTAAGCATTTAATTTACTCCAAAGTAATTTAATTTTTAGAGAATGAAGTGATGGTGAGTGAGGAAAGATCAAGAGTTTCAGAAAGAATTCAGAAAGGAAGTGAAAAAAGCACAGTAGTTTTCGTGGAATTTTAATCTTTGTAAATTTAGCATGTTACCGTGGAATTGCTGCACTACATGTTTCCACCCCATACTGCTTGAAATGAACTTGTTTGCATGCTTCTGTCCTTGCAGTTTCACTTCTGTATTTTTTTGTCATGTAGACCCTTTTGTCCTATTTCCTTCCCATGGGTGTGACAGCTAGGGCATGGGCACTCTATATTATAGGGAAATTCATCTTGAGGTTTGTATGACCAAAAATTTCACACCATGTGATGTTTCCTTCACAGCTCTTTTTCACATAAATCAGAATTTGTCAGGGAGAAATTACTAGATACCAAAACTCAATTTGTGTAGACTTGTCAAGTTACCATGAAAGGCTGTTTAGTCTCTCTTGTTACTTGCTGTGGTAGATGTGTTTACCACAATGGTGTCAGAACAGTTAGTTCATTTCAAGCCAGTCTATAAAATAAGTTTTACCAGTTTTATCAGTGAGTGGGATGTTTTGTTGTGTTATTTCAAGGCACTTTACTTCCTTGAATTGTTTGGGCATAGCTGTGAGTTGTAACTATTTTTTTTTCTTAATTTCATTTATCACATTTAGTCCCAGTGCTTAGGAAATGGGTGTGAAGCATGGGACGTGCTTATTTTCCCAATAGCTTCTGAAAATACTGATATACCATATATTTTGATTGATGTTATTTTCAATGACAGTACTTTAAAGTAAAATGACTGACAAGTTGAATATCAATGTATCTGAAAATGAAGTGTGCATCTGTGAAAAGTGGGGGCCTGCAGTGTGCAGGCTAAAAACAGCAAATCTGGCAGGGCACAAATTCTCCTAAAACTGGCATGGATAAAAAGCTGTGGGTGTTGTGGTGTACAACAGCAGGAGCACACTGCAGTAAGTGGAAGGATTTGGGTGGCCTCAGGTGCATTGCAGACGTAGTGACTTGCAAAGAAGTACGTGGCCTGTGTTAGAGATAAGTAGTTTCCCTTACAAGCCTAGCTCAAGTCAGGCTGTTCACACATCCAGCACAAAGCAGGCCTGGAGGGATAATGTGTTGGGCAGGTAGAAATTATCCCAGCTACAGATCTGTGAAAGAAGTGGGGAAGAATCGTGACAAGTTTTTTTCATATTTTCCTGAGGCTCTGGTTGCTTTAAATCAGAGCCTATTCACTTCCAAAACTAGATAATTTCAAAAGAATAAAAAACATGGTATGCCCTTTCCATGATATCCACTTGTCAGCAATATGACTTGGTTTAATCCTGTGCTGTAATGAGGAGAGAAGTTGGTGTGTATCTAACTTGACTTGTTTGTTTCTGAGCAAACCTTTCTTTAAACTGTGCTGGAGTTTCATTTTATGTTTGACAGATCCAAATCTCAAAAGTGAAAATTAATTTTCTGGGCAGTAATTGCACAGGTTGTACTGCTTAAGTGAGGGTTCTTCTGTGCCTAGATTTGGACATCACAAGGAAGTCACTTCAGTGATGATATAGCCATGATAGGAGTGCATTTCATAAAATGTATTTTCATAGTCAAAACCCACAGTGTATTTCCTTTTGTCTTTTCACTAGATACTATTTTAGATATTTTCCATTTGTTACGAAATGTTGACATGAAATTTTCAAGATTCACTGTAGTATGAAATAGAAAAAATTATTTAAAAACCTGCAAATCCTTATGAAATACATTACGTCCACTAAACAACATATTCATCTTTGATTCTGTTTTTACTATATCTTGTAGTTATTATTAACTACTTTGATGGTCTGGAATTTTAATGGTACCTCAACAAAGTCTTACCTGTTGCAGTTGTTTGTGATGCAAGATAATCAAGATAGCCTTTTCCCTAAGTTTTTCAGACATCATGGTGAGTTTTATTCTAATAAGAGGAATGGATGAAAGAAGAAAAGAATAAATGGGTGTCAGAGCTTATGTTACCATGTTTGCTTGCAGAGTGCCTCGTGTTTTTCTCCCGCATAATATCCTAGGTAATTTATTAGAGATTGGTAAAGAATAGTTTCTTACCATAAATTCAAAACTTTATGGTTAAAAAAGGAAAGTCTTAACAAATACCTCATTTGGTCGATCGAACTGATCATCACAGCAGGACAGTATGTCCACAAGAAAATAGAGATTTGGCATTTCTGTCGTTTTGGATTCCGGAGTGCTGACATGGCTCCATTCATGCTGTGTTTCTGGGTGCTGAAGGGGATGACAGGACAGTGCAGCCACATGCTGAGCACCAGGTTTTTGCGATCGAGTCACCTGTTGGTCACCTGCGATGTTTGGCCGTGTCACACATGGTATTTCCGCCAGGTGCCCGTAGGGGGCAGCAGACACCGAGTATAAAATCGGCTCATTTCACTTGAACTCGTATCATTTATCACTAGAAGCCTGTCTTTTGCTGCATGGAGTTTGAGGTTAATTAGGTTTAAGATAAATAAATATATATATATACACACCATATAACTTTCTTTTTATAGTTTAGATGATTATCAACATGGACATTCTGTGCAAGATAAAAATGGACAGGCTGTGTCAGACAGTTTGCAGTACTGCACAGGTAAGTTGCAAATAGTTGTTATGTTAACTTTAGGAGGCTTAAGACTACTTCTTTACTTCAAGTACAAACCAGACAACAAAAATATCCTTATAACCTTTGTTAAGACAGTTCCTCTGTACATCTGGCTGCATCAGCCTCTGGGGAGGCACTGTAGCAATGTATCATCAGTGTCATTCTACTCAATGTTCCCTACTGTGTTCCAATAGATGGCTGAAAGGACAGCATTGGATTGTTTCCTATTATGGGCAATAAATTCTCAGTGTATCTTTATACAAGTTTTAAGTTAGTTTAGTGTTTCAGAAGCACTTTATAGTGTAAGACCTCACATTTTCTCTTGGCCCTAATAATTTCTGCCATGTCTTCATAATTGAAATGTTCTAATGAAAATTATTCCTTATTTAACAGAGGAGTGGTACAATTATATAAGCATATAAGCAACTAAATGTTTTCTGTGCTTATAATAGATCAAGAAGGAGTGAGTAACACACCTGAAACTGAAGAGTTTGGAAGAACTTGTGATTCCTGGCAGAGTGACCTGTGGGCACAAGTGAAAGACAAGTTAATGAATTATTTTCATCACAGCAAAATTTTCCCAGAAAGTATCCCATGTAAATTTGATTACGTGCACAAAGACTTACTTATGCAACAGTACAACCTTTATGCAGCAGTGCACCAGCCAATAGAAGCCAGGACAGATAAAAACATCAATGAGTTTAAAAGTGCTAATGGCCTTGGGTATTACGAAGTGACAGTTCTGGGTAAGTAGCTTGCCTTGTAAAAAAGGTTAAGCAAGAGCAGAGTAAGTTCATCAGAAACTGAATGGATTTCTCTGAAGCAATCACTTGATTCTGAGTATTTCCTGAGATTTGAAAAATTATTGACATTTTAGATTTTGTTAGAATCCTCATTTAAGGTATTTTTTATTCTCATTAAACATACTTTTCAGTGAAACGCCCAAATATCTTGTTTCTAGTATCACTTTCCATATAATTTCAGTTTGTGGTGTAGTCTTATGAATGTTATTTCAAGAATGTGTGTAGTCCTTAAACTGTTGATTATTTCAGTTAGATGTAGGTCCTGTTCACTATTTCAACCTGATGTAATCAGGCAAATTATTCAATTGTGCTTGTCAGCTGACTTTCTGCTGGAGAGGTGTTTATCAGAAACAAGTTAGTGTTTCTAAAAGGAAAAAGACAACTATAAATGCTTCTTTTCAGCATTGTTCTTATTGTTCTTATATTTTTTTTCATACTGTTGCTCCTAAAGTGCCTTCTTTCCATGGCAAAAAATGCAAGACTGTATTTTAGCCATACTCATTAACTGCTCCATGCTGCTTCTAGTACATGAAGTGTCAGTTGATTGATTTTTATTTATTAAAATATAAATATGCAGGTTGATGTGTATCTGTTTGCTAGCTTTATTGAGGATTATTAAGTTTAATTTTTTTTTCCCATTAAAAGGAGACAGAAATTGCCTTGCTTAACAATGCTCATGTTAAGTTCCCATAATTTAAAAGTTTTCATTATTTGCTAAGGGATATTTGCAGAGAAGATGTTTGAATATTTGAAGTCATTAGAATCCTGGCACTAACAATACAATATTGAAGATGAAAGTAGCACTGCATTGCACACTTTTTTGGTTGTAAAGTTAATTTCTCTTCCTGTACAGATAAAGTTAAAAGGAGGGTGAAATGACTTCCAAGGTTTCATGCTTTCTGAACTATCAGCATGGTTAGCCTTAAACCATAGTATTTCATAGCATCATATTAATTTGAATGTGCTTGTGTATAATCCTGTATAGAAACATATTTTTAGACATTAGTTATTAACTAATGGACAAAGACCATGTAAATAAAAATCAGTGCAGTTGTTTGTTTTAAAAAAAAGAGAAGTGGTGTACAAAGTTGCTGATGGGCTGAATATGAAGTTTTCTAACATAAAATATTTTTCTTCAACAGGTATAAACCATGACGTAGCAATAGATGTTGCTTTTCTTCCCCTGTTTTACCCTGACAAGCCCCACTTATTTCAGCTAGAAGACATTCAGAATGATACATTATTGTCTTGTATGAGTTGTATCTCTGCATGCCAGAAGACCGGCACCAGCAGTGGGAGACTTTGTGACACATTTCCTCTTTCAGGTGAGACTGCCTTTCAGTGATGTTACTCATTTATCATTTCTTGGTTTATCTTTCAGAGTTAATCCTCTGTAGAAGTCTCTGGTGTAGGTCAGACATCATTCACCTCTTCAGTGAAAGAGATGTGAATTCTATTTCACTACCTTTAGTCAATTTCTGTAATACTGAACTTTCAAGGCAGTTTTTGCTGGAGCTGTTATCATCCTCTGGAGACAGTATTTTAATATCCAAAGTAAAAGCTCATATCTAATTCTGATGCTGTCATTTCTAGTGGTGGAATTTATGAATAAAATTTTTCACTGAAAGAAGGTTGAACCTTTGCACACTACTGTATGGAAAACATTATCAATTCTGTACACCTTTTTACTGTGTAAAGAGTATACAGCAAATGCCTTTTAAAACCACCTTTCCTTCTAGATGAAATTGTAAAAGCAGCAAAGGAGCTCGATGGCAAACATGTTATCTGCATCTTGGACATCTGTCACTTGGGTGATGATAAGGTGGAAGTCTTTCTGAGCAAAATCTACAAGACAGTGGAATCAGATGTGCTGGATCCAGAGTAATTTAATAATTTATATTTAAATGTATAGTATTCAAAAAGAGGGAAATAAAATTGCTGTAATTTGAATACACCCTCTACACATTGCACTTTTCTAGAACTAGCAGACACAATATAAAATCATATTTCTTAGGGCAGTTGTAATGGTCATCCATGGGAAGGACAATTGCTGCCTTTATTTTTCAGTCTTGAAACAGATTAGACAATGTCTTGGTCACTGATATTCAAGAAGGATGAATAGGCAGTACAGAGAGCTGATCATTTGGCAGGATACCAAGGAGTAAAAGTGATTGTCAGCTTGGCCTGTACACAAACAGATACAGAAAATGTATATATCTGAGTGAGAACTGAGAAGAGAGGCAAGCTTTCCTAATATTTAAGGCGGCGTTTGCGAACTAATTAATGGGCTGTGATGAAAATTTAGGCTGGAAAATAGAATAATCTTGGGGATTAGAGTTTTGATGTTCTTTAATGATTTTTTTTAGTGAAGGCTACCAGAGGCAGCCTAACTGCTCTTTAGGCTTGAAGCTTAATGTGAAATGTATTAAGTACCATGGTGCCTTTAGTACCGTGATCCAGGAAACCAGTTTCAGTTCTTTTCACCTGAGCAAGGTCAGGTGCTATTTTTTTATATGTCTGCTTTTGTACGTAGAGTGTTAGGTAGTGAGTATAGCATCCAAACGTTTTTAACATATTTTATTCATTAATAGGAGTAATGAAATATTTTTAAATAATTTTTTATTGGAACTTCCTTCTACCTTTGGAAGAGAAAAACTCTTTTTAAGAAGTGCTAATTATGTCAGGATATTCAGTTTGCAACTTCATTTTTAGGTGTGTTCTGAGTACATAAAGGAGTTCAGCAACTATGAGAAGCTGCAACTTCCTCAAGAGCAAAAGGCTGGAAAATTCTGCCAACTTTTTGCCTGTACTAAGGAGCAACTGGCTCCTGCTGGTCCAGAATCAAGTAGCACATTTTTCTCCCATGTTAAACAGCCTCAAATCACTTAAAGAACTGGATTCTTACAAAATTATTTTCAAGCAGGAGCTCATTGCAATTTGACTACCTGTCCATTTGAAATGCTGCTCTCAATTCAATTCTTTGAGAAGAAAGAATTAGAGACTTGCCAGGTAAATTGTACCATTACTGACCAAAGCCCATGGAGTTAATTTATAGGAACAGATATATTCTTAAGCACACTTTAGAAGCCTGGTCATTGGGGATTACCTCTTTCAACTAGTTGCCTACTTGTCTACCTTTGGGGCAGTGGACTTTGTCCTTAAATACTTAAAGTCTGTGCCCTATCTTCAATGAATGGTAATTTGACACAGAAATGTAATGATTTTGTTACATACAAGTTCATAGGCAACTTCAGATAAAGAGTAATTAAATTATTAAAATTATTTTATCTTTCTAGTGTAGTTTACAGTTTAGAATTATATTATGGAGAAGTTTAACTTAAATTGCACTGGAACTGAAAGTCAATGAAATGTGACTGTATTGTATCTGCCTATTTGATATGAATCAGAAGTATTAGTTCTGGAGCAATGTTTGTCAACTCATGCCTTTCAGAGTACCCAGAGAAGGCAAAATGAAAACATACCAACCCAAGAAGAGTGGGGTGTTGCTTGCAGTGTTATTTGTGTCATTGTGCTACTTATGGGTATGTGAAGGTGAGAGGCCATTGCTCTGGAGCAAGAGTCATACAGCACTTCATGTCCTAAACTGAGCCTGCTGACTGTGTCAGCCAGTGTTTTTTATTTACATATACTTCAGTTCGAAGTCTAATTTTAATGAAACTGTTCTTTCTTAAGGCAATTTTTAAAGGAATTATCTTTGTGCAAAAGGACTGATGTGGCTGACATTGTCACAGAGCCACATTGGTGAGATGGTTCAGCCACCTCCCTCCATCCCATGCGACAGAAATGCAGCCAAAAGCTGTTTGTGGCATTGCACTGCTTAATACACTTTAAACATAAAGCATTAATTATTTCATCCTATATGTTAGAACTTCCTAACTCTAAAAGAAATACCAGAATTATGTGGAATACAGATAATATCTGTAAAAAGTTCAAGAATATAATTTGATTTTACTCAAGTATTTGAAATTTTTCATGGCAGAAGCTAGGAAGAGGAGATAGTTAGTCTTGCAGAATGGGGTGCTAGTGTTGGAAGCATAGGCTTTCTTCCTATGTGTGCAGCTGGTGAATATCGAATGCCTGTAGTAGACTTGGAATTTTACCTACTCTGGATCAATCTGTAGAGTCACCATCCTGCTAAATAACACTGAACTTGATATGTGGAGTTCAATGACTGAAGTGCTGCAGTGTTACTGTGATTCTACCATTCTGCCTGTCTCCCTCCTTCCTGCTCAGTGTAAAATATCAGAGGACATTTCTTTACTGTGGAAGGTGTACCTGACCAAAGAACTTTAAAACTTTACATGTCTATGTTTCTTGTTTTTTCAGCATTAATTTCAAAGAATGGAGGAAGGTAGAGCATATGTAGCTAGTGGTACTTTTGAGTGCATAAAAGTTGCCAAGTCACAGATAGTAAAATAATATTAATTTTGAATTAATGTGATGTAGAAGTTGTGCAACACTGAAAAGCAAAGAATATAAATAAATTAATTAATATACGTAAACGTCTTGGGTTGTTTCTTTCCATTTCTTTCCTTTTTACTTCTTATAAGTCGTTTCGATTTTCCAAGAATCTTCTCCACAGTCATGTTTACTCTTTTCAAGAAACTTTAAAGGAGGACTAGGCTGAGCTTCTGTCAACATCTGTGCAGCTTCTCTCAGCTTTCAACATGATGTGCAACATGAGTTTTGTAGAAAGAGAAGAAAAAGGAGGATCTGTTTGTCCCTCTTCCCCCCACCATGCTCCAGGACTGGGGCTGAGCCCCAGGCTGGGCGGAGCAGGATAGAAGCCAATTCCTTGGCTGCTTGTCAGCTGAATGGGCTGGGAATGCCACAGCTGTGTGTGCTCTGGACACGCTGGCATCACAGCCCTTCCTGGGCTGTCTCTGTAAACCTGCAGGAAGGGAAGGAGCTTGGAGAAGATCTGCTCTGCACTAGTGACAAAGCTCTCAGCTACTTCACCAGCCCAGGCTGGATGTTACATTTCCTCAAGAGGAAGGAACTCTGTACAGTAGCTGAATCAGCTCTGGGCTCTGCAAACTATACCTCTGTCACCCAAGGAGTGACATCTGCTAAAGCCAGTGTTACTGACATCCACAGATCCTCACGGAGTACCCAGCTGATGTGTCTGTTCACAGCTCTGGAAATTGTGTGAATCGAACACTACAAAACTCATCCACATCAAGAGGAGTTGCTGTACAGCTTTGGCACAATATGAGCACAACAGCATCCTGAACCCTCTGGCAGTGAACTATTTACGAGTGACTGAGCCACCTTGAGAGCAGTCTGGGCAGGGTAAAGCTGCATGTGGGAAAGGTGTTGAGGAGCAGCCAGCAGGGCTCTGCCTCCCTGCAGTCTTACCAGGCACTTGAACCGTATTAGGTAGAGAAATGAGGCCAGAGGAAGAGTCTGGCTTGGCAGGCAGTTAACAATAGAACCTGTTTTGTCTGTGCTATAATCTGTGGCCACTATCTGGGTGAGTACTGATGACTTTCATTTGTCCCAAGTGTGCCTTTTCTCTTCCCTCCAGCCCTCACCCCACTGGGCATGGGGCCCTGAACCACAGCTTCCGACAGGGCTGAGGGCCAGGAAGCAATGGGCTCAACCAAGTACTGATTGACTGGGGCCAAAACACTGGAAGGGGGTCTGACAACACTACAGGCTAAAGGAAGATGAACTGCAGGCTCAAGACCATACGGGAAAAGTCAGAATGTGCTGCTGTGAAGCTTGGTGTAGTCAATTTTTTGTTGTTTTAGTCTTTTCAAGAAAGATTATCTCTAACCAGAGCAAATGAACAGGCAATTACAATTGGACAAACAGGCTGGAGAACAATCAGATAAAGTGCATATCTTCAGGTGGGCAGGGCTTTATTAATCCTGCAGCACATAATAATCTGAACACTGACATGACCTGAAATGTGGGCAGCTTTCTTTGAGGTCTGTAGAAAACAGAAGTTTAAAATCTGAAGGACAAGTATCATACTGTGTTCAGAAAGGAAGAATCCAAGAAATAACTGGTCCATTTGTCCAACTTTTATCCCTGAAGTGACTCTGGGACAATATTTTTTTAATCCCTTCTTTGCATTTTTTACTACCATCAAGGACAGCTTGTGCCAAACTAGTTTAGTTTCCCTTTTTGATATGCCAAACATATGAGGCAACATCCTCCAAATCAGCTTACGGAAATACAAGTTAAGCACGGAGATAGATACGCAGCTATCAAAAAGAAAATGAAAAAAATCCTTAAGAACAGTTGATCACCCAGCATTTAAAACCATTTGGTCATCTGACCAAAGATGACCCTGTGTGGATTATACCCAAGGAGGAATAGTTAGAAGGATGTTCAAGGACACAATTATGACTATCAAAATTTGCAGCAGTTTTCCAAAGCAACACAAGGGACAAAAATGCGGTCCAATAAAATCATCAAAAGCATTCCCCTTAGGAAGGAGAAAGGAATTTTGCAGTGAGGAGGGGTTGACAGGGGAGGAGTTTTACTGAAAAGACCAGAAATCGTAGAAAGCCACAAACTGAGGTGCACCTCCACAGCAAGCTGTTGCCACAGAGGGTAGCAGCTATGATTTCTGGATGAAGATGGGGAAGAGAGCCAAAAAATGTAATTGTTCTGGTGGCTTGGGGTTGATGCAGTCTGGCTTCAAGGGCAACACTTTAGAGAAGACCAATGGGACAATAAATTATTTGAAACCACAAGTCTTAAAGATTCAGGTGCTTTTATATTTTTTTTCCCTCAATGCAAAAAAGAGCAGAGACAGAATTTGGCAGCATGATCAGAATGCAAATAATATTCTGGTGAGAGGAGGACAGAGGAAAAGGCAACTTAATTCACAGTAAAAATCAGCAGCTCAGTTGGTGGGGGAGTTTTTGAATTAAGGAGAAAACAGCAGTGAGACAAAATATTTGAGAGACTCTCTAGCAGAGTTTTTTTACAAGTTTGACAGATCACCAAGAGCACTCTGTCTTGGCACCACGCAGCAGAAGAAAACATGGCAGGGGGATGCCCTGACAAATAGTTCAGTCCTACCCAGGCTTTAATAAATGGATGATTTATGTAATTTCTCATATAGCCTATAAACAAAAGAGTTACTGTTACACACCTAATAACATGGCCTACTGTTCCCAAGGATTTGGGAACAGGATATTTACTCCAAACCAAGCTCAAACACAGTCCTTGAAATCCCATACAGAAAGACAAATGCCATTCTCTCTCTGCCTGGTATGTTGCGTGCATTTCGATCTTTCATACCTCCTAGTTAAGTCACAAAGTGTTGTATGTAAGAAAAGTGCTATGAAAGTCAGCTGTGGAAAAATGTCAACTAATGGCTCAGCCTTAGTACCTGCCAATGTAGGCAAGGTTTTCCACAGCTGAATATTCTCCTAGAACATGATGGGGTGTGACATTAAAACTAAATAGCCATACCCTGAATAGCTTTCCCTGTAGCTGATTTTGACATTTGAAGGACCAAGCAGTTTCACACCTTTTAAGAGTACCTTGCTGGCATTTTAGAAGTTTCCACAGTGACATTTTGTATGAAGAAAGGAAACTAGTGAGGCTAAAAGGCTTTGAAACAGGAGGGAGAAAGACTCCACAGCAGGCAAAACAAGTTAATTTTGGTTGTCTCTGCCATTAAAAAAAAAAAAAAATCAGTTCTATTGCTACAACTAAGCAGGTAAAGAAGTGGCAATGACATAGCTAAGTGTTTTATATAGAGCTCACTTCTGTGTCTCAGAGAAGAAAACTTTGAGGCAGAAATTGCTGATACCAATTTCAGTAGAACACTAGGACAGCATGTCCATTGCACAACCACACAACTATTTTTTCCCCACCATGGAGCACATATTTAGTTGGGTTTGTTGTTTTGTTTTGTGGGGTTTATTTTGTTTGTTTTTTTGGTGTTTTTGTGTTGTGGGTTTTTTTTTTTTCTTTCAGCACTGAAGATGTAGAGGCAGTTCTACTTTTAAAGCATTAGCTTAACTCCTGGTTCAAGTTGCCCCTAATATTTGATCTAGCTTTGGACATTTTGCCTGAGATTCCAAAAAGTGACAGAGCCTAAGCTTAAGAAAACATCTTTCTTGCTAAGCTTTTAATCTCATCATGCACTTAGCCAAATAAACTATTTTATTTAGCTGTTTGAGCCAAATTAAATAGCAG
Organism: Acrocephalus scirpaceus scirpaceus; assembly: GCA_910950805.1. Lineage (NCBI taxonomy): Eukaryota > Metazoa > Chordata > Aves > Passeriformes > Sylviidae > Acrocephalus > Acrocephalus scirpaceus. The sequence continues at coordinate 73,147,353 of OU383776.1, forward strand.
GAAACTACAATAACAGTATAACATATCTATAATATATATAATATGACAAGCTAAGAACATTATTGGAAACCCTGGTTAACTGGAAAGTTATCTTTTTGTAGCTGCTTTGTGCAAGAGTCATCAAAATAATTGCAATATTTTAGCAAGAGCAAAACAAGGAGCAGAGACTGTTTTACTAGAATACACTGGCTGGTTTTCAGCTCTGTGGTGACAGCAGCAATTTTCTTTCCCCACCAAATTATTACCTTCAGAAAACTAGTTGGCAATAATCAGAGAATAGCCATAGAAGGGGTTGCTTCAGTGATAAACACCACGAAGTTTACAAACAAAGAGAAAGGATTTAATTAACCTAACCGGCATATTGGAAAAACAGATTGAAAACACGAACCCAAAAAACCCCTGTTAAGTCATCAACAAGCTTTCAGGCTCTTACATGTTACAAACCTGAGACAGTTTCCGGACCTGAAAGAAAGTTTCTCTTCCCTGTGCCGCCCACCCAAACCCACATTGCTTTGCTGTGGTAACAGCGTGGATTTCGTTACATCATGTGAGCTGAGCCTCCTGCTACCACCTTGATTCAACAGCTTACAGGAAGTTCATCCAAACAGAGAGATTTTCAATCTTTTGCAAATGCAAATCTTTTGCATTTGGACTTTCAGTATTATCTAGAAGCTGCATTTCTACAGCTGGCAATGCATCCCATGGGGCTTGCTCCCCTAAAACATGTTCTGCAAATGTTTTTTTAAAATTGAAGTACTTGAGGATCATCTTGATGAACCTTCAGTAACCCAGCAGAACTGCTCCTCCCAGTCCCACCTGTTCCTGGGCCTGTAGATCTCAGCTGCTTCCCGACCACGGCACTTGAGTGAGGAGGAAGGTTTCTGCAACATCCTGACCATATGTGGACTGCTACCCCCTACTCACCTACATCCTGTTCTTGCTTGAGTGAGTGGAAAACCCTTCAAAACAAAAAATTCATTCTGGTTTTTTTTTTTAAGATGAAAAATAAAACCAACCAAACCCAAAAACCCGAACATTTCCTTTCCAAAGGAAATTCTGAGTATTTTAAGTTCCAGCTCAGAAATAAGTTTATTGAATACTTTCCAGTGAATGGAAATACCCAACCTGTGAATAGTTCTACCCAGTAAGCACTGAAACACTATGGCTTACACTTCGGTGTGTTCCTCTAGAACTTCTTTCAACCCTGTAATGTCATTCCTTAAACAAAAAAAAAAAAAAAAAAAAAGGCAAATTTCTCAATTATGCCAAATACAGAAAGCTTAGATTATTTAACAAAATGCATTAAAATAGAAAAAGGTCACTTATGGGAACTGATTAAAATCATTGTTAGTCATTATTACCACCAAAACTGTAGAATTGTGAAAGAAAAATATGGAAGTCTTGATTTTTGATGTCATGGTTTATATCTTAATTTTGAATGATCTGCTCACTGAACTGAAGGGAACTAAGAATTCTCTCTGAATCTTTCTAAGAAGCCATTACTAATGTATTTATTTGGCACTCAAATATATTTGGATGTAAGTGACAAGTTGATGCTTTCAGCAGTTTAGCAACCTGGCATTTTCAATAACTTCAGCAGCTAACAAAGATGTAAAATATTGAAGATACATTGGGGAAGGTTGCAGCAATTTCAGTCAAATTCCAGTTTGATGGTTTATTAAATCTTTATAGTGTTAAAATAATATGCCAATGTCACAAAGTAGAATGGCCTTGAGTACAGAGAGGTTGAGACCCTAAACCTTGTGCTCAACTCCATCTCTTTTCCATTACCCCAGCCAAAAAACATGGCCATTGCAGCCCATCCACAATGAGTGCCTGGGCTGAGTTCACTCTTGAAAGGGAAGAGGGCAAAGCAACTCAGCTTTTCTTCTCTGGGTTCTGAATGCTTCAAACATGGTTTCTCATTAAAAGCCCATCTCTCTGGCCTCAGTTTAATCTCCTCAACCCAAGAACAAAACGCCATGCCATTATGCTGAAAAGCATTCAATCATATTTATTCACTCTTTGAACAAATTTACAGATCAGGTAATTGCAATGAAGAAAAAACCACAAATGATAGCAAAATTTGGATAATTTCAAGCTAAAAAACCTCTTTTAAAAAAGCATTTTAAAGGTGAAAGTATATTCAGACTTTTGCTTTACATGCTGAAACACAGGCTCAAGAAATGAATCCATGAGAAAGTGCCAATTAGTGTTATTCAAAACCTTTCTCTATGGAGACCTAAACCATCCTTTGCATTTAAATCTTCCTTTTGGCCTAACACTTTCCATCCATTTTTGCTCCCACTCCTATGGCTTTATGGATTAGTTTGGGGCGTTTTGTTGGTTTGTTTTTTTTAAAAAGCAAATAAATTTTGGTTTTGTCATAGACACCAGCATAAAAGTCAAAAGAATTTAGGAGTATGTATTGATTTTCCTAGATTGCTATGCTGAAAACTACAAAACTGTTATGCTTACTTATCTTGAAATTATACATTTCTATTTGTTTAGTGGTCTGTGTTGAGCATCATTCCAAATGAGGTAGATTGAAGGAGTATTTATCATTATAATGACATAAATGTTGCAGAGGGAATGAATTTGGCAAGGAATGTAATTACTCTTTCCCTCATGCTACTCCCTTAATCTCTGGAATTTCAGAGAGTACTACTAGCTGACTTTGTATAACCTGAGTTTTATCTCACTGAAATCCCTGAGGCTTTATTTTTATTTTGTCCTATTTATTAATTTTTATAATGTTGGGGGGTTTTCTAGCCAGATTAGAGGTAAAAGTCACATGCTATTATGGGGTCTGCTAGTTTTGCTACATTTCTCCTCCCCTTTCTGTCACTAAAAAAAGGAGGATAAGAGAAATGGAAAAAACTGTATTTGAGAGGCTCAGTGAACAATGGGGAAAGAATTGGATTTACTGATAAGGAGGGAACACATAAGTGCATAAAAGATGCACATTTGTAGCTAAAAAGCATGTGGCACTCATTCTACTTCTTGCAGAACAGTATGTTCTAAAAATATAGCATTTAGTTTCACTTTTTTGAATGAATGGAGTTTGAAGACAGGGATGAACTTTAAAAGGTTAGTAGCTATAAAGTTTGCTCCTACAAAGCTTACCAGGAGATCTCTTCCCAGTCTGCTAGGACTGCCTATGTCCACGTCTACACTTATCTGGAAGGAACAAGAAATCCCTGAGCACTAACCATAAATGGCTTCCATGGATTCTTTTCTCTCCATTTCATTATCTTCTTCCTCCAGCACAATCAAGGTACCACTGTGACCACCCTTGCAGCACAGGGCAGAAACTAATGCTGAGAATGCAGAGCAGAAAATCACAGTTGTGCCAGAAAACACCTGCTGAGCTTTGCTCAGTCAAGAACCCTCAAAACAAAACCATCAAAGAATGAACAAAACAATAAAAACACCTGTCAAACTCTTGCAGTAAAATACAGAAGAAAGCTTTTTTAAAAAGTCAAATCAGCACCTTATTTTATATTGCTAAGTCCTACACGGGAAATTAAATTCAAAGTCTCATCACAATAGAAAGAATAAAACTTATCCCCTAGAAAACAGGCTGAGGTCGTCATCCCCTCTTCCCAAAATCCATCAGCTTGGCAGTAAGGATGGATCCTGAAGCCTTTGAGTAAGTTGAGTTTTAGTAGTTTAATATTTGTTAATCAGTTTATCACAGCTCCTTAGACTCATGCATCCATCCTGGTATTTTTGCTGGATGACTTAGCTGCTAAAAGTCAGGTGTCTTCAGGCCAATATGGCCAAAGTAGAATCACAGTCTGGTGAGACTCAATACAGTTATCTGCTACTGCACAGAACAAGTAAAAAAAATTCACTTTCTCATTTTAAACAAAGTATAATTAACCCAAGAAGTCCATGAAGGCAAGGCATCTGAGGACAGGCAACTGACAGGATAACAAAACTAAGCCTTTTCTATGAATATTCTGAACACCAGCTGGAAAGCAAAGAGGCTTCTCATACATACATCACATTTTTCATACATCATTTTCAAATAAAAAAATACTCTCTTTGGTGGGATTTGACCAAGCCTCAGCTGACGGGCAGAATCACAAGCTCAACCTGTAAGTGCCCTCCAGAGAGTGCCCAGCCCAGGCACACACACAAAGGGTTATCCACAAACAGTCCATGCTCTGCCATCCCACCTGGCAGCAGCTCCACGTGGTAGCACTAATGATCCATCTACTGTAAACCAAACTCATCCGACCCACTGCAAATAGAGTCAGATACTTCAGAGAAGTCACAGTGCTTGCTCCAAAAAAAAGAAAAACCCTGACAGTCTGGTGTGAGCCACCAACACAAGTGCAAGTGACAAGTAACAGGGCAGAGCTGGCTGAAGCCGAACAGGGAATCCACGGTGCAGTCCCGTGGAATTACGTACATGCTTATCTTGACTGAACTCAGATGAGTATGTCTGGCAGAGATGGAAGAATAGCCACTGTTAGTGATGCATCTTCTGTGCACCAGAGAAAGAGCCAGTGAGGTCAGAGCCAGCCAAGGTCTCACAGACCTCTTCACATCTACAGTCACCTGAGGTATGGGAGCAGGAATCATCTTCCTCCTCTTTCACTGATAAAGCAGAGTCTACCTGTTTTCTTTTTCAGGATTAGTGCTCTCTGAAGTTTCTGTTAGAATTAAAGAATTAATTTCTTCTTCTATAATGAACCTGTCAAAAGCATTCATGGGATCATCCTTTGCAGAGCTCTGAAAGAGAGGAACAACACATTTATTAGTATTTCCTCGTGGTGACTGCTGCTTTTTCAACGCAGTAAGACAGACCCCTGTTCCACAACATATACCCTACATTATGATGAAAAGCCAAGGTAGCTGGGCAACAAATGGTGCTTTTTTTATGCAGAGCCATGGCATAGGCCTGGCTGACAGAAAAGACGTCCTCTGGAGATGAGGAACTGAAGGTTGGTCCCCACCTTAAGGGTGCTTCCAACTATAGCCATTGGGTTAAGCTCAGACAGGAGGATGGAGAACTGAGTGTGTACACACTTCGCAGAGTTTTCACTGAGCACACAGAGAAAATTACTTGTGGCAGTAACAAAATGCTTGTGAAAGCACAACAAAGTGTGACAGCTACCACAGTTACAGCCCTCGTGGCTGAGTCCCATCTGGGAGAACAATATTCACCATCTCATGTCAAGGTTTGAATTAGGGCTTGTCAGTGTACTTCTCTTAGGATTTTTATAAAGGGTTACTGAGAGAGATTTATTTAAAAATAAGTTTCCTTAATGAGTATTATGTTTATTTTCCCTGAAATAAGGCACCACTGCAAATCTTTCATCAACCAACGCCTGAAACTATAGCTGTTTTTGTTCTTTTGCCAACAAGAAGCTAACCAACAGACTATGATAAATGTGAGAGTGCTAAAAATGTTAGTTTCTGGAAGTCAAACACAAATAGCTTCATTCAGCATCATAAATATGATTAAGTAGCAGAATTAGACATGAATGTTCAATAGAAGTCACTTAATGGAGTTGCAAAAACAAACAAACAAAAATCCTCAAACCAAAATCCATGGAGCAGAAGAAGACTTACAATCAGAAAACTGCCACCCAAAAAACCCCAACCTGAAACAAATTTAAGGGACTAGCAGCCTGGAGTAACAGAATAATGCAAGTCTTCTAATCTAACTAGAAAAGTACATACAGTTTGGGGGGCGGGGGGGAAATCTGAGTTTTGGGTAATTGTTTCTGAACAATTCCTAGTGTTGTAAATACTTACTCTTCATACGATATACTTACTTACAGTTAGTTATAAAACAGACGTAGGAAAAAGAAAACTGCAAGCCTAGAGATCCCAGTTCAATAGAATTGTTGGCCCAACAGCTCCTTACTAACCTGGGAATCCTCGTTCTGCTCTCCAAACATGCGCTTAAGAATTTCTCTAGGGTCCGGAACTGGTGGAAGAATTAGTATCTTCAGCCTTTAAGAAGTTAAAAAGAAAATATTTAGATGAAAGATATATTAATTTAAAAATCGCTTTAAAAAATCACAAAATCATCTTAAAATGTCAAAATCATGTTTGGGTATAGTCAAGAAAATTTGTGGAGTCAGCTTTGTCATCACTGGCTGGCCTTCATTCTCTGTGCAACTGTACCCATTTCTTATTTTCACTGCCCAAAACAAAAGGGAACATTGACACAGACTGATTCTAGATAACTTGCACTCTTGACAAAGACAGAAACAAATGTAGGGAGATCATTATTTACCTTTTTAGATAAACTAGTAGAATTATTGTAGATACTGCTACTATTAATGGAATGGTAATTATTAGAACAACATAGATTGTAGAGTCCCTCTTCTCACCTGGAAAAGAGAAATTGTAGAAGCTTAGGGATGTTTTGAGAGGCTTTTTAGGAATAATGACAACAAAATGGTTAATTCTCCAATCTGTTCATAGACTCAGGGCTTTTTCAAGTACACTAGCACTTCTGTAGGCAAGGACAAGCTTGTTTTTCAAAGATGGGATTATAACGTAGATGTGTTTGGCAAGGAGACGCAAATGAGAAAGACTCAGGGCTGAAAAATTTGCTACACTGGACATTGCATAGTTACACAAATGGCCCCACTATCAACATATACAGCAGCAAAGGCTGGGACTGGTGGTGCTGCTGAAGGACTAGACCTCTTCTGCCCTCTTTTCACTCAAAACTAAATAGGTACATAATAAGATCATCTTTGACTCCCATTTGTTTAGCAGACAAAAAGATATTAAATGCCTTACAGATGAAGAGTAAAGTGCAACACAGTGCAGGGACCAAGACAATGCTCTCACCAATGCTCTTTTCTTCACTCCAGTCACTATGGAAATCGCTGTTGTAACACTCGTGCTTTGGTTTTGCTCTCACTCTGAAGGTGTACTTGCTATTAGCATCAATGCCATCAATTGACACAGAATTCATTTCAGACTAAGGCAAAAAAGAAAAGATAATTTGCTTTGCTCAATAACCAATATATTCTCAGTCACTTCCAAGCCTATTTACATTGTGTAGCTAATGTATTCTGAATGTTTTGGTCAAAGACCTTTTTATGACTATGAAACCTCATTAAAAATAGGACGTAGTGGCATTTAACAAGCACAGAGGGCCTAAATGCACATTCCAAAGCTAAGATTTAATCTCATTCACTGCCACATCTATCATGCAGCATTTGGCACCAATGATAAACTAAGATTTAGCATTTGGAACACTGCCTATTTTAATTTTTTTTTCCTTCTTCTGAGAAACATCTCTGATTTACCCTGCCTTCCCTTCTTGTCAGGGCAGCATAACTTTGACCATACCGAAGTGTTCTGTGATGCCTCTACAGAGAAGAGCACACACTAGATACGATCTAACTGCACTTATTTTTTATCCAAAATGCCAGTTTCCTGGGGAATGTTGCTAGCATTCAAGTTTTGGGTAGAATAAACAACTAAAGATGCACCACAGGAGAAGACTGCCACTCACTTTGAAGTTCATTATGCTGTTTTTACCATTCTGATCAAACAGTACATTCCATTTGGCTATGGACATACAGCGTGAGTCCATCCAGACACTGAACTCAATATTTTTTATATGTACACTAAAATCAGTGTATCTGAGAGTGCACACCTCTTTCTTCCCCTCCATCCTCAGTCTTTATCCCCTTGCTTTTCTGTATAAGATTCTCTGTTCTTGTGTGCACCAACAGCTGATTTTTCTTTAGAGCAATCAGGTCACAGAATTCAAGACCAAAGCTGCCACATGACCACACAGACCAACAGCAGGAAAACCCAACACTCAGACACCAAAGCCAATATGCCTGAGAAGCATACAGACACCATTTCCTGTAGTCCGTAGTTTAGTAAATCCTTCTTTATCAGACTGTTCTCACACACTAACAAATTGCCCTAACAAATGATGGGAAGGATTCATAAGACTTGGCATGAATTTTGATGTACAGCTTTTACTAACATAAGCCTATGATATGAGAGAAAAATCCTACATTCACACAGCACTTCCAGCTCTGGCACCCACTCATATGCAACACATGCAACTGCTCATTTTCAACCGCAAATATTACAAAAGAGTCACAGAAAAAAAAAAAACCAACCGTGAAAAAAAAAGAGAAAACTTACTGGAATGATCTGACCAATGTCCAAATCACCATTGCAACATTTAACCTCGTAGTGTAAACAATTTCTTGGAAAAGTTTCTGATTCACTCCATTTTACATCAATTCTATCATTAGTCTTTGACAATGTCAATTGTCTTGGTGTAGCAGGTTTTACTGAAATGCAAAATGGAATAATTGGTTCAAAAGTCTATTTCACTGCTCACAAGAATTTTTCAGTCTGCAGAATATTACACTTACACCACATTAAGAGAAAGAAGAAAAAGTTAGCACCAGTAAATCAGAAAAAAAGTAAATCCAACTAAAGAATGAGAGTAGAAGTTAATAGAAAATTCTCCCTGTCCCCTCCCACCCAGATACCTACCCCACAGAAAAGAAACTCTTGTCTATGTAATTACAAATCAAAGGTCATTAGAAGAAGGGAGCCTCTAGTCTCATTGTCTCATCCATACTTAAAAAGGTGAAAGTTTCTCAAACACAACAATATACTACCAAACTTCTTATTTTAATTATATTTTTATGATGTGGTGTTAAACTTACCAAGGGTGGTAGGATTTTTACTTGCACACATAGGCATAATTTCTTCAGAATCATCTCTAATCAAAATATTTATAGCAGGGTAAGTACTGGTGACTTTTGGGAAGGTAAGATTGAAAATACATTCAAAGATTCCTTGGTCTACCGAGGAGTTGCTACACTTCTTAGGGTTTTCTAAGCCATCAAACCTAGAGGAATAAAATTATTCTCGTAAACTTCAAAAGAAAAGGACAGCAAGGGGAAGGCTTGTTTATAAATGTGTGTTACAAATTCTAAAGACTGATATTGCATTAAAGCTATGCTATAGCATATAAAAAAGTAAAGCTAAGCAAAGTAAGCACCCTCTAATTTATCTCAAGCTTTAGAAAGAGAATTGTTTTTGTGAAGAGTGCCAAGGAGCAGAAAGAGAGGCAGGTTTGCTTTATATCAAAGAGAACAACTGCTGTCAGCTTTGGTTCACATTTTTTGCATGGGAGAAACATTCAAAGGAATAAAGAATACTTAGAAAACAAATTAATTTGGACCACATCTTGTCAATAGAATTTCACCTCTGTGATAGAATGAGCTGATCAGTCTCCTTTAGGTCTGCCTCAAGTATTGCAGCTCTTGAGATAGTTGAGTTTCATCTATTTACCTGATTTGCTTTTCAAAATGTCAGTATTCCCTCTCAATAACAGAGAAGTTAGGAAGACAAACTTCTTCCTTGGTTCTCTGTTGTCAAGCCTCAATGAAAATACACCACTGGCTTTTCCTCCCAAGAAAAACAAAACCAAAAAGCCCCACCTCACTGGCATTGTGGAAAATGTATTTTTTAGTCTAAAATTGAAGTGTTTTCTTAGTTTTTTGTTTTAAAATCTAAAAATCATTATTCTTTCAAAGCAGCATGAGTTGAAACACTCTGAAGTCACTGCAGCTACATCTTCCATTAAAATTAAGGGCAGGTTGAAAAGGTATAGCTCAAATCTAAAGCATTATTCCAGTAAGTATCCCTATACCCAGAAACTCAGATCTTCAACCCTGCATTGATCCTGTTCTTGTAACAAAGAAAAAGTTTGAGTAGCAGTCTAGACAGGGAACAAATAGTCCCATCAATGCCTAACAAAAGCAGCAAGTCTTCTGCTGTTTGCTGCCCAAATGCCCTGAATTGAACAGCTGCCCTGAGAGACTGCAACTGGAGAAGAGAAAAAAATTATGCAGTTAGCTCAAATAAGACAGAAAGATTATTTAAAACTACTCCACTATTTCTTCAAGAGCTAATGCAATCTGGCATTTCACAAGCCCCATCAAGGTGCAGAAGTATGCATAGATTAGCATGTACAGCTATCAATGCCAAGAACTGGCTCACACAAGTCTGTTCCTTTGGAACAAGACACCATTTATGGCTGTCCACTGGCCAGCAGGGATGATGATGATAAAAAGATGTTCTTCATTGCTTTAAAGGTAAATCAATTATTTACAGCATCGAACATGCAAACAGAAGTACTACTAAGAGTTATTAATGCTTTCATACCATTTCCCAAGGGTTTATGAACTGACACATACATTAGTGAGTGATCCTAACTTAAACAGACCATTTTGCTGGACTGCAAAGAAAGCAATTACATTTGTCTAGCTTAGTTCTTAATTATTCCTTCTTTAAATCAAGTGCCCAATCAGAAAAATATAGAAAGCAATAGCAGCTATGTTAATATGGTCTACAGAAGCAGACACAAAATAGCTATATTAGCTTCCCAAAAAAGTCTTGGCCATAGCAGCTTCTGGCCTCTGCAGTGGTGAAGTTTTCTGTTGGATGGGACTGAGCAGTAACTTGGACACAATGCCCTGGGAATTTTCAAAGCAACAGGAAGCAGACAAGTGGAATGTGTCATGCAAAACTAAAGATAAGTCCTGGAGCTCTTTAGAACTGGGAATACAAATCTCCTACAAACCAGTAGAACAAAGTGTAGTTGGTGTCACTGCTTGCATTCTCCCCAGGACGCCAGGTACAAGCCATGTACTCCAAATTGTGCCAAACACAGCTCAAGTCAACAGCAGCAGTACCTGGAATACCTGCAAGGCAAATTGGAAATGTTCTCCATGATTTATTTTGTCCAAGTTTTCTCTGCTGTTTCCAGAAGTAAAACATTTCATTTTATATAACTGAAACTGGAAGGCAGAAATGGGTTGGTTACCTCTCAGACTACACTGCCTGTTCAGCCCAGCAAATGATGAATTCCAGCTGTTTAAAGCTTGTAAGGCTGAAATCTCAGCAGAGTAGCTTCTAGAGGCAAGCCAATCACAACAGCAATCCCATTGTACACCATGGGTGAATTGCTACTTAGAGTTACCAGATGCTAAGGACAAGGCATTTAGTAAGGAAAATATTTATTTCTATTAATCTACAGGTACTTTAAAAATAAGTCAAAGTAGCTGGTAATTACAGGGAAAACGATAACAAGGCTAAATGCTATTACAGCCATCAGTGTCAACCATAATGAAAGGCTGACTATTTTTATCTTCTCCAGATACAGTATTAGTTGCTTGGTACTCTGAATACGGAAATACCTCTGAATCTTAAATATTGACAAAAGCAACTCTAGGTAAGCTGACTTTTTAACTGAGACCCATATACCTTTAGACATTAAAATTTAACACTTGGAAACTCAAGTCACATCAATACAAATGAGTACTTAGCAACTGTGAATAGGTCAATGGATCACCCAGGCAAAGCAATTATGGAATAAAGTCTTTCATATTCAATCATGCATTTCTGTGTGAGTTCTTTACACTCACTTTATCACTTTAGGTGATATTACCGTATCACATTGTATTGGATACTTTTTACTTGTAACAAGCAGCAACATCTCCATGAACTAAAAAACTAAATGCATGTTAAACACAGATCTACTTCGAAAGTCCAAGCTTGTACTGTCCCTGAAGCAGCAACTAAGAGTACAGGAAAGTGAAACAGGTTTTCCTATTCCAAGAAGTATATAAAAATATTTCAGCTGCAAACAGACTTTTAAAAGCCTCAGCCTGTTTATTACATGCTGTCCTAATGATCTGCTTCCCTGATTTTCCAGAACCCTTCTGGCAGACACACACACAGGCTTGATACGGTCTCTGAGATTCTCCCAAGCACATGTGGTTTTCATCCACATCCAGTCATGCCCCTGGGTTAAGACTGACTTTTAGGCAAGAGGTTCATTTTCTTGCTGAACATCTGAACTTCAAGCAAAATCTGCTTCCTAACAATTTTGCTGTGGTCTCCTTACTTCTGCATGCCAAGAAACAAAAAATACTTTTTCTCTGTTCATTTTGCTATGCTTTGTAGACCCCACTCTTCTCTTTTGAAAAAGAGAGAGCCCTATTACAATTAATTAATTTATTCAACAAGTTGTTAAATTTGCTACATTCCTCCCTTCTACATGGACAATTGTAGGGTTATTTTATGGACCTCTGTTTATACAGAAAAATCACACAAAATAAACTGACTTAGTTGTTAGTCATAAAGGCAGCAGGCTTAATGGAGTCTAAGCTATCTCTTATCCCACAGCCACCACACAGCAGGAAGAAGAGAAATAACAGCAACTGCACTGCTGTTTTGGAAGAGCACTTCAATTTTACAAGCTTGTCCAGAAGACTTTAAGCATCAGAAGATGCCAGTTGTGTTTAAAAGTGGTATAATCATTCTGTTTAAGCTCTATTAATAAAACCAGTCCTTGTGTCTGGTATTTCTCTATGATGTATTTTATGATTTCTTGTTAAAAGAGTAGAGAAAAAGCCGTGTCTCCTCAGGCTAAGAGGGGTCTGGTGTTACCTTTTGGCAGAAGGGAGGTCTCCACCCAGGAGCTGGGCTCACTGGTGTTGTCATTCTTGCATTCACTTCTCACTCTGAGGCGCATTTCCTCATTCAAGTGCGCATCCGTCACACGGAAGCGGCTCTTACTCCATTCCTGGGTTTAGATGGGAGGAAGAAAACCAAAACATTTGTCATACCATCTCAGACACACGGGAATTCCTGCCAGTGTAACAATGGATATATTACAGTCTTCAGAAAGACTACAGTCAAAACCAAAGGAAACCAATGTCTGAGTATGTGGGAAGCCTCAGCATCACTTGGCTTTGCTTTTTCTTTCTCAGACTCAGTCAGAACTCACAAATAAAAACTCGTCCTACCCCTGTGACCTACAGTTATATGCAAAGGCTACACAGAGATCAAGAAATAAGTATAACATGGGGGAAAATGATCCTAGTATAAGTCTTCATGGACAATGCAAAATAAGCATGTTTATACTACAGCTGTATAAACAGGCGCTTACAGATCTGACCTTCACCTTTCTGTGTGTGTGCACATGAGGGCATGACCAACAGAACGAAGAACATTTGAAGACACAACCAAAAGGCAGTGAGATGATTTGGATGATTTAAGGAGCAAAAGAAAAACCTACCAAAACAAACCCATAAATGGCTATTAAAAGCAGTGACACCACATCAAGCCCAAGCAGCTCATGATCTTCCATTTTGAGTATGTTTGTGTGAGAAAAGGGCTCACCCATTTATCACACTTTCTTGAGCATCTTTTGTTGGGCTAGGAGGATGCCTTTTAGATAATTGGAAACTGGATACAAAACAAATATCTTTGTTATGGCCAAAGAATGCTGTAACCATTCATATATAAAAAAATAAATATTGGCACTAATGAGAGGGCAAAGAAATCAAACAAATGTACAGATTAGGTTTGTCTGGGTTTGAAAAACAGGTGTCTGTCAAGGAGGGTGGGAACCACCCTCGGAATAGAAAATGTGGACCCCTTCCCACCAAATTATTTTAACTCCAAAATAACAGGGCTTTCAGGCAAAGATATGGGGAAAGCAACAACAGTTCTTTCCTGGTCCGTATATGTAGAACAAGGCAAACAAAGAGCAGCACGGCAGCGCCCAGGAGCAGAGCACAAAGGCAGGGACAGCCTCTCTGGGCTGCGGCACCTTCCCCTGCGCTGCAGCTCCGGGCACAGCCGGCAGGGGCGCTGCTGGCTCCCGGCCCCGCACGGCCCTGCCGTGGTTCCCCCGCGCCTGCAGGGGGCGCTGTGGCGCCGGCCCGGCCGCGTCTCCCTCAGGCGGTAATGGCGGGCGGGCCGGCGGGAGAGAGAGAAAACTTTGGCTTCCTTTGCAAATCCCCAGGGACAGCCGCTGTCAGCGCCCCTCTGGGTGGGGAAATGGGCTGCAGCAGGAACCTCGGAGTGGAGCTGAGACAGCAGAGACGGGAACACCCCAGAGTAGCAAACGAAATGGATCAGAAACTCTGGGCAGGCAGGGGGTGTGGGGTTACACTGTAGTGAAAAACCCAGAGCAGCGGCAGAGGACCGGCGGGGCTGGGCAGTGGGAACCCGGCTCCCTAACACAGCCAGGAGAGGCTCCCTCAGAGGGAAAGAGGCTCGGGGTCCTGGGTTTTCCCTGAGGCACCGAGCAGATGGTGAGGGTCCTTTCTAGTGAGACTGGGTGTTAATAAGGTCCCAGTTCAATGGCCACTACCATGAACAGTCTTGCTCACAGCAGGAGAAAATAGTGGGAGATAAGACTCCCCAGTGGTGGTGAATTCTTCCCACAGCGACCGCAGCCTGTGACCCCAAAAGCAAGAGGGAGCTCGGAGCTGAGCTCAGCCCCTCACCCTCCAGCCGAAATGTCAAAGTATCTCTGCCCTTCCCAAGAGAAAAGCCCCAGCTGCCCCCCATCACCCCACCTTGGCCACTTTTGTCTCTCTTAACTACTGGTCGTTATCACCTCTTAGCAAAGAATGGGAAAAAATTCCCTTAAAAAAGAAAGAAAGAAAAAAAAATTCCTAACCTCCAACAGGTTCTATGAGCAAAAAGATCCAGCGAGATGTACAGTCCATTTCATCATGTCCTGTGAAACTGCTGACCCTCAGTTCTTTCATTGCTGATGACCTTAATATCTATTAGACTCTTCCACAAACTCATTCAGCTCTTTAACCAAGGAGACATTCTACTTGTTAATTTGTTAATGAATCAATCAAAATAGGTAAATAGGTTTCTGCTGTGTTAGCAGGTTCAACTGGCTCATCTAGAGGTCCAATGAAGATTATTAGAGATCAGTAGTGTCAAAATGAAACATCACCCTTTTAGAAGTGACATTAAATCAACTCCACTCTTTGCAAAACCACAGAGTCCAGAATCATAAAATCGTCTGGGCTGCAAGGGAACTTAAAGATCATCTGGTTCCAACACCCTCGCCATGGGCTCCTGCCTTCCACGAGAGCAGGTTGCTCAATGCTCCATCCGAACTGGCCAAACCACATCCCTACTCATGTCCAGGATATCCTGGAGCTGTGAGAATAAATACAGTGGTTAGCGTGAAGAGGCCAATGTAAGCATCAGGCCGTAAGACTGCAACAGGGCTCAACAAAGGACTGCCTCAAGAGGCACCATATCAATTGTAACCATATCTGAAATAGCAGCACTGC